>OX246737.1:41571368-42171368 GCA_945910005.1 Isoperla grammatica | reverse complement strand
TTTTTTGGGAATTTTTCGGATGCTTTTGATCGCAAGTCAATTGATTGGCGCATCTTTTTGTAAGAATTTTATGAATTTTAATGGTCCCTTTTAAAAGTTACGGGCACTTAAACTCGAAACATTTGCGAAATTTGGATTTGACGGATCTGGTACGTTTTTAACGCGTCACATTCAAACGGCTCTGCCCGTCGAACCAAACGAGATATAACGTTCGTTTTTGTTTCGTTACCGACGCTTACTATCTGGGTAACTGGAATTTGGAAATTTTTTGGATTCGTCCCAGAACTTTCGTCAATCAAATTGTGTACATTTGGTAAAGTGCGTTTTTATAAAGCGCGTGTAACACTTTGTTTCCACATTTTTTGTTTGAAAATTTTCTCGACTTTTTCATTTTGATAAATAACCACTAATCTTGATTATTAAAGAAGCGATTTTTAAATTTCGTCCCGGATGCTTAGTTATGGGCACTTTTCCATTAATTCTACACGGTTTCAGTTTTGATTTTTTTGCGTCAAGTTGGTACTTTCGAAATGGTTTTTTTTTCTTTAGGCCGATGCTGAACCCTTGCCCGTACAGGGGCATGAAAAACATTTTCGAAAAGTCACCTCTTTACCGAATGACAGATGTTCCCGCAACGCACTTTTCACGGCGTTAAGAAAACACGCATACAAAAGTTTTGTTTTTGTATATTAAAAGGGATTTTAATATACCATCCAACATACATTTGTAATTAGTATTATTAAATGCACATTTGTCTATCCGAAAACGTTACGTTAAAAAATTAGACTTTACGGGTGTCCGAGTTACGGTGCTTTAACGGATTTCACGCGTAGCCGTTTTTTGTCGGAATTTGTCTTTGGGAATTTTTTAAAGTCTTAAAAAAGCATGTCAAAAGCATGTCAAAAATAGTCTCGGACACGGTAAAACGGAAAACGATAATTAGAAAAAATTCCAACATGCTTTTTTAAGACTTTGAAAAATTCCCAAAGACAAATTCCGACAAAAAACGGCTACGCGTGAAATCCGTTAAAGCACCGTAACTCGGACACCCGTAAAGTCTAATTTTTTAACGTAACGTTTTCGGATAGACAAATGTGCATTTAATAATACTAATAACAAATGTATGTTGGATGGTATATTAAAATCCCTTTTAATATACAAAAACGAAACTTTTGTATGCGTGTTTTCTTAACGCCGTGAAAAGTGCGTTGCGGGAACATCTGTCATTCGGTAAAGGGGTGACTTTTCGAAAATGTTGTTTCATGCCCCTGTACGGGCAAGGGTTCAGCATCGGCCTAAAGAAAAAAAAACCATTTCGAAAGTACCAACTTGACGCAAAAAAATCAAAACTGAAACCGTGTAGAATTAATGGAAAAGTGCCCATAACTAAGCATCCGGGACGAAATTAAAAAATCGCTTCGTTAATAATCAAGATTAGTGGTTATTTATCAAAATGAAAAAGTCGAGAAAATTTTCAAACAAAAAATGTGGAAAAAAGTGTTACACGCGCTTTATAAAAACGCACTTTACCAAATGTACACAATTTGATTGACGAAAGTTCTGGGACGAATCCAAAAAATTTCCAAATTCCAGTTACCCAGATGGTAAGCGTCGGTAACGAAACAAAAACGAACGTTATATCTCGTTTGGTTCGACGGGCAGAGCCGTTTGAATGTGACGCGTTAAAAACGTACCAGATCCGTCAAATCCAAATTTCGCAAATTTTTCGAGTTTAAGTGCCCGTAACTTTTAAAAGGGACCATTAAAATTCATACAATTCTTACAAAAAGATGCGCCAATCAATTGACTTGCGATCAAAAGCATCCGAAAAATTCCCAAAAAAACATTTGAATTTTTTACAATTTTTACCGCAAAACGAGAGCGCCGAAATCGCACACTTGACGAGATAAAACACGTCGTGAGGGGGTGAAGGGGTGGGGGTGGAAAGTCGAAAAAAATACCCACGAGTAGCCAAAGGCCGGGCGCCGAAAACTGTAGCGACACATCGTGGAAAAAGTCACGTGCGGGGGGCCGCCGAGGGGGCGGGGAAAGATGCATGCATTGAAATCCTTCCAGTCTCAATATGGCCGCCGCTCGGCCGCGCGCCGCAAAACTGGCTTCACTGCAACAGAGGCCACCGCCCCTCCAGTGCTTTATATAACCTCCTTGCCATAACTGCCCGGTGGCAAGCTGTCAAAACCTCTCCCCCACGCTCCCTTATCACTTCCTATCCCTCATTCTATTTCTACATTCCCTTACTGATTCGCTATCAACAACCTCCTCGGGTAACTCATTTCATTCCCTGACCGTTCTCTCAACAAGTCAAATCCAAACCTACCCAGATACTGCCTGTCGCTGAAACTTCCATTTATGATCCCCCCCTCCCTCTGTATACTCCTTCTTGCAATCTGCTAAGGGTTTCCCCCACCCTCTTTTACCCCTTGCTGCTTTGTATAGATTACACATCCTACCACTCCTCCGCCTCTCCTCTAAAGACTCCCAACACAGCTCACCCATCATTGCTGTAACCACTGTGCTGTAACGCTATCATAAACCCTCATCGCATTAACTAATCTTCCTCATACCTCCATCGCCTAACTTAACTTAACTTGTCTCGTAACCTTCCTTGCCGCCCTACACTGCACCTTCTCTAGCTCCAAGACCTCCCCCTTCCTATATGGATCCCACACCGCCCCCCCCCCATATTCCAAAATAGGCCGAACTATCGTCTTGTAAGCCCTATCCTTCACCTCCCTACTAGTTCCCTTCAGATTTCTCATAACAAACCCTAGGGTTCTAGATATCCCTTCCTTACACTCTCTTACACCTGGTCCCCCCCATCCCAAATCTTCTGCCAATACAATCCCCAAATACTTATACTTCTTTACCTTCTCTAGAACTAACCCCTCAAGAAAGAACTCTCGCCCATCCCCTTTTAATTTACGTATGAACTCAACCACTTTTCATTTTACCGCATTCACTTCCATCCTATTATCGGTAACCCACTCCTCTATCCTCCTCAAATCATCCTGCAACAACTTTACATCCTCCCCCCCCCCCTCCCCCCTTAATCACGATATACAGGACGCAATCATCAGCAAACAACCTTAATCTTGACTTTATTCCAGTACCTATATCATTAATAAACCTTTTAAATAACAGCGGCCCAGCACCGACCCCTGCGGCACCCCCGACGTGACTTCAATACTTGTTGATACACTATCCCCCACCCTTACCCTCTGCGACCCTTTCTGCTAAAAACTTTCCTATCCACCTTACCACCACCACAGATAACTTATTAACTTGCGCAAGTTAATTAGTTATCTGTGCCACCACCTTATCTCTACTCCAGAATCATGGACTGAAACTGAGACAGAATAGTCAAATTCACGCATTCAACGTGGAAAAATCAGCAACACAATGTTGGTTTCCTTCACTTCAAATGGCAAAAATGTGATCGAATTTGGACGAAAGTGCTTTGAGAAAACGAACACACTATATTAATAATAAACTTTCTAAATTGTAAGTGAATCCATAGCACGTACTTAAATAAGTGTGTAAACCGAACAAAGATTTCTTCGACACTATGTAAGGAAGCCATCCATCCAGTATGAATATTGGATTTCTGATTTGATTTAAATCAAGACTGATATGATTAAATTAGTGAATACGGTCTGTAAAAATTGCTTTGAAATGTGTTTACTGTTTAAGTTGTCTCAAATGTAAATCAAAGTTTACCATCTTGCAGAGAATTAAGTGTCCTTTCTTATTCTGCAAAGCGGAATTATTTATTGAAATAAAAATTAATTCATAAGAAGCAATTTGAACAGACCAAAATCGGAGTCTCGCGGGAAGCTTGGATGACATATTAAACAAGTTAGTAGATAACTTAAGATTTCATAATTAAATAAATAAAACTAAATAAATAAACAAAATAAATAAATAAATAAATAAATAAAAAATTAAATAAAATTAAATAAAATTAAATAAAATAAAACACAGTCATTTTGACAGGGGGTCTGGCAGCCAAAGGTGCAGTTTAGTTCATTCAGGCAGCTGCCATGTTTGTTCGTCTGAATTCAAATCTCTTCCCACTCAACTCTTCAGTCCACGCTCATCACACAAGAGCCAACGTCCAGATTCACCTTCCCAGCCACAACTCATCTCTTAGTCAGGAGGGAAATCTGAAAAAGACCTCTAGAAACCGATTCCGCTAAACTTTTTGAGTAGAAGCAAGACACGGGTATCAAAATGTTCGTATGAAAGTCAGGAATCATCTCTATGCCGTGTGCATCTCGGCATTTGATGCGGGTGGCGGGGGGCGGGGGTCAAAGGTCACACGCGCGGCGCTCCATTATTTTGGCTATATCTCCCGAACCAATAAACGTACGTAGTTCTAGTTTTCGAAATTAAATACCTCATAAACTGGCTAATTGATAACTGGTAATTGACCTGCCCTCTGACGTCACGAAGTCCCAGAGTTGGGACAAATCCGCTGACAGTTACGAATTCTCGCTCATGACATACGACACCTATCTCGTTCTAGCTGCTATAATGTTCATTTTAAGGTAAAACGTTTGGGAACGCGTATTTAGTGCACACATCAGTGGTTCTTAAAACGATTATTTCAAAATTATAGACCAAGTAGTTAACTTGTTATAACCATTCACGCATCAGAATATGTCAAAGTTAGCAAATGGTGTTTGTTTTTCCAACTTCAAGTGGCGAAAAACTAATGACCGAATTAGAACGAGAGGTCCTTAAAGATACGCAGCAATAATGTGAGACAATAATTAAATAAACTTTCAAAATAATAGACCCAGTAGTTGACTTGTTATAACAATTCACGAATCATAATATGTAAAAATGAGCAAAGTGTGTTTGTTTTTCAACTTCAATTGGCAATAAACTAATGATCGGATTGGAACAAGTGGTCCTTAGGAATACGAACCAATAATGTGAGACAATAATAACATAAACTTTCTAGATAGAAAGTGCCTAGAACGAAAATTCATAGCATGCACTAATTTGCAGGGTGCAGCAGTTGGTCCTCAAAAGCAGCGGTTTGGGCCATGAAACTACGCACCCTGCATATTAGTGCAAGCTATGAATTCTCGTTCAGAGCACTTTCTATCTGAAAAGTGTATTTCATTATTGTCTCACATTATTGGTACGTATTTTTAGGGACCTCTCGTTTAAATCCGATAATTAGCTTTTCTCCAATTGAAGTTGCGAACACGTAGACACGTTGCTCATTTGTACAAGTATGGGTAAATTGTTATAACAAACTACTGGGTCTATACTTTTGAAATAATCTTTAAAATGGCCACTGATACTTGAACTATTATGCTTTCCTATAGGTAACACCTAAAATGAATGTAAGAACAGCTAGAACGAGGTAAGTGCGGATGTGTTGTGCGTGGATCCGTCCGGACAGTAGCTCGTAAGTCGGACTAAAATGAATATTTTCCTTCTTGGTGTGTCATATTTTGATAGTACAGACTTGCAAATATCGCCTGAAATTTAATGATAGCAAAAATGAAATTGTATAGAAAACTTGCACGCAAACGCGTCAGATTTGCAATGACAGTAGTATGTAGATAATCTCCATTCCATCTGTACTGTGCAAGTCACTGTATAAGGTGTGAAACTTGTAGCCAGTGCATACATTATGTGCTACTGTTATTGTAAACAGAAACGAATCAAATGGATCCAATGTGCTTTCTAACTCAAACTTCAATTACTGCAAATTGCTACTACATACACTATACATTGAACACAAATGAAGAAACTATATCATATCCAGCAATAGAACTGCAATTTGGATCTCAGGTATCGGTGAGTCCATTGAAATTAAAGGTCTGACGTTTCGTTCCGATTGCAAGTTTTAGTGAAGACTTGGCCGCGAAAACCTACGACATATTTAAAGTTAGGATTTAATTACGTTATATGTGTTAGTTAAAGAATGATAAACTCACAAACTTTTGTTGGGAGAAATCAAAGCCTGCATGTGTTCAAGTTTCCATTTGTCGTGTTGTAAATTCCGAATAATGTTTAAGTTTATGTTATTTTTGTTCAAAAATATAAATCATAAGTACTAACTTTAGATCCCGGCTGAATCTTCATTGAATTATTACACGCGATGGTACCGCCTTACCAATAGTTACTTAGTATACAAAACACACAACATACAGTAACGCACGCAGTTAAACAGTAGCGCACAATTTTTTTTTAGCACTTTTATGTACTTATTTATTTTTTTATGTATACTTATTTATAAACTAATTTAGTACTAATGATTTATATTGTTGAACAAAAAAAACATAAACTTAAACATTATTCCGAATTTACAACACGAGAAATGGAAAATTTGAACACATGCAGGCTTTGATTTCTCCCAACAAAACTTTGTGAGTTTATCATTTTTTAACTAACACATATAACGTAATTAAATCTTAACTTTAAATATGTCGTAGGTTTTCGCGGCCAAGTCTTCACTAAAACTTGCAATCGGAACGAAACGTCAGAACTTTAATTTCAATGGACTCACCGATACCTGAGATCCAAATTGCAGTTCTATTGCTGGATATGATATAGTTTCTTCATTTGTGTTCAATGTATAGTGTATGTAGTAGCAATTTGCAGTAATTGAAGTTTGAGTTAGAAAGCACATTGGATCCATTTGATTCGTTTCTGTTTACAATAACAGTAGCACATAATGTATCCACTGGCTACAAGTTTCACACCTTATACAGTGCCTTGCACAGTACATATGGGATAGAGATTATCTACATACTACTGTCATTGCAAATCTGACGCGGTTGCGTGCAAGTTTTCATTTTTGCTATCATTAAATTTCAGGCGATATTTGCAAGTCTGTACTATCAAAATATGACACACCAAGAAGGAAAATATTCATTTTAGTCCGACTTACGAGCTACTGTCCGGACGGATCCACGCACAACACATCCGCACTTACCTCGTTCTAGCTGTTCTTACATTCATTTTAGGTGTTACCTATAGGAAAGCATAATAGTTCAAGTATCAGTGGCCATTTTAAAGATTATTTCAAAAGTATAGACCCAGTAGTTTGTTATAACAATTTACCCATACTTGTACAAATGAGCAACGTGTCTACGTGTTCGCAACTTCAATTGGAGAAAAGCTAATTATCGGATTTAAACGAGAGGTCCCTAAAAATACGTACCAATAATGTGAGACAATAATGAAATACACTTTTAAGACAGAAAGTGCTCTGAACGAAAATTCATAGCTTGCACTAATATGCAGGGTGCGTAGTTTCATGGCCCAAACCGCTGCTTTTGAGGCCCAACTGCTGCACCCTGCAAATTAGTGCATGCTATGAATTTTCGTTCTAGGCACTTTCTATCTAGAAAGTTTATGTTATTATTGTCTCACATTATTGGTTCGTATTCCTAAGGACCACTTGTTCCAATCCGATCATTAGTTTATTGCCAATTGAAGTTGAAAAACAAACACACTTTGCTCATTTTTATATATTATGATTCGTGAATTGTTATAACAAGTCAACTACTGGGTCTATTATTTTGAAAGTTTATTTAATTATTGTCTCACATTATTGCTGCGTATCTTTAAGGACCTCTCGTTCTAATTCGGTCATTAGTTTTTCGCCACTTGAAGTTGGAAAAACAAACACACTTTGCTAACTTTGACATTTTCTGTGTGAATGGTTATAACAAGTTAACTACTTGGTCTAAAATTTTGAAATAATCGTTTTAAGAACCACTGATGTGTGCACTAAATACGCGTTCCCAAACGTTTTACCTTAAAATGAATATTATAGCAGCTAGAACGAGATAGGTGTCGTATGTCATGCGCGTGAATTCGTAACTGTCAGCGGATTTGTCCCAACTCTGGGACTTCGTGACGTCAGAGGGCAGGTCAATTACCAGTTATCAATTAGTTAGTTTATGAGGTATTTAATTTCGAAAACTAGAACTACGTGCGTTTATTGGTTCGGGAGATATAGCCAAAATAATGGAGCGCCGCGCGCGTGACCTTTGACCCCCGCCCCCCGCATCAAATGCCGAGATGCACACGGGGTAGAGATGATTCCTGACTTTGTCCCATACTCATGTTGTTATATTACATTCTTATATACAACTGCTAGTTGCGTGCACTCTGTTTCAACTAAAGGCAAAAGATACCTATACTCATGCTGTCATATTACATACTTATACTCAACCACCAATTGCGTGAACGCTGTTTCAACTAAAGTAAACAGATACCTATACTCATGCTGTCATATTACATTCTTATATTCAACCACCAATTGCGTGAACGCTGTTTCAACTTAAGTAAAAAGATACCTATGGGGGGTAGGGATGGACGAACGTTCGAAATTCCGAACTCGAACCGAACTTTTTTTGAAGTTCGGTTCGGTTCGAGTTCGAATGTTAAGGTTCGAGTTCGTGATTTATAAAAATTTCGAACTTGAACCGAACTTTTCTGAGTCAGTTTTAACTATTTTTTAGCGTATTCCTCGTAAAAACCGCCAACACAACAGTAAACAACGCTTGCCGAAAGAAAATGTTTTGAAAGTTCATTACGCACAGGCCTAGGGCCTTCCATTGTACGACCGAGGCCTAGGCCTAGGCCTAGGCTCTATGCCTTCCACGGCATGATGAGGCCTATATTGTGTTTCCTCCAACCTTCCTCGTCAACAACTGGTCTAATATGGCACATTATGCAAGAAAATGTATTACATTAAACACGTAATTAAATGGTTTTATGTGCACAATCATCATGTTATGATTGCTTTTTCGTCTTCATCGACCTACAAGCGATGCCGATGCAGGTGAATGTTATTGCTTATTGTTATGGTTCGCAATAACGCTGGTAGGTAGCATGGCTGTCGCTACAGGATCAACGAGTTGTTGACTAGGGCTCTGTATACGTAATACAGTAACGACAATTTATCAAGTTTTTCATTACATATTTTAATAATTTTTATTTCAGTCGAGACAAAAAGAAAATTGAATACTATGGAATTTGGTATAATATACAGATTGTATCACAATTTAACCTCAAATAAAACAAAATTCTATTACAAAATCGTGATAAAATACGTTCTTTATGGAGTTGGGGTTACTTCACAAATATATTCACGATTGCAGCGCTTCGTACGGAGAAGGATTTGTTTTGATCTTTCGTGCTCGCGCATGTCGACTATCGACTTTCAACCAAACATCGAACGACCACGAACGACGTAGGCCACGAATTCTCTATGACCGCATCTTGTTTCGAAGACTTGTAACAAATTTTAAATTGATCATGGACAGTGAAGAAAATGAGGACGATCCGGCACCAATGCCGACTAGGCCTACGTCCACAGATACACAAAAGAATATTATTTGGGATTACTTTCCTTTCTTCCTGAATTTTTGCAATATTTCAGTTTTCAAGCAGCTTCGTAAAAGTTCGGTTCGAGTTCGAAGTTCAGAACTTTTTTTGCTCAGAAGTTCGAGTTCGGTTCGAAATTAAAAAACCAAGGTTCGTCCATCCACCCGCATGTGGTATAGAAAGCACAATCAAGCAATTCATTGTGATAAAAATGCCTTATATTTAACCGTTGATCGTAATTGGTTGAGCCATAACTTACATATCTATGCCGCATATAATTTTGTGATCGATTACAAAGAAGTAGCACATAATCCGCAATCCGTTTCCTCGTACCTACAATTACCTCTTGGTGAATACTGCAACCCCAAGACTGGATCTGGCATCGCCCAAGTGAAATCCGACATAACCAAACTAAGTACAATACAGTCCAACAATCAATGCATTATTTAGAATAGTATTTCATGCTGATAAATTAGAATCTTATCTACAAGTATATATATTCCTTTATTTCTTATCTTATGTACCCAATTGTATGACTTGTCCTTTATGTACTGTCAATTTATGTACTAGAATAAGCAGTCAAAATAAAATGATAGTTTTTATAGAGTGTACCGATTACTATGCTTATTATTTTGTGCACCTAATTAGTAGTTAGTCCTTTAGTGTGTTGAGTATTATAATCTTGTGCTGTGGACTAGGAAACAAAGACATGGAAGTATTCTTTAGGACCAATCCACATTGGATGACTGCAGGAGTCCTGCATACTAATCAGTAATCATTGGATCATTGGATGACTGCAGGAGTCCTGCATACTAATCAATATAAGAACATAATACAGTATATAAATTATAAACAAAATTCAACTATTAATAATACAGTAACATAATATTAAAAACAAATTACACCCTACACGTTAAAACTAAAATGTGGGCACTGCACACTTGAGGAAGGAAAGACATGTTCTTCAACAACATTTGGTGAGTGGTCAATATTTGAACTATCCCCCTTCAATTCGAATTTTTAAGGGACCCTAAAAACTCCAATTTGAATTTAAAGAACTTTAACACTAAGCACCATACTCTTAATCCATAATCTTCTGCTGGGACTCCATCAATAGTTTGAATTATAGATAAACTTGAATTAACCAAGTTTGAATTAACAAGGGACTACTAATCTATTGATATGTCCCAAGTGGCAATGTTGGATACGAACAGATTCCTTTAGATCCGTTCCTAGTATACAAACAAGTTCCTTCTCATAACTTCCTTCAAGTTTTACTTGACTATACAGAAATCTAATTACAAATGTGTTGATTGCATGTATACAGTCAGATTATCGATACAATCATCCCATTGTTTCCTCCTAATCTCAATTATATTTTATGCATTGCTTGCAAACCCTTGATGTTATGCCATCACCATTGACCGGCTCGAAAGATCTGAGGAAAAATGTTGCAGAAAGAAACTCTAAGGAAACGTAGGTGTGCCATAGTTACCTTTTTTTAGAGCAACTAGAAAAGGTTCCTATTTCCTGCGAGGAATGGATTGGAGCTAGGTATATTTTTTTTCAACTTAACCAACACTGCCAAATGCCTGATTAATGTGTTACTGGGAGATTGATCAAGAGCTATGACCAACAGTACGTAACCTTCACATTTTCAACATTCCACACCCCACTGAATTCGCTGTTAACGTGGCAATGATAAACCACGTCCAGAAGATGCTAAAAGCTAAATAAATGATTATTTCAAATAAATTTGATGACACAGGGCTGAGGCCACTTAAAAAATTCTATACAAATTATACATTTTGTGATCTTAAGATCCCCCAAGTAAACAATATAGCTGGAAAAAATATAATTCTAAAAAAAGAGTATATTTGAGCACGTCTTTGACGACGCGTAGCGTCTCTTGTTAAAGGGTTAAGAAAATAATGATTACAGTTTTTTCATTGGACATTCCTAGTCTATACAAGATACATGTTCATGTTTGTTAGCCGAGGAAACATGTTCTAATGACAATGAGCTATGTGAATACAACAAGCTATGCCGTACATTGAGCGCAGTGTGTTATATACCAAGGTAAGCAGTGCTGCTTCCATCGTAAGGCGTAGCGTACGCAGTAACGTCGTAGCTTCGAATACTTGAGGTCTGGGGTCGTAAACCATTACCCCCAATTTTTTTTCCCCACCATATTCACACATTTATATCATTTGTATCTCAATTTGTAGAGTTTTTATCATCAGATCGTAATTTTGGATATTTTTTAAATCCAATGAGACCTTCTGTTCGTAAATCCATATCTATTTGGTTACATGCATACATTGAGAGCTGTGTGTTATCTAAACCAGTCTATGCAATGCAACTTCCATCGTAAGGCCTGGCGTACGCATAGCGTCGTGAACTAGTGTTTTAGAGGTCCGGGGTTCGAGACCCGTTACCACCACGATTTTTTTCTTCCATATTCAGAGCAGCAAAGTTGAGAAGGGTTTACTAAGGGGAATTTTTTTTTTCAAGCGCTCGTAGCTACCATGACGCGTGGTCCAAAATTGTTTCCGTATTTTTTTTATTTTTCTAGCGTTAATTATCTAGACATCCTGAAAACGAAAATATGCTGGGGATCATACTAACAGAGATACAGGCGCCCAAAATTTAAAAGAACCTCACAGAATAGCAAAATCAGAGAATTTTGAAATTTTTTTTTTTTTTTATTTTTAAAAAAATACGACACATATCAAGAGAGCGATTAATAAGAAGAGATTGACAACCAAAAACTTCTATCCCAAACCGTTTACCCGTAAAAAAATAAAAACCTACAAAAATCTACTATTTTGGTTACCTGAAGTTGGCGTCGCCTCACCACGACCTGTGTAAACCGACGCTACCGACGCTCATAATACGTCACCAAGAACTCTGACCTTAAGTTCGACGCTACTACTAACTAAATACCACCGTTCATCCACAATCGGTACCGAATGTGGAACTTGACAAGAAAATCTTTGAAATTTCGGCGACGCCTGACGTCGTTCACAACAAACATAGGTAAACGTTGATTTTTTTCAAAGTAAAAAACTATCAGTTCTACCTTGGGTATTAACTTAAAGATCTCCCAAGTAAACAATATAGCTGTAAAAAATTAAAAACTCAAAAACGCAGTGTATTTTAGCACGTTTTTGACACTGCGTAGCGTCACGGATTAAAGGACTAAGACAATAATGTCTACACTTTTTGCATCGTCCATTCCCAGTGTACTTATTGAACATGTTTTGGTTTGCCTATGGTTCATGGTTAGCCCAGAAAACATGTTTTAATGTTAGCTGTTCAGTGATGTTCGAAACGTGAATTTACTAATAAGTCTTATATTATAAGTCCCAAAACTGCGTTTTCTGTGGATGTGTATCAGGAGTTCAGACGGCTACAGGAGGTTATGATATCAGAATGAACCAAAACTTGAAAGTCCAAAAACTGCGTTTTCTGTTGATGTGTGTAAGGAGTTCAGACGGCTATAGGAGGTTATGATATAAGCTACCTGAATACCCCAAACAAAACAATACCCTTATTGAGAGCAGTGTGTCTGGTAGCTGTGTAAGCGCTGGAAAAATCATCGTGTGCTATGGCGTATGCTGTAGCGTCGTCAGTTAGCATGCTTGAGGTCTGGGGTTCGAGACCCGTCACCACCACTCTTTTTTTTATCCATATTCATGCATCAATACATTAATGTGCATGGAGCCGCTTCAGACAAGGTTTATTTTTTAACGGTCAAATTACTCGTTTTAGCCGAAAACGCGTGCGGTTTTGCATTCACGTGGTCAACATCCATCAAATGCGATTTTAAACTGACAAGGTGTAGAAACTGGATTTTTGGACAGAAAAAAAACGGCTTCATTTTTTTTTTCGTTTTTCTGAGTTTTAATTATCAGATCGTATTTTTTGATATTTTATTAATCCAACGAGACCCTCAGTTCGTAAATCCATCTATATTTGGACCTACAATTACAATAAGAATAGGTATCGAGTTGAATATAAAGATTAATTTTTTACAGCCAAACTGTTCGTTTTCGCAAAAAACAATATAACAGTTTCGCGTTCACGTGGTCAAGATCTATCGAATACGAACATAAAAAAACAAAGTGTGAAAATTGAAAATCTAAGAAGGGTATAGCCACTGGTATAGCCTTGATTGCAAAACGGCTTAAAACGTTTTTTGCTATTTCTGCAGTTTTTATAATCAGATCGCATTCTTTGATACTTTTTGCATCCTGTGAGACCATCAGTTCGTAAATCCATTCATATTTGGACTTACAATTACAATAACAATATTTGGGTAGAATATTCATTATTTTTTTTACAGACAAACGGTACGTTTCCGCCATAAACAGTTTACGGTCTCGCAATCACGTGGTCAACATCTAACACATTCGACTGTAAAAAGACAATGTGTTGAAACTCATTTTTTGGACTTGGAAAAAAACTACTAAACTTTTTTTTTTCAGTTTTCACATTTTTTACCATTGAATCGTATTCTTGGATATTTTGTGAATCCAAAGAGACCCTCAGTTCGAAAATCCATACATATTTGGTCCTACAAATACAATTTGAAAGTATCGAGTTAAATAAAGATAATTTTTTTACAGACGACCGGTTCGTTTCCGCAAAAAACGGTTTACAGTTTCGCGTTCACGTGGTCAAGATCTATCGAATACGATCATAAAAAGACAAAGTGTGAAAATTGAAAATCTGAGAAGGGTTATAGCCTTGATTGCAAAACGGCTTAAAAACGTTTTTTGCAATTTCTGCTGTCTTTATGATCAGATCGCATTCTTTGATACTTTTTGCATCCTGTGAGACCATCAGTTCGTAAATCAATTCATATTTGGACTTACAATTACAATAACAATATTTGGGTAGAATATTCATTATTTTTTTACAGACAAACGGTACGTTTCCGCCAAAAACAGTTTACGGGTTCGCAATCACGTGGTCAACATCTAACACATTCGACTGTAAAAAGACAATGTGTTGAAACTCATTTTTTGAAATCTTTTGAAAATCTAAGAAGTTACAATTTTTTTTATAGCCTTGATTGCAAAACGGCTTAAAACATTTTTTGCAATTTCTGCAGTTTCTATGATCAGATCGCATTCTTTGATACTTTTTGCATTCTGTGAGTCCATCAGTTCGTAAGTCCATCTATATTTGGCCTTACAATTACAATAACAATATTTGGGTAGAATATTCATTATTTTTTTACAGACAAACGGTACGTTTCCGCCAAAAACAGTTTACGGTTTCGCAATCACGTGGTCAACATCTATCAAATTCGATTGTAAAAAGACAAGGTTTTGTAACTCATTTTTTGGACTTAAAAAAAAACCGCTTAAATTTTTTTTTTCGTTTTTCAGAGTTTTTATCATCAGATCGTATTCTTGGATATTTTATTAAACAAACGAAAACCTCAGATCGTAAATCCATCTATATTTGGACCTACAATTACAATAAGAAGGTATCGAGTTGAATAAAGATTAATTTTTTACAGCCAAACTGTTGGTTTCCGCAAAAAACGGTTTACAGTTTCGCGTTCACGTGGTCAAGATCTATCGACTACGATCATAAAAAGACAAAGTGTGAAAATTGAAAATCTGAGAAGGGTATAGGGCCTTGATTGCAAAACGGCTTAAAAACGTTTTTTGTAATTTCTGCAGTTTTTATGATCAGATCGCATTCCTTGATACTTTTTGCATCCTGTGAGACCATCAGTTCGTAAATCCATTTCTATTTGGCCTTCAATTACAATAACCAACCATATTTGGGTGGAATATTCATTATTTTTTTACAGACAAGCGGTACGTTTCCGCCATAAACAGTTTACGGTTTCGCAATCACGTGGTCAACATCCATCAAATTCGATTGTAAAAAGATAAGGTGTTTAAACTCATTTTTGGACTTAGAAAAAAAACGGCTTCAATTCCTTTTTCGTTTTTCAGAAATTTTATCATTGAATCGTATTCTTGGATATTTTACAAATCCAAAGAGAACCTCAGTTCGAAAGTCAATCTTTATTTCGACCTACAATTACAATAAGAAGGTATCAATTTGAATAAAGATTAATTTTTTACAGCCAAACTGCTCGTTTCCGCAAAAAACGGTTTACAGTTTCGCGTTCACGTGGTCAAGATCTATCGAATACGATCATAAAAAGACAAAGTGTGAAAATTGAAAATCTGAGAAGGGTATAGCTTTGATTGCAAAACGGATTAAAAACGTTTTTGCAATTTCTGCAGTTTTTATGATCAGATCGCATTCTTTGATACTTTTTGCATCCTGTGAGACCATCAGTTCGTAAATCCATCCATATTTGGCCTTACAATTACAATAACAATATTTGGGTGGAATATTCATTATTTTTTACAGACAAACGGTACGTTTCCGCCATAAACAGTTTACGGTCTCGCAATCACGTGGTCAACATCTATCAAATTCGATTGTAAGAAGACAAGGTTTTTAAACTAATTTTTTGGACTTCGAAAAAAAACGGCTACAATTTTTTTTTTCGTTTTTCAGAGTTTTTATCATCAAATCGTATTCTTGGATATTTTATTAATCCAACGTCACCCTCAGTTCGTAAATCTATCTTTATTTGGACCTACAATTACAACGAGAAGGGCATGGTGATTGTCTAGTAGTTAATACTGTTTGTGGAGGGGGGGGGGGGGGGGGGGGGGGGCGACTGGAAGGTGACTGCCCCTCCTCGCCTCCCCTTAGCGTCGACTCTGATCAAGTTGCGTAGACAGTATAATCCACGGTATAAACATGAATATAAACGCATTATTTGTTAACTTTTTAGTTGATTCGAATAAGAACGTAATGGAAAACCTTTCGGTTTAAGTTGTTTGGTTATGTTTGACGTAATGAAATGACGTCACGATAAGTTAGTCATGGAAGTAGAACGTCCTCTGTTTGTTTACACTACTCGGATCATGGCCAGTTACTCTAGTTACTCCGAGTACCAACTCGAGTAAAAAGTTGACCTGTGATAGCTACTCGATATCGTTTACACGCTAAAATTATCAGCGTTATTTGCGTTAAAATGCGAGTAATGTAAACCAGGTCTAAGGGAAAACTTGTATACGTCAGTTACAATCACACAACTGTCATTAGTAACAGACCATCTGTCTAGCTAGATCAATTCTGAAATCATCAACACCCATAATACATGTATACGTACGTTCCCCCTTACAAAAGAGTTTTACGAAGAAGGCATTGATTGATTGATTAATTGATTGATGTTTATTTACCAGCAACAGGGTATTGGTAATACAAACAGGTAATACAAACAGGTAATAATACACATAATAATATCACACATAATAATTACTCATATTAATATTATAAATTGACAAAATTAAAAACAAGATCGGCCAAAACAAATGTTTCTATATTTAAATTGTGTTGGTTTGTCCGCTTCCACTACTACCGAAGAATATCATGCATCTCAGGTGACGAAGGGAACTGCGTATCGCGCGCATGATCGCATATCCGACCAATCAGAAGGCTCGTTTCAAATTACTGTCAACTGCCATTGCTGCAGACCACCCGACAGGGTATATCTTACTATCTTTGCTGCAGACTTACTCACACAAAGATTGTCTTCCTTGTCGGATGTTCGGTGCCCAATTTAATTTCAGTTGTGATAGATTGATTAATTTGATTGTTATTGGTGTATCGATAGTTACTAAAAATCTTACTAATAACTTAATAGTGCGGTACGATAAGAATTCTACTTCAAAGTGACGGATATATTTGTTAAAACTTCAAGTATTGTGGAACTTCAGTGAGTCATGCATGGAGCTATTGACGGTAAGACTGATCACTACAATGAATATAAAACAAGTGTGTAGAACATTATTGAGCATTAAAAATATTAGCATAATTCATTGCTGGTTCGTCGACTAGAACTTTTAAAGCCATTACTAAAATAATATTACATGAAAAAAATATATTTTTTTTAAAAACAACGCTAGCCATTTTGCTTTCTGTAGTGTTTTTTTAGGATTTACAGTTACTAATGTGTAATTTACCTCGATTGTAATCAATTAATAATGATCTCTGTTTGATATAACTTTGAAATATCGATCTTTGATTGGTTATCGCTCACTCGTCGATGGTGTTCGGAGCCTACTGGGTTGGTTTAGTCGCTTTAAATTAAAGTTTCCCCACTGAAAATCTGTGTTGTTACTTAGTGGGTAGACTCGAAATGTGAATTTATTTATTTATTTAAAAGGTTAATGGGAATCGTCTAGTGTTTCATTACAAACAGTGTAGGTAGGCCTACTTACTGTCAATATTACGGTTCAATGTCAAGCCCTGTTATTGCTGGTCGGCCATTGTATGTTATTGTTAGCGGGTAAACACGCGCGTACACATTATTGTGATTATACAACAGGAAACTCAAGGCACTTCATACTTTGGCGACGTTGTTGTGATGATGCTGTTCAAGATAACCTAAATTTCAACTTGATGACTAACTTTTACAGGCCTGGCGACAGGGGGGGGGGAGGGGGGACAAAGGGTACAGCTGTACCGGGCCCCAGACTTCAGGGGGCCCCGTGTAGCTAGTAATGAGATTAACGAAACGAGGCATAATAACTACAAGGTAATCAATTTAGGGAATCATTTGTTTTGTTCCTTCGAAAATCGATACAAGCAGGAACAACAGCTATATACTAGGAAAACGCTCTGTTTGACGCGTTGATAAGCGAGCGCGTCCATATCTACAAACGTTCTGGCGAAAAGATCTCAAAGCTAATAAAAACAACAATTAACAAGAATTCAAGAATGTGCATTTCAAAATTTTTTGTAGTTTCCATAGCTATTATACTTCCCGATATTGTTGAATGCAGTGCAAGTGCAATTTGCGTTGCTAAGAATTTTCGTTGTCATTCTGTCTAGTGTTTTCGCGGCGGTCCGCCACCGTTACTAACAGTTATTGAAAGTAACTCTGTAACTTTTCGAACGATTTTGCCTCAAAACTATACACCTTCAATCCACATTTAGGCTTGTGGATGGTACAAATTTCAAGTTGATCGGACTTACCGTTCGACCGCTATCGACAGACATAAAAACAAAACAAAAAACAAACAGAATGAAGTGCCATAAGAGTCTAGTACACACACAAAAAACAGAACGAAGTGCCATAAGAGTCAAGTGGAGACGCTCGCTTCGCTCGCTTAACTAGGAAAACGCTCTGTTTGACGCGTTGATAAGCGAGCGCGTCAATATCTACGAACTTTCTGGCGAAAAGATTTCAATGCTAATACAAACAACAATTAACAACAATTCAGGAATGCGCATTGCAACAATTTTTCTAATTTCCATAGCTATTAAACTTCCCGACATTGTTGGATGCAGTGCAATGTGCGTTGCTAAGAATTTTCGCTGTCATGTTTTCCCCGCGGTCCGCCACCGTTACTAACAGTTATTGACAGCAATAGAAATGTAATTTCTGCCTCTAATACGTATCAGATTGCGTTTGCATTGGTATATTCGTGACCGGACAAAAATTAGAATATTATTTAATATCAATGTATGTACATTGTATACCATATCTGAATAGCGCTTGTGTGATAATGTGTGGTAATGTGTAATGTATCAATGTATGTACCATATCTGAATAGCGCATTGACGCTAAATAAAAGGCTATTATTATTATTGTTATTATTATTATTATTATTATTATTATTATTACCTCACATTTTGCTGTTACTGTGTTTCAGAAATATATTTACGAGTAACTTTTGTGTAACTAAGTCAATATTTATTAGATCGCCATTACATTAACATATTCGTGACCGGAAAAATCTGTAGAAAAATTTGGCTATCTCACATTTTGCCGCCATTTTGTTTCAGAAAAATATTTTGCAGTAACTATGGTGTAACTTTGTAACTTTTCGAACGATTTTGCCTCAAAACTATACACCTTCAATCCACATCGAGGCTTGTGGATGGTCCAAATTTCAAGTTGATCGGATTTTCCGTTCGACCGCTATCGACGGACATAAAAAAAAAACCCCAAAAAAACAGAACGAAGTGCCATAAGAGTTAAGTGGCAACGCTCGCTTCGCTCGCTTAATTATCTCAGTTTTTGGCGTCCTCGTCAGCCGTTTTGCTTACAGTAGTGTTTTTTTAGGTTTTACATTTATAGTATTTACTAATGTGTAGTTTACCTCGATCGTAATCAATTAAAAATTATCTATGTTTGATATAACTTTGAAATATCGATTTTTGATTGGTTATCGCTCACTCGTCGATGGTGTTCGGAGCCTACAGGGTTGGTTTAGTCACTTTAAATTAAAGTTCTTCCACTGAAAATCAGTCTTGTTACTGAGTGGGTATAGACTATAAATGTGAATTTATTAAGCGAGCGAAGCGAGCGTTTCCACTTGACTCTTATGGCACTTCAATCTCTTTTTTTTTTTTTTTTTTTTTTTTTTTTTTTTTTTTTTTTTTATGTCCGTCGATAGCGGTCGAACGGAAAGTCCAATCAACTTGAAATTTGAACCATCCACAAGCCTTGACGTGGATTGAAGGTGTATAGTTTTGAGGCAAAATCGTTCGAAAAGTTACAAAGTTACACCATAGTTACTGCAAAATATTTTTCTGAAACAAAATGGCGGCAAAATGTGAGATAGCCAGATTTTTTTACAGATTTTTCCGGTCTCGAATATGTTAATGTAATGGCGATCTAATAAGTATTGGCAAAGTTACACGAAAGTTACTCGAAAATATTTTTCTAAAACGCAGTAACGGCAAAATGTGAGGTGGCTATCTTATAGTAAATTTTTGTCCGGTCACGAATATACTATTGTAAACGCAATCCGATACGTATTAGAGGCAGAAATTACATTTCTATTGCTGTCAATAAGTGTTAGTAACGGTGGCGGACCGTGTTGAAAACATGACCACGAAAATTCTTAGCAACGCACATTGCACTGCATACAACAATGTCGGAAAGTATAATAGCCATGGAAATAAGAACAATTTTTGCAATGCGCATTCTTGAATTGTTGTTAATTGTTGTTCGTATTAACATTGAAAACTTTTCGCCAGAAAGTTCGTAGATATTGACGCGCTCGCTTATCAACGCGTCAAACAGAGCGTTTTCCTAGTTAAGCGAGCGAAGCGAGCGTTTCCACTTGACTCTTATGGCACTTCGTTCTGTTTTTTTTTTTGTTTTTTTGTTTTTTTTTGTTTTTTGTTTTTATGTCCGTCGATAGCGGTCGAACGGAAAGTCCGATCTACTTGAAATTTGGACCATCCACAAGCCTCGATGTGGATTGAAGGTGTATAGTTTTGAGGCAAAATCGTTCAAAAAGTTAAAAAGTTACACCATAGTTACTGCAACATATTTTTCTGAAACAAAATGGCGGCAAAATGTGAGATAGCCATATTTTTCTACAGCTTTTTCCGGTCACGAATATGTAAATTTAATGGCGATTTGATAAGTATTGGCAAAGTTACACGAAAGTTACTCGAAAATATTTTTCTAAAACGCAGTAACGGCAAAATGTGAGGTAGCTATCTTATAGTAAATTTGTGTCCGGTCACGAATATACTAATGTAAACGCGATCCGATACGTATTAAAGGCAGAAATTACATTTCTATTGCTGTCAATAACTGTTAGTAACGGTGGCGGACCGCGGCGAAAACATGACCACGAAAATTCTTAGCGACGCACATTGCACTGCATACAACAATGTCGGAGAGTATAATAGCCATGGGAATAAGAACAATTTTTGCAATGCGCATTCTTGAATTGTTGTTAATTGTTGTTTGTATTAGCATTGAAAACTTTTCGCCAGAAAGTTCGTAGATACTTATCGAACACGTCAAACAGAGCGTTTTCCTAGTTTATTTATTTGAAAGGTCTAGTGTTTCATTACAAACAGTGTAGGCCTACTTCCTGTCACTGTTATTGTTGGTCGGCTATTGTATGTTATTGTTTGCGGGTAAACACGCGAGTACACCTTCTTGTGATTATACAACAAGAAACTCAAGGCACTGTATACCTTGGCCACGTTGTGATGTGATATGCTGTGTAAGATAACCTAAATTTCAACTTGATGACTAACTTTTACAGGCCAGGCGACAGGGGGGGTGGGGGGGGGGGGGGACAAAGGGTACAGCTGTACCGGGCCCCAGACTTCAGGGGGCCCCGTGTAGCTAGTAATGAGATTAACGAAACGAGGCATAATAACGACAAGGTAATCAATTTAGGGAATCATTTGTTTTGTTCCTTCGAAAATCGATACAAGAGTAGGAACAACAGCTATATTATATAATAGGTAAACCAACACCAACATCTTGTCTTGTCCACTCGCGTTCTTCACTCGTGTGCCGTGCCGCCCGCAAGTGCAGTGCACGGTAATGCAGTAATGATTCGGAGTTTTAATTAACTAACTACCTACCAAAAATACCTGTTTAGCTGTGTTCAGATGTGTACTTTACAGATAAACATTAACTGCTACGTAATATGTAGTACTTATAGGTAGGTACAGTCGACAACATGCCGAGCATAACAATAATTGGACTTTATACCGTTTTAACATATCTCGTTCTCATGCGTCACTCATAGAAGTTGAAATCGAACAGTGTTACAACATCGAGTCCAGTAGCGACGCTAGGAGGTTCCATTAGGGGAGGCAGTTCAGGGGCGAATATGCCAGTTGGGGGCGCAAACGCTATCGCATTCTGGACGTATAAAATACCCCCTTCCCCCCCCCCCCCTCGGCATCGTGAAACCTTGGGTTTAGGATAAAATCGCAGCGGTTGTTATACTAAACTGGATGAAAATATATTCTTATGCTCGTTCTGGTGCTCAGCATCAAACCGCAGCACTTGTTACAAATTGATGTATTTTACGACTGATTTTTCAATGAATAAAATTGCCAAATCTCGGAGGCGATTGTTGCAAACGTAAGACACGGGAAGACTTGCGAGCGCTTGATGCAGGCTAACAGTGAATGAATTAAACCAACTGAAGGAGTATCGTGAAATGTTCGTTGCGTTCTTTGTTATGTCATCAGAACGTGGTCGGTTGGATTACTAGAATTGGGGGTTTAGTTCCTATTACATTATATGCCCTACCTTTATAGCTACCGTATACACTTAAAATTATAAATACATATAATATATATATCTGACAATTTTGGAATGCATGGCGATTGTCTAGTAGTTAATACTGTTTGTGGGGGGGGGAGGGGCGACTGGGGGGTGACTGCCCCTCCTCGCCGCCCCTTAGCGTCGACTCTGATCAAGTCGCGTAGACAGTATAATCCACGGTATAAACATGAATATAAACGCATTATTTGTTAACTTTTTAGTTGATTCGAATAAGAACGTAATGGAAAACCTTTCGGTTTAAGTTGTTTGGTTATGTTTGACGTAATGAAATGACGTCACGATAAGTAAGTCATGGAAGTAGAACGTCCTCTGTTTGTTTACACTACTCGGATCATGGCCAGTTACTCGAGTTACTCCGAGTACCAACTCGAGTAAAAAGTTGACCTGTGATAGCTACTCGATATCGTTTACACGCTAAAATTATCAGCGTTATTTGCGTTAAAATGCGAGTAATGTAAACCAGGTCTAAGGGAAAACTTGTATACGTCAGTTACAATCACACAACTGTCATTAGTAACAGACCATCTGTCTAGCTAGATCAATTCTGAAATCATCAACACCCATAATACATGTATACGTACGTTCCCCCTTACAAAAGAGTTTTACGAAGAAGGCATTGATTGATTGATTAATTGATTGATGTTTATTTACCAGCAACAGGGTATTGGCCTACAAGTGCGATACAATAAAAATACACATAATAATATCACACATAATAATTACTCATATTAATATTATAAATTGACAAAATTAAAAACAAGATCGGCCAAAACAAATGTTTCTATATTTAAACTGTGTTGGTTTGTCCGCTTCCATTACTACCGAAGAATATCATGCATCTCAGGTGACGTAGGGAACTGCGTATCGCGCGCATGATCGCATATCCGACCAATCAGAAGGCTCGTTTCAAATTACTGTCAACTGCCATTGCTGCAGACCACCCGACAGGGTATATCTTACTATCTTTGCTGCAGACTTACTCACACACAGATTGTCTTCCTTGTCGGATGTTCGGTGCCCAATTTAATTTCAGTTGTGATAGATTGATTAATTTGATTGTTATTGGTGTATCGATAGTTACTAAAAATCTTACTAATAACTTAATAGTGCGGTACGATAAGAATTCTACTTCAAAGTGACGGATGTATTTGTTAAAACTTCAAGTATTGTGGAACTTCAGTGAGTCATGCATGGAGTTATTGACGGTAAAACTGATCACTACAATGAATATAAAACAAGTGTGTAGAACATTATTGAGCATTAAAAATATTAGCATAATTTATGGCTGGTTCGTCGACTAGAACTTTTAAAGCCATTACTAAAATAATATTACATGAAAAAAATATATATTTTTTAAAAACAACGCTTGCCATTTTGCTTTCTGTAGTGTTTTTTAGGATTTACAGTTACTAATGTGTAATTTACCTCGATTGTAATCAATTAATAATGATCTCTGTTTGATATAACTTTGAAATATCGATCTTTGATTGGTTATCGCTCACTCGTCGATGGTGTTCGGAGCCTACTGGGTTGGTTTAGTCGCTTTAAATTAAAGTTTCCCCACTGAAAATCTGTGTTGTTACTTAGTGGGTAGACTCGAAATGTGAATTTATTTATTTATTTAAAAGGTTAATGGGAATCGTCTAGTGTTTCATTACAAACAGTGTAGGTAGGCCTACTTACTGTCAATATTACGGTTCAATGTCAAGCCCTGTTATTGCTGGTCGGCCATTGTATGTTATTGTTAGCGGGTAAACACGCGCGTACACATTATTGTGATTATACAACAGGAAACTCAAGGCACTTCATACTTTGGCGACGTTGTTGTGATGATGCTGTTCAAGATAACCTAAATTTCAACTTGCTGACTAACTTTTACAGGCCCGGCGACAGGGGAGGGGGGACAAAGGGTACAGCTGTACCGGGCCCCAGACTTCAGGGGGCCCCGTGTAGCTAGTAATGAGATTAACGAAACGAGGCATAATAACGACAAGGTAATCAATTTAGGGAATCATTTGTTTTGTTCCTTCGAAAATCGATACAAGAGTAGGAACAACAGCTATATTATATAATAGGTAAACCAACACCAACATCTTGTCTTGTCCACTCGCGTTCTTCACTCGTGTGCCGTGCCGCCCGCAAGTGCAGTGCACGGTAATGCAGTAATGATTCGGAGTTTTAATTAACTAACTACCTACCAAAAATACCTGTTTAGCTGTGTTCAGATGTGTACTTTACAGATAAACATTAACTGCTACGTAATATGTAGTACTTATAGGTAGGTACAGTCGACAACATGCCGAGCATAACAATAATTGGACTTTATACCGTTTTAACATATCTCGTTCTCATGCGTCACTCATAGAAGTTGAAATCGAACAGTGTTACAACATCGAGTCCAGTAGCGACGCTAGGAGGTTCCATTAGGGGAGGCAGTTCAGGGGCGAATATGCCAGTTGGGGGCGCAAACGCTATCGCATTCTGGACGTATAAAATACCCCCTTCCCCCCCCCCCCCTCGGCATCGTGAAACCTTGGGTTTAGGATAAAATCGCAGCGGTTGTTATACTAAACTGGATGAAAATATATTCTTATGCTCGTTCTGGTGCTCAGCATCAAACCGCAGCACTTGTTACAAATTGATGTATTTTACGACTGATTTTTCAATGAATAAAATTGCCAAATCTCGGAGGCGATTGTTGCAAACGTAAGACACGGGAAGACTTGCGAGCGCTTGATGCAGGCTAACAGTGAATGAATTAAACCAACTGAAGGAGTATCGTGAAATGTTCGTTGCGTTCTTTGTTATGTCATCAGAACGTGGTCGGTTGGATTACTAGAATTGGGGGTTTAGTTCCTATTACATTATATGCCCTACCTTTATAGCTACCGTATACACTTAAAATTATAAATACATATAATATATATATCTGACAATTTTGGAATGCATGGCGATTGTCTAGTAGTTAATACTGTTTGTGGGGGGGGGAGGGGCGACTGGGGGGTGACTGCCCCTCCTCGCCGCCCCTTAGCGTCGACTCTGATCAAGTCGCGTAGACAGTATAATCCACGGTATAAACATGAATATAAACGCATTATTTGTTAACTTTTTAGTTGATTCGAATAAGAACGTAATGGAAA
The DNA here is from genome assembly GCA_945910005.1 of Isoperla grammatica. Classification (NCBI taxonomy): domain Eukaryota; kingdom Metazoa; phylum Arthropoda; class Insecta; order Plecoptera; family Perlodidae; genus Isoperla; species Isoperla grammatica. The sequence goes on along the minus strand of OX246737.1, from coordinate 42,145,667 downwards.
ACCTTTCGGTTTAAGTTGTTTGGTTATGTTTGACGTAATGAAATGACGTCACGATAAGTAAGTCATGGAAGTAGAACGTCCTCTGTTTGTTTACACTACTCGGATCATGGCCAGTTACTCGAGTTACTCCGAGTACCAACTCGAGTAAAAAGTTGACCTGTGATAGCTACTCGATATCGTTTACACGCTAAAATTATCAGCGTTATTTGCGTTAAAATGCGAGTAATGTAAACCAGGTCTAAGGGAAAACTTGTATACGTCAGTTACAATCACACAACTGTCATTAGTAACAGACCATCTGTCTAGCTGGATCAATTCTGAAATCATCAACACCCATAATACATGTATACGTACGTTCCCCCTTACAAAAGAGTTTTACGAAGAAGGCATTGATTGATTGATTAATTGATTGATGTTTATTTACCAGCAACAGGGTATTGGCCTACAAGTGCGATACAATAAAAATACACATAATAATATCACACATAATAATTACTCATATTAATATTATAAATTGACAAAATTAAAAACAAGATCGGCCAAAACAAATGTTTCTATATTTAAACTGTGTTGGTTTGTCCGCTTCCATTACTACCGAAGAATATCATGCATCTCAGGTGACGTAGGGAACTGCGTATCGCGCGCATGATCGCATATCCGACCAATCAGAAGGCTCGTTTCAAATTACTGTCAACTGCCATTGCTGCAGACCACCCGACAGGGTATATCTTACTATCTTTGCTGCAGACTTACTCACACACAGATTGTCTTCCTTGTCGGATGTTCGGTGCCCAATTTAATTTCAGTTGTGATAGATTGATTAATTTGATTGTTATTGGTGTATCGATAGTTACTAAAAATCTTACTAATAACTTAATAGTGCGGTACGATAAGAATTCTACTTCAAAGTGACGGATGTATTTGTTAAAACTTCAAGTATTGTGGAACTTCAGTGAGTCATGCATGGAGTTATTGACGGTAAGACTGATCACTACAATGAATATAAAACAAGTGTGTAGAACATTATTGAGCATTAAAAATATTAGCATAATTCATGGCTGGTTCGTCGACTAGAACTTTTAAAGCCATTACTAAAATAATATTACATGAAAAAAATATATATTTTTTAAAAACAACGCTTGCCATTTTGCTTTCTGTAGTGTTTTTTAGGTTTTACAGTTACTAATGTGTAATTTACCTCGATTGTAATCAATTAATAATGATCTCTGTTTGATATAACTTTGAAAAATCGATCTTTGATTGGTTATCGCTCACTCGTCGATGGTGTTCGGAGCCTACTGGGTTGGTTTAGTCGCTTTAAATTAAAGTTTCCCCACCGAAAATCTGTGTTGTTACTGAGTGGGTAGACTCTAAATGTGAATTTATTTATTTATTTAAAAGGTTAATGGGAATCGTCTAGTGTTTCATTACAAACAGTGTAGATAGGCCTACTTACTGTCAATATTACGGTTCAATGTCAAGCCCTGTTATGGCTGGTCGGCCATTGTATGTTATTGTTAGCGGGTAAACACGCGCGTACACATTATTGTGATTATACAACAGGAAACTCAAGGCACTTCATACTTTGGCGACGTTGTTGTGATGATGCTGTTCAAGAAAACCTAAATTTCAACTTGATGACTAACTTTTACAGGCCCGGCGACAGGGGAGGGGGGACAAAGGGTACAGCTGTACCGAGCCCCAGACTTCAGGGGGCCCCGTGTAGCTAGTAATGAGATTAACGAAACGAGGCATAATAACGACAAGGTAATCAATTTAGGGAATCATTTGTTTTGTTCCTTCGAAAATCGATACAAGCAGGAACAACAGCTATATACTAGGAAAACTATACACCTTCAATCCACATTTAGGCTTGTGGATGGTACAAATTTCAAGTTGATCGGACTTACCGTTCGACCGCTATCGACAGACATAAAAACAAAACAAAAAACAAACAGAATGAAGTGCCATAAGAGTCTAGTACACACAAAAAAACAAAACGAAGTGCCATAAGAGTCAAGTGGAGACGCGTTGATAAGCGAGCGCGTCAATATCTACGAACTTTCTGGCGAAAAGATTTCAATGCTAATACAAACAACAATTAACAACAATTCAGGAATGCGCATTGCAACAATTTTTCTAATTTCCATAGCTATTAAACTTCCCGACATTGTTGGATGCAGTGCAATGTGCGTTGCTAAGAATTTTCGCTGTCATGTTTTCCCCGCGGTCCGCCACCGTTACTAACAGTTATTGACAGCAATAGAAATGTAATTTCTGCCTCTAATACGTATCAGATTGCGTTTGCAATGGTATATTCGTGACCGGACAAAAATTTACTATAAGATAGCCACCTCACATTTTGCTGTTACTGTGTTCAGAAATATATTTTCGAGTAACTTTTGTGTAACTTTGTCAATATTTATTAGATCGCCATTACATTAACATATTCGTGACCGGAAAAATCTGTCGAAAAATTTGGCTATCTCACATTTTGCCACCATTTTGTTTCAGAAAAATATTTTGCAGTAACTATGGTGTAACTTTGTAACTTTTCGAACGATTTTGCCTCAAAACTATACACCTTCATCCACATCGAGGCTTGTGGATGGTCTTAATTTCAAGTTGATCGGATTTTCCGTTGGACCGCTATCGACGGACATAAAAAAAAAATAAAAAAAAAAAAACAGAACGAAGTGCCATAAGAGTCAAGTGGAAACGCTCGCTTCGCTCGCTTAATTATCTCAGTTTTTGGCGTCCTCGTCAGCCGTTTTGCTTACAGTAGTGTTTTTTTAGGTTTTACATTTATAGTATTTACTAATGTGTAGTTTACCTCGATCGTAATCAATTAAAAACTAGGAAAACGCTCTGTTTGACGCGTTGATAAGCGAGCGCGTCCATATCTACGAACGTTCTGGCGAAAAGATCTCAAAGCTTATAAAAACAACAATTAACAACAATTCAAGAATGCACATTGCAAAAACTTTTCTAATTCCCATAGCTTTTATAATTCCCGATATTGTTGAATGCAGTGCCATGTGCGTTGCTAAGAATTTTCTTTTTCATGTTTTCGCCGCGGTCCGCCACCGTTATACTAACAGTTATTGACAGCAATAGAAATGTAATTTCTGCCTCTAATACGTATCCGATCGCGTCTAAATTAGTATATTCGTGACCGGATGAAAATGTACTACAAGATAGCCACCTCACATTTTGCTGTTACTGTTTTTCAGAAAAATATTTTCGAGTAACTTTTGTGTAACTTTGCCAATATTGATCAAATAGCCATTAAATGAACATATTCGTGACCGGAAAAAGCTTTAAAAAAATATGGCTATCTCACATTTTGCCGCCATTTTGTTTCAGAAAAATATTTTGCAGTAACTATGGTGTAACTTTTCAAACGATTTTGCCTCAAAACTATACACCTTCAATCCACATCGAGGCTTGTGGATGGTCCAAATTTCAAGTTGATCGGACTTTCCGTTCGACCGCTATCGACGGACATAAAAACAAAAAAAAAAACAAACAAACAAACAAACAAACAAACAGAATGAAGTGCCGTTAGAGTCTAGTACGGTACAAAAAAAAAAAAAAAAAACAGAACGAAGTGCCATAAGAGTCTCGTGGAAACGCTCGCTTCGCTCGCTTAATTATCTATGTTTGATATAACTTTGAAATATCGATTTTTGATTGGTTATCGCTCACTCGTCGATGGTGTTCGGAGCCTACAGGGTTGGTTTAGTCACTTTAAATTAAAGTTCTTCCACTGAAAATCAGTTTTGTTACTGAGTGGGTATAGACTATAAATGTGAATTATTTATTTATTTGAAAGGTCTAGTGTTTCATTACAAACAGTGTAGGCCTACTTCCTGTCACTGTTATTGTTGGTCGGCTATTGTATGTTATTGTTTGCGGGTAAACACGCGAGTACACCTTCTTGTGATTATACAACAAGAAACTCAAGGCACTGTATACCTTGGCCACGTTGTGATGTGATATGCTGTGTAAGATAACCTAAATTTCAACTTGATGACTAACTTTTACAGGCCAGGCGACAGGGGGGGTGGGGGGGGGGACAAAGGGTACAGCTGTACCGAGCCCCAGACTTCAGGGGGCCCCGTGTAGCTAGTAATGAGATTAACGAAACGAGGCATAATAACGACAAGGTAATCAATTTAGGGAATCATTTGTTTTGTTCCTTCGAAAATCGATACAAGTAGAGTAGGAACAACAGCTATATTATATAATAGGTAAACCAACCCCAACATCTTGTCTTGTCCACTCGCGTTCTTCACTCGTGTGCCGTGCCGCCCGCAAGTGCAGTGCACGGTAATGCAGTAATGATTCGAAGTTTTAATTAACAAACTACCTACCAAAAATACCTGTTTAGCTGTGTTCAGATGTGTACTTTACGGATAAACATTAAGTGCTACGTAATATGTAGTACTTATAGGTAGGTACAGTCGACAACATGCCGAGCATAACAATAATTGGACTTTATACCGTTTTAACATATCTCGTTCTCATGCGTCACTCATAGAAGTTGAAATCGAACAGTGTTACGTTGCCACAAACGATCATAGTAACGGGCCCCAAAGTTTCTATCGCCAGGCCCGAACTTTTATGTTTGTAAAGTTATTGTATAGAATACGACACATCATGCACTTGTTTCTGGCTTGAGCCCCAGTTACATCCCGTGTTTATTACCTCAGTTGACCGCGGGATGATTTTACTGTGGTAACCCACTTACGATTATATTAATTTAATTTTACGGTCGTTGGTTTCCAACATTCATTCGCGGAGCGCTGTACCCTAAACAAAAACCAACTTTCCGTGCCACGTTATAGGACTGATGTTGGAAAAACTCGTTAGTTGGCTCTGCCACAAGATTGTGGGATGGTTTGGATAAAAGAGTAGTAAACCGGAAACCCCCTACCCGACCACATATCAAAATTTAAAAATATGCTCAAAAAATATCCTTACCAATAACTCTAGCCCAAATTCCTTTTATACTGTTTATCAGTACAAAATTACTATTTTCTTTATCTTATTGTACTATTTTACCCTTTTATTTACCCATTATTATCTTTATTAATTTATTTCATGTGAGCAACACATACGTGGTATAAGTTCCTACCTAAATATTGTGATGTACTATTAATAAGCTGTAATATCGTGCAATATTATGCTATGCCTGGTAAATGCTGTATGCTATGCTATGCTATGCTAGGCTATGCTATGCTATGCTATAATATAAATGCGTGGAAGAGCTCAAATCATGGTAAATATGAAAATAAACAATACACGCTTTCTTGACGTAAATAACAACAGCTGGGAACCCGATGTCAACATAACCTACAATTCACCTCTGTACAGTTCACAACATCAAATCGCGTAAACAGTATAATCAACGGTATAATCATGAATATAAACGCATTAATTAATAATTTGTTAACTTTTTAGTTGATTCGAACAAGAACGTAATGAAAAACCTTTCGGTTAAAGTTGTTTGGTTATGTTTGACGTAATGAAATGACGTCACGATAAGTTAGTCATGGAAGTAGAACGTCCTCTGTTTACACTACTCGGATCATGGCCAATTACTCGAGTTACTCCGAGTACCAACTCGAGTAAACAGTTGACCTGTGGTAGCTTCATGATTACGTTTACACGCTAAAATTATCAGCGTTATTTGCGTTGAAATGCGAGTAATGTAAACCAGTTCTAAGGGAAAACTTGTATACGTCAGTTACAATCACACAACAGGGAAGGCTCACACATTTTTTTTATTTGCTTACTGGTTACCTCAAGTTAAAATAAACGGGAACTAATTGGTTTCGGCTCGAAAGGTGCATTAACATCGCTTTAACAGCAAGTCAAAGATATTGCTGTCAAAACACGCTCAGAAACGGACCTGCGCCATCTTGCTCGTGATTATAAGGTTCTGACGTCATAACTCTGGAAACAATCATTTTATATCATACAAATAGTACTGAAATCCCACAATTTAGTAGATTATTGCTCTCATAAGACTTTAACTGAATCAACGTTTATTTCTAGTTAGTAAATGAACACTGCTCAACATTAATTTACAACAATATGTTAAATAATTGCATTATTTTAAACACGCTTTGGTAAATACTGTATCAAAATGTATTTTCTGAAGAAAACAGTGGTATAAAAGACATTGTTGTAAAGTCACTGCATCCTAGATATTGTAAAACGTCCAACTTAATATCTTTGATATTATTAAGAATACTTCAAGGAGGCAGTTGTTGACAAGAGTTATGACGTCACGAGCCGTTTTTCAATTACGGAGCGGTAAGTTCCAAATTTCAAACTTTAAAAGCTAATAGAATTGGAAATATACACTTCTCAGATATAAAAATTATATAGCCCGTACTTTTTGATAATGGCTTCTGTTTTTAGGTACTTTGAGGAATATTTATTTTTTATGAGCCTTCCCTACTGTCATTAGTAACAGACCATCTGTCTAGCTAGATCAATTCTGAAATCATCAACACCCATAATACATGTATACGTACGTTCCCCCTTACAAAAGAGTTTTACGAAGAAGGCATTGATTGATTGATTAATTGATTGATGTTTATTTACCAGCAACAGGGTATTGGCCTACAAGTGCGATACAATAATAATACACATAATAATATCACACATAATAATTACTCATATTAATATTATAAATTGACAAAATTAAAAACAAGATCGGCCAAAACAAATGTTTCTATATTTAAATTGTGTTGGTTTGTCCGCTTCCACTACTACCGAAGAATATCATGCATCTCAGGTGACGAAGGGAACTGCGTATCGCGCGCATGATCGCATATCCGACCAATCAGAAGGCTCGTTTCAAATTACTGTCAACTGCCATTGCTACAGACTTACTCACACACAGATTGTCTTCCTTGTCGGATGTTCCGTGCCCAATTTAATTTCAGTTGTGATAGATTGATTAATTTGATTGTTATTGGTGTATCGATAGTTACTACAAATCTTACTAATAACTTAATAGTGCGGTACGATAAGAATTCTACTTCAAAGTGACGGATGTATTTGTTAAAACTTCAAGTATTGTGGAACTTTTTCAGTGAGTCATGCATGGAGTTATTGACGGTAAGACTGATCACTACAATGAATTTAAAACAAGTGTGTAGAACATTATTGAGCATTAAAAATACTAGCATAATTCATGGCTGGTTCGTCGACTAGAACTTTTAAAGCTATTACTAAAATTAGCGCAGTTTTTGGCGTCCTCGTCAGCCATTTTGCTTTCTGTAGTGTTTTTTAGGTTTTACAGTTACTAATGTGTAATTTACCTCGATTGTAATCAATTAATAATGATCTCTGTTTGATATAACTTTGACATATCGATCTTTGATTGGTTATCGCTCACTCGTCGATGGTGTTCGGAGCCTACTGGGTTAGTTGAGTCGCTTTAAATTAAAGTTTCCCCACCGAAAATCTGTGTTGTTACTGAGTGGGTAGACTCTAAATGTGAATTTATTTATTTATTTAAAAGGTTAATGGGAATCGTCTAGTGTTTCATTACAAACAGTGTAGGTAGGCCTACTTACTGTCAATATTACGGTTCAATGTCAAGCCCTGTTATTGCTGGTCGGCCATTGTATGTTATTGTTAGCGGGTAAACACGCGCGTACACATTATTGTGATTATACAACAGGAAACTCAAGGCACTTCATACTTTGGCGACGTTGTTGTGCTATGCTGTTTAAGATAACCTAAATTTCAACTTGATGACTAACTTTTACAGGCCAGGCGACAGGGGGGGGGGGGGGGGACAAAGGGTACAGCTGTACCGGGCCCCAGACTTCAGGGGGCCCCGTGTAGCTAGTAATGAGATTAACGAAACGAGGCACAATAACGACAAGGTAATCAATTTAGGGAATCATTTGTTTTGTTCCTTCGAAAATCGATACAAGCAGGAACAACAGCTTTATACTAGGAAAACGCTCTGTTTGACGCGTTGATAAGCGAGCGCGTCCATATCTACGAACGTTCTGGCGAAATGATCTCAAAGCTAATAAAAACAACAATTAACAAGAACTCAAGAATGTGCATTTCAAAATTTTTTGTAATTTCCATAGCTATTATACTTCCCGATATTGTTGAATGCAGTGCAAGTGCAATTTGCGTTGCTAAGAATTTTCGTTGTCATTCTGTCTAGTGTTTTCGCGGCGGTCCGCCACCGTTACTAACAGTTATTGAAAGTAACTTTGTAACTTTTCGAACGATTTTGCCTCAAAACTATACACCTTCAATCCACATTTAGGCTTGTGGATGGTACAAATTTCAAGTTGATCGGACTTACCGTTCGACCGCTATCGACAGACATAAAAACAAAACAAAAAACAAACAGAATGAAGTGCTATAAGAGTCTAGTACACACAAAAAAAACAGAACGAAGTGCCATAAGAGTCTCGTGGAGACGCTCGCTTCGCTCGCTTAACTAGGAAAACGCTCTGTTTGACGCGTTGATAAGCGAGCGCGTCAATATCTACGAACTTTCTGGCGAAAAGATTTCAATGCTAATACAAACAACAATTAACAACAATTCAGGAATGCGCATTGCAACAATTTTTCTAATTTCCATAGCTATTAAACTTCCCGACATTGTTGGATGCAGTGCAACGTGCGTTGCTAAGAATTTTCGCTGTCATGTTTTCGCCGCGGTCCGCCACCGTTACTAACAGTTATTGACAGCAATAGAAATGTAATTTCTGCCTCTAATACGTATCAGATTGCGTTTGCATTGGTACATTCGTGACCGGACAAAAATTTACTATAAGGTAGCCACCTCACATTTTGCTGTTACTGTGTTTCAGAAATATATTTTCGAGTAACTTTTGTGTAACTTTGTCAATATTTATTGGATCGCCATTACAATAACATATTCGTGACCGAAAAAATCTGTAGAAAAATTTGGCTATCTCACATTTTGCCGACATTTTGTTTCAGAAAAATATTTTGCAGTAACTATTGTGTAACTTTGTAACTTTTCGAACGATTTTGCCTGAAAACTATACACCTTCAATCCCTATCGAGCCTTGTGGATGGTCCCTATTTCAAGTTGATCGGACTTTCCGTTCGACCGCTATCGACGGACATAAAAAAAAACAAAAAAAAAAAAAAAAACAGAACGAAGTGCCATAAGAGTCAAGTGGAAACGCTCGCTTCGCTCGCTTAATTATCTCAGTTATTGGCGTCCTCGTCAGCCGTTTTGCTTACAGTAGTGTTTTTTTAAGGTTTTACATTTATAGTATTTACTAATGTGTAGTTTACCTCGATCGTAATCAATTAAAAATTATCTATGTTTGATATAACTTTGAAATATCGATTTTTGATTGGTTATCGCTCACTCGTCGATGGTGTTCGGAGCCTACCGGGTTGGTTTAGTCACTTTAAATTAAAGTTCTTCCACTGAAAATCAGTCTTGTTACTGAGTGGGTATAGACTCTAAATGTGAATTTATTTATTTATTTGAAAGGTCTAGTGTTTCATTACAAACAGTGTAGGCCTACTTCCTGTCACTGTTATTGGTGGTCGGCTTTTGTATGTTATTGTTTGCGGGTAAACACGCGAGTACACCTTCTTGTGATTATACAACAAGAAACTCAAGGCACTGTATACCTTGGCCACGTTGTGATGTGATATGCTGTTTAAGAGAACCTAAATTTCAACTTGATGACTAACTTTTACAGGCCAGACGACAGGGGGGGGGGGGGGGGGGGACAAAGGGTACAGCTGTACCGGGCCCCAGACTTCAGGGGGCCCCGTGTAGCTAGTAATGAGATTAACGAAACGAGGCACAATAACGACAAGGTAATCAATTTAGGGAATCATTTGTTTTGTTCCTTCGAAAATCGATACAAGAGTAGGAACAACAGCTATATTATATAATAGGTAAACCAACCCCAACATCTTGTCTTGTCCACTCGCGTTCTTCACTCGTGTGCTGTGCCGCCCGCAAGTGCAGTGCACGGTAATGCAGTAATGATTCGAAGTTTTAATTAACTAACTACCTACCAAAAATACCTGTTTAGCTGTGTTCAGATGTGTACTTTACAGATAAACATTAAGTGCTACGTAATATGTAGTACTTATTCATAGGTTGCACGTACTTCACATCTTTGCGCGTGGCGGCCACATTTGTGATCGAACTTTGACGTAGCTATGGAGAAACAATTGAAGGCGGTTATAGTAGAACACAGAAATTAGTAGTTCTTTGAAATCCAGCATGTTTTTAAAATAAAATTGCTATATCTGGTAATTTTTAATTATTTTATTACTTATGGTTAAATTTTAAATTTTAAATAAGGCTTATTTATTAAATTTGAATTGTATTAGCCAGTGATCTAGGATTGGTCCTCATCGATTGTGTCGCAATCATGGCCGCTGTGACGTCACGTGGGAACTATGAATAGGTAGGTACAGTCGACAACATGCCGAGCATAACAATAATTGGACTTTATACCGTTTTAACATATCTCGTTCTCATGCGTCACTCATAGAAGTTGAAATCGAACAGTGTTACGTTGCCACAAACGATCATAGTAACGGGCCCCAAAGTTTCTATCGCCAGGCCCGAACTTTTATGTTTGTAAAGTTATTGTATAGAATACGACACATCATGCACTTGTTTCTGGCTTGAGCCCCAGTTACATCCCGTGTTTATTACCTCAGTTGACATGTCTGGGAGGGTGGAGGGAGAGGACATTTTTGGCCCTCATGTGTGTGAGTGTGGGGGGGAGGGGGATACTCTATTTTCAGCTTTCAATTTAGCCAAGAGACGACACGACGATGAAATCTCTAATTGCGATCATACAATAAAAATGTATAACGTTCTTCTTTACAGATCACCATAGTTCAACGCCTAGTTCAACGCATAGAACATCTCATATTGCAACGTATGATGCAGTCCAATCCATGCAGTCCACAAGGGGATCGATACATCTTGACAAGACATCAACCAGCACCCTTCTCGTTTCTTGAAGAAGCGCGTTTCGTCTGCGAGAACGTCGAGTATCTACGCCACTGGACTCGAGTAGGAAAACAGTGGAAACACAACTCATAACTTCGGTGTGACCCCTTTATACAATGTACCGGCAGGTTGTTTCGAGCTTTAGCTGGGTAGAATGCTCTTGCCAAAACTCTTCCCCCCCTAGGTAGGGCCTGTATTTAGCGGTCTTGAGCATTCACCCATTGTTGTGTGTGTATCTCCTAGTGCCACTGCTGGTACCATTGTATAAGTAGGTCACACGTGTGTCAACAGTAACCTAACATGGTCTGCTGCATTGTTCGCAGGTGTTTACAGCTGGGACAGGATCGTCTGGCTTCCAGAACTTCCCTTCACATGGTACGACCCTACACGGTGACCCTAGATATACATGGTTAGACGCATCACTAGGCAAATTACTGATAATTCTGATTGTATTCTTCTTCGTGCTGTAGTGGTAGTATAGTTTCGGGTCTAGGCCTAATAATAATACAAGTATTATTATAATTATAATAATAATAATAATAATAATAATAATAATAATAATAATAATTATTATTATTATTATTATAATAATTATTATTTTTGTTGTTGTTTTATTGTTGTAATACATACAAACTCAGTCAAAACCGGCGTAAGCATGTTGTACGGACATAAATGTCAAATATTTCCATGCGTTTACCTTATTAAGTCTACTTAGAACTAATTAAATATATCATTGTCCATATTATTATACTCGGATCATGGCCAGTTACTCGAGTTACTCCGAGTACCAACTCGAGTAAAAAGTTGACCTGTGATAGCTACATGATTACGTTTACACGCTAAAATTACCAGCGTTATTTGTGTTAATTAAAATGCGAGTAATGTAAACCAGGTCTAAGAGAAAACTTGTACGACTGTTACAATCACACAACTGTCATAAGTAACAGCCCATCTGGCTAGATTAACCTCGTTGTTGTCGTCGCATGTATTAGTTTTGTAACAGGAACACGAGTTAGGAATAATTATGATCATCCTTGTTTACAGGACTGCTTCAGGGAAGAGATCGACTGGTCGTCAGCCAAGAAGATGAGGCGGGTAGCTGAGTCACTGGCATAGTGGGCACTGTGGGGGAGTTGACGGTGGGGGAGAGGAGCGCCGGGTGTTGCCATTGTGGTGCAGTTGGGGAACCCCCTTCAGCTGTAGGTACCAGTTGGTTGATGCACAAGCCTTCCGTAAGCGTACTAACGCAGTTGTAAGGGAGCTGGCTCATAGGGAGCAAACATAAGCTTTGGGGAACCGCTGCCCCTCTGGTCTCAAACCCACAGATCGGCAACTCTTGCCACGGTGACCACTTCTACGCCTTGAACGCGTCACATCAAGCAAGAAGAGGTAAGTTCACTTGATAACACAAATTTCTTAATAACATTAGGCCTAGGGGGTAGCTGAAATCCAAACCATCTGTATTTAAAACCATTTATGAAATTTGATTATTTAAGAACAAGCAAAATTTGAATTCTGTACAATATGCAGGGCTGAGTAATGTTACGCTCGCCTCACGGTTGGGTCTTTAGTATTGGAGTGAGGATAAGTACTAGGACTGCCCAATCACAATAGTTCACAAGACTATAATAATTTAACCGGATTAGAGCCCGTCTCATTACACATTCAGTTGTATTCCTATATTCTGCATGCAGTCTACACACTTATTGACTTGCGGGCTACCTATCTACGGCTACGTACCTAGCTCATATTTTACTAGTTAAAAATGCCTAGATTATGCATAAAATATACAATTCTGACTTTATATAACATAACCTTGTAAATTTTTCGTGTTATAATAATGTACGAATAATGTTTTCACCTAATTTATTTTTGTTTTGCTTTAACTATATCATAAACTGACTGATAAGTCTGATTGTTTTTGGGATTAGGCCTTAGTAATACAATTATTACATTATTATTATTATTTTTATTATTATTATTATTATTATTATTATTTTTATTATTATTATTATTATTATTATTATTATTATTATTATTATTGTTATTGTTATTGGTATACTTATTGTTAAATTGTTAAGATACAAGATGTTACAAACTGACAACGAAACCCAAGTTATGATATATTTCGAGTAAACGAAGTTTTAGGAAAAACCACAGTTCTCTGGTGACAATGATTGCGTTAGGAAATACATATATATAAATATGTGTAACTACATATTTCGTGTTTATCCACAGGGCTGCCGACTACGAGGGTCCTGCGTAGCTTTTGTGTCACTGGGCGAAGGTTCAAAGTGGTGAGGGTGTCGGTGTCTTGGCGGGGAATCCGGCAGGTACATGGCGTGTACGGGGACGCCTGGCGTGGACCTGCAAACCTGAGGGTGCTTCCAAACGGGTTTGGTCATCAGTATAAAGTCTCGCTATAGGCACTGCTTAAATGTGGGTGATTAGTGACGTTCAAGAGTTGTTCGTTGCTTCTCATGGTTGAGGTCCTCCACGGAGGACCAATATTACTTAAGGATCCTACGCCTAGGTACCCACCGCGAGCCTGATGACTTGCCATTGCGATCCCTAGCCCTTGTGTTCACATAGCTACCGTCGAGCGGCCTATATGGCCATGTCTGGTGAGAAGCAATCATTCACGAGCAACCAGCGTATGTTATTTGTATTTATATAAAAATCTATTAAATTATTTTATTGTTCAGACAAAAAAAATAATAAAGTATTTATAATTTTGAGTCGTAACGATGCAAAACCTGCCATCTCCATAACGCTTGATTTTGATATAGACCGGAAGAAGAATTATGCCTGGTTCCCATGTCTCTTGCCGCGGCGCGGCAAATTTGGGCATCTTTTCTGGCAACCTCCCACTACATTTCATGCATCATACGCCATGTTCGACATTGTAAGGATTTTGAATACTACTACTTTTAAGTATTCAAAAATACTAAATTAATTTGCACTGAATATTTCAAGCATCGTTGTAACTCAAGTGTCCTGTTACAGCAAGTCATCTGAACGCGGAGTTGGGCTGCCAGACAATGGCCCCATCCAGTCCACCTAGTCCATCGAGATGTCGGCACATCGTGCCGGGTGAGTACATGAAAATTCAATTACTTCTTTTAATAACTCCTAAAGATTGGTATGTTATTTTCTGCCCGTATCACTGACTGGTTTCTATACTGGACTAAGTGTATTCCCTACCTTCGGGCGGCGTGCATTTTGTTTGATTGAACACCTTTTAGGTGAGAGAGTGGGAGAGAGATGTCTTTCTTCAGGACCGCGTTAAGAGCAATAGAGTCGTATAGTTCCTTCGAGGTTCTCTTCAGAGGACCCAGGAACTTCATGGGTTCTGTCCATTTCGGACAGTTTGATCGTGAAGGTTGGCACAGCCACTTGGGTGTTAATGCGCTCGACAGAACTTCTACCGGATTTAGTGTATTCCCTACCTTCAGGCGGCGTGCATTTTCTCAGGTATAGATGTCTGTCGGTGTGTGTGTTCGTTCAGTGGTATGGCCATCCTTAGACTTGCTCGTTTGGGTTCAGGGGGTGAAGGGGACGAATCTATTTTTTGTGCGTGTTGCTTCTCCGTTTGCTCTGTTTTGCAGTTGTGGACGACGTCGATGGATATCTTCGAGACTTCCTCCAACCCTTACAATACACGAGGCAGGGGATGATTTTCGCAGAGAAAGCGCGCATATATACATTGCGTCTAGTTCGCCGTGACGTCAGCATGGACAAGACAGCGTGAAGTGAGTGTGTTTAAAATACAAGCGTTGTTGCTACGACGATAAAACTATTCCTTCATTGATATGATGTATAATGAGTTAGGAACTAGATAACTTAATTGAGTTTATTTAATTATATTTTTTATTTCATTAAGGGGGCACAGCACGCTTATCTCTTTACATTGGGACGAAAAATTTCAATAGTTTGTGTATAAATTCACGATAAAGAAAAGTACTTGCACTTGTATTGAAAAAGAATGACAATTAAAAGCAATCTAGATTCGTACTGTATAGGATGTTATAATTACGATTGTAAGCACATTTTAGCTTTACTACTTGTGACACACATAAGTTACCATGCCACCTTGTGTGTTTGGGCAAATTTACGCATCTTTTTCTGCAACCTCCTACTACATTTCATGCATCATACGCCATACTCGACATTGTTACGATTTTGAATACTACTACTTTTACGTATTCAAAAATACTTAATTAGGCCGTATCTCAAAGCTCCAAGTATGGACTCAAATGAAGTCAACTGGGAACTAAATTAACTGCTAAATGCTAATCACTAGAGCTTTGGACATGATGACTAGATGGTAGTGACATAACCTTTGAATCCAACGAAAAATACCAAAAATATTAATAGAGCCCACAGCATATTATTTAAATGATGCAATAAGCAATGTCTACACTGACATAAAGTCAGATATCGTAAAATAATACAATGTTTACTCACATTTGATGTGCACCTTAGCTTTGTCTTCAACGTCCTCCATCTTAAGACGTTAGCTGTCGAATGAAGTACCACTTTCGGTTCCTTACAGCTATCGACTAAAAGTGTAACGACTTTGAGCTTTAGTCGCCTACTTATTACGTCGCTTCTTCCAAAATAGTTGACTATTTCGCCTACTAAAGAGCTTTGAGATACGGCCTTAATTTGCTCTGAATATTTCAAGCATGGTTGTAACTCAAGTGTCCTGTTACAGCAAGTCACTGAACGTGGGGTTAGGCTGCCAGACAATGGCCCCATCCAGTCCACCTAGTCCATTGAGATGTCGGCACATCGTGCCGGGTGAGTACAATGAAAATTCAATTACTTCTTTTAATAACTCCTAAAGATTGGAATGTTATTTTCTGCCTGTATCACTGACTGGTTTCTATACTGGACTAAGTGTATTCCCTACCTTCGGGCGGCGTGCATTTTGTTTGGTTGAACACCTTTTAGATGAGAGGGTGGGAGAGAGATGTCTTTCTTCAGGACCGCGTTTAGAGCAGTAGAGTCGTATAGATCCTTTGAGGTTCTCTTCAGAGGACCCGGGAACTTCATGGGTTCGGTCCATTTCGGACAGTTTGATCGCGAAGGTTGGCACAGCCACTTGGTTGTTTATGCGCTCGACAGATTTTCTACCGGGTTTAGTGTATTCCCTACCTTCGGGCGGCGTGCATTTTTTCTGGTATAGATGTCTGCCGGTGTGTGTGTTCGTTCAGTGGTATGGCCATCCTTAGACTTGTTCGTTTGGGTTGAGGAAGTGAAGGGGATGAATCTATTTTTTGTTGGTGCTGCTTCTCCGTTTGCTCTGTTTTGCAGTTGTAGACGACGTCGATGGATATCTTCGAGACTTCCTCCAACCCTTACAATACACGAGGCAGCGGATAATTTTCGCAGAGAAAGCGCGCATATATACATTGCGTCTAGTTCGCCGTGACGTCAGCATGGGACAAGACAGAGTGAAGTGAGTGTGTTTAAAATACAAGCGTTGTTGCTACGACGATAAAACTATTTCTTCATTGATATGATGTATAATGAGTTAGGAACTAGATAACTTAATTGAGTTTATTTAATTATATTTGTTATTTCATTAAGGGGGCACAGCACGCTTATCTCTTTACATTGGGACGAAAAATTTCAATAGTTTGTGTATAAATTCACGATAAAGAAAAGTACTTGCACTTGTATTGAAAAAGAATGACAATTAAAAGCAATCTAGATTCGTACTGTATAGGATGTTATAATTACGATTGTAAGCACATTTTAGCTTTACTACTTGTGACACACATAAGTTACCATGCCACCTTGTGTGTTTGGGCAAATTTACGCATCTTTTTCTGCAACCTCCTACTACATTTCATGCATCATACGCCATACTCGACATTGTTACGATTTTGAATACTACTACTTTTACGTATTCAAAAATACTTAATTAGGCCGTATCTCAAAGCTCCAAGTATGGACTCAAATGAAGTCAACTGGGAACTAAATTAACTGCTAAATGCTAATCACTAGAGCTTTGGACATGATGACTAGATGGTAGTGACATAACCTTTGAATCCAACGAAAGATACCAAAAATATTAATAGAGCCCACAGCATATTATTTAAATGATGCGATAAGCAATGTCTACACTGACATAAAGTCAGATATCGTAAAATAATACAATGTTTACTCACATTTGATGTGCACCTTAGCTTTGTCTTCAACGTCCTCCATCTTAATACGTTAGCTGTCGAATGAAGTACCACTTTCGGTTCCTTACAGCTATCGACTAAAAGTGTAACGACTTTGAGCTTTAGTCGCCTACTTATTACGTCGCTTCTTCCAAAATAGTTGACTATTTCGCCTACTAAGGAGCTTTGAGATACGGCCTTTATTTGCTCTGAATATTTCAAGCATGGTTGTAACTCAAGTGTCCTGTTACAGCAAGTCACTGAACGTGGGGTTAGGCTGCCAGACAATGGCCCCATCCAGTCCACCTAGTCCATTGAGATGTCGGCACATCGTGCCGGGTGAGTACAATGAAAATTCAATTACTTCTTTTAATAACTCCTAAAGATTGGAATGTTATTTTCTGCCCGTATCACTGACTGGTTTCTATACTGGACTAAGTGTATTCCCTACCTTCGGGCGGCGTGCATTTTGTTTGGTTGAACACCTTTTAGATGAGAGGGTGGGAGAGAGATGTCTTTCTTCAGGACCGCGTTTAGAGCAGTAGAGTCGTATAGTTCCTTTGAGGTTCTCTTCAGAGGACCCGGGAACTTCATGGGTTCGGTCCATTTCGGACAGTTTGATCGCGAAGGTTGGCACAGCCACTTGGTTGTTTATGCGCTCGACAGATTTTCTACCGGGTTTAGTGTATTCCCTACCTTCGGGCGGCGTGCATTTTTTCTGGTATAGATGTCTGCCGGTGTGTGTGTTCGTTCAGTGGTATGGCCATCCTTAGACTTGTTCGTTTGAGTTGAGGAAGTGAAGGGGATGAATCTATTTTTTGTTGGTGTTGCTTCTCCGTTTGCTCTGTTTTGCAGTTGTAGACGACGTCGATGGATATCTTCGAGACTTCCTCCAACCCTTACCATACACGAGGCAGGGGATGATCTTCGCAGAGAAAGCGCGCATATATACATTGCGTCTAGTTCGCCGTGACGTCAGCATGGGACAAGACAGCGTGGAGTGAGTGTGTTTAAAATACAAGTGTTGTTGCTTCGACGATAAAACTATTCCTTCATTGATATGATATGTAATGATTTAGGAACTAGATAACTTAATTGAGTTAATTTAATTATATTTGTTATTTCATTAAGGGGGCACAGCACGCTTATCTCTTTACATTGGGACGAAAAATTTCAATAGTTTGTGTATAAATTCACGATAAAGAAAAGTACTTGCACTTGTATTGAAAAAGAATGACAATTAATAGCAATCTAGATTCGTACTGTATAGGATGTTATAATTACGATTGTATTGCACATTTTAGCTTTACTACTTGTGACACATATAAGTTACCATGCCACCTTGTGTGTTTGGGCAAATTTACGCGTCTTTTTCTGCAACCTCCTACTACATTTCATGCATCATACGCCATACTCGACATTGTTACGATTATGAATACTACTACTTTTACGTATTCAAAAATACTTAATTAGGCCGTATCTCAAAGCTCCAAGTATGGACTCAAATGAATTCAACTGGGAACTAAATTAACTGCTAAATGCTAATCACTAGAGCTTTGGACATGATGACTAGATGGTAGTGACATAACCTTTAAATCCAACGAAAAATACCAAAAATATTAATAGAGCCCACAGCATATTATTTAAATGATGCAATAAGCAATGTCTACACTGACATAAAGTCAGATATCGTAAAATAATACAATGTTTACTCACATTTGATGTGCACCTTAGCTTTGTCTTCAACGTCCTCCATCTTAAGACGTTAGCTGTCGAATGAAGTACCACTTTCGGTTCCTTACAGCTATCGACTAAAAGTGTAACGACTTTGAGCTTTAGTCGCCTACTTATTACGTCGCTTCTTCCAAAATAGTTGACTATTTCGCCTACTAAGGAGCTTTGAGATACGGCCTTAATTTGCTCTGAATATTTCAAGCATGGTTGTAACTCAAGTGTCCTGTTACAGCAAGTCACTGAACGTGGGGTTGGGCTGCCAGACATTGGCCCCATCCAGTCCACCTAGTCCATTGAGATGTCGGCACATCGTGCCGGGTGAGTACAATGAAAATTCAATTACTTCTTTTAATAACTCCTAAAGATTGGAATGTTATTTTCTGCCCGTATCACTAACTCGTTTCTATACTGGACTAAGTGTATTCCCTTCCTTCGGGCGGCGTGCATTTTGTTTGGTTGAACACCTTTTAGATGAGAGGGTGGGAGAGAGATGTCTTTCTTCAGGACCGCGTTTAGAGCAGTAGAGTCGTATAGTTCCTTTGAGGTTCTCTTCAGAGGACCCGCGAACTTCATGGGTTCGGTCCATTTCGGACAGTTTGATCGCGAAGGTTGGCACAGCCACTTGGTTGTTTATGCGCTCGACAGATTTTCTACCGGGTTTAGTGTATTCCCTACCTTCGGGCGGCGTGCATTTTTTCTGGTATAGATGTCTGCCGGTGTGTGTGTTCGTTCAGTGGTATGGCCATCCTTAGACTTGTTCGTTTGAGTTGAGGAAGTGAAGGGGATGAATCTATTTTTTGTTGGTGTTGCTTCTCCGTTTGCTCTGTTTTGCAGTTGTAGACGACGTCGATGGATATCTTCGGGACTTCCTCCAACCCTTACCATACACGAGGCAGGGGATGATCTTCGCAGAGAAAGCGCGCATATATACATTGCGTCTAGTTCGCCGTGACGTCAGCATGGGACAAGACAGCGTGAAGTGAGTGTGTTTAAAATACAATCGTTGTTGCTACGACGATAAAACTATTCCTTTATTGATATGATGTGTAATGAGTTAGGAACTAGATAACTTAATTGAGTAAATTTAATTGTATTTGTTATTTCATTAAGGGGGCACAGCACGCTTATCTCTTTACATTGGGACGAAAAATTTCAATAGTTTGTGTATAAATTCAAGATAAAGAAAAGTACTTGCACTTGTATTGAAAAAGAATGACAATTAATAGCAATCTAGATTCGTACTGTATAGAATGTTATAATTACGATTGTATTTTACATTTTAGGTTTACTACTTGTGACACACATAAGTTACCATGCCACCTTGTGTGTTTGGGCAAATTTACGCATCTTTTCTGCAACCTCCTACTACATTTCATGCATCATACGCCATACTCGACATTGTTACGATTTTGAATACTACTTCTTTTACGTATTCAAAAATACTTAATTAGGCCGTATCTCAAAGCTCCAAGTATGGACTCAAATGAAGTCAACTGGGAACCAAATTAACTGCTAAATGCTAATCACTAGAGCTTTGGACATGATGACTAGATGGTAGTGACATAACCTTTAAATCCAACGAAAAATACCAAAAATATTAATAGAGCCCACAGCATATTATTTAAATGATGCAATAAGCAATGTCTACACTGACATAAAGTCAGATATCGTAAAAATATACAATGTTTACTCACATTTGATGTGCACCTTAGCTTTGTCTTCAACGTCCTCCATCTTAAGACGTTAGCTGTCGAATGAAGTACCACTTTCGGTTCCTTACAGCTATCGACTAAAAGTGTAACGACTTTGAGCTTTAGTCGCCTACTTATTACGTCGCTTCTTCCAAAATAGTTGACTATTTCGCCTACTAAGGAGCTTTGAGATACGGCCTTAATTTGCTCTGAATATTTCAAGCATGGTTGTAACTCAAGTGTCCTGTTACAGCAAGTCACTGAACGTGGGGTTAGGCTGCCAGACAATGGCCCCATCCAGTCCACCTAGTCCATTGAGATGTCGGCACATCGTGCCGGGTGAGTACAATGAAAATTCAATTACTTCTTTTAATAACTCCTAAAGATTGGAATGCTATTTTCTGCCTGTATCACTGACTGGTTTCTATACTGGACTAAGTGTATTCCCTACCTTCGGGCGGCGTGCATTTTGTTTGATTGAACACCTTTTAGGTGAGAGGGTGGGAGAGAGATGTCTTTCTTCAGGACCGCGTTTAGAGCGTAAGAGTCGTATAGTTCCTTTGAGGTTCCCCTCAGAGGACCCGGGAACTTCATGGGTTCTGTCCATTTCGGACAGTTTGATCGCGAAGGCTGGCACAGCCACTTGGTTGTTTATGCGCTCGACAGATTTTCTACCGGGTTTAGTGTATTCCCTACCTTCGGGCGGCGTGCATTTTTTCTGGTATAGATGTCTGCCGGTGTGTGTGTTTGTTCAGTGGTATGGCCATCCTTAGACTTGTTCGTTTGGGTTGAGGAAGTGAAGGGGATGAATCTATTTTTTGTTGGTGTTGCTTCTCCGTTTGCTCTGTTTTGCAGTTGTAGACGACGTCGATGGATATCTTCGAGACTTCCTCCAACCCTTACCAAACACGAGGCAGGGGATGATCTTCGCAGAGAAAGCGCGCATTTATACATAGCGTCTAGTTCGCCGTGACGTCAGCATGGGACAAGACAGCGTGAAGTGAGTGTGTTTAAAATACAAGCGTTGTTGCTACGACGATAAAACTATTCCTTCATTGATATGATATGTAATGAGTTAGGAACTAGATAACTTAATTGAGTAAATTTAATTATATTTGTTATTTCATTAAGGGGGCACAGCACGCTTATCTCTTTACATTGGGACGAAAAATTTCAATAGTTTGTGTATAAATTCACGAAAAAGAAAAGTACTTGCACTTGTATTGAAAAAGAATGACAATTAAGAGCAATCTAGATTCGTACTGTATAGGATGTTATAATTACGATTGTATTGCACATTTTAGGTTTACTACTTGTGACACACATAAGTTACCACCCCACCTTGTGTGTTTGGGCAAATTTACGCATCTTTTCTGGCAACCTCCTACTACATTTCATGCATCATACGCCATACTCGACATTGTTACGATTTTGAATACTACTACTTTTACGTATTCAAAAATACTTAATTAGGCCGTATCTCAAAGCTCCAAGTATGGACTCAAATGAAGTCAACTGGGAACTTAATTAACTGCTAAATGCTTATCACTAGAGCTTTGGACATGATGACTAGATGGTAGTGACATAACCTTTAAATCCAACGAAAAATACCAAAAATATTAATAGAGCCCACAGCATATTATTTAAATGATGCAATAAGCAATGTCTACACTGACATAAAGTCAGATATTGTAAAATAATACAATGTTTACTCACATTTGATGTGCACCTCAGCTTTGTCTTCAACGTCCTCCATCTTAAGACGTTAGCTGTCGAATGAAGTCACCACTTTCGGTTCCTAACAGCTATCGACTAAAAGTGTAACGACTTTGAGCTTTAGTCGCCTACTTATTACGTCACTTCCTCCAAAATAGTTGACTATTTCGCCTACTAAGGAGCTTTGAGATACGGCCTTAATTTGCACTGAATATTTCAAGCATGGTTGTAACTCAAGTGTCCTGTTACAGCAAGTCACTGAACGTGGGGGTTAGGCTGCCAGACAATGGCCCCATCCAGTCCACCTAGTCCATTGAGATGTCAGCACATCGTGCCGGGTGAGTACATGAAAATTCAATTACTTCTTTTAATAACTCCTAAAGATTGGTATGTTATTTTCTGCCCGTATCACTGACTGGTTTCTATACTGGACTAAGTGTATTCCCTACCTTCGGGCGGCGTGCATTTTGTTTGATTGAACACCTTTTAGGTGAGAGGGTGGGAGAGAGATGTCTTTCTTCAGGACCGCGTTTAGAGCATTAGAGTCGTATAGTTCCTTTGAGGTTCTCTTCAGAGGACCCGGGAACTTCATGAGTTCTGTCCATTACGGACAGTTTGATCGCGAAGGTTGGCACAGCCACTTGGTTGTTTATGCGCTCGACCGAACTTCTACCGGATTTAGTGTATTCCCTACCTTCGGGCGGCGTGCATTTTTTCAGGTATAGATGTCTGCCGGTGTGTGTGTGTTCGTTCAGTGGTATTGGCCATCCTTAGCCTTGTTCGTTTGTGTTCAGGGGGTGAAGGGGATGAAACTATTTTTTGTGCGTGTTACTCCTGCGTTTGCTTTGTTTTGCAGCTGTAGACGACGTCGATGGATATCTTCGAGACTTCCTCCAACCCTTACCGAACACGAGGCAGATCTTCGCAGAGAAAGTGCGCATGTAAATTGTCTTTAGTTCGCTGTGACGTCAGCATGGGACAAGACAGCGTGAAGTGAGTGTGTTGCAAAATACAACGGGTAGTGTGGAAAAGGGAGAAGCAAGGATAATGGACTCATCAAATAACCTTGAGAGAGAGGGGTAGTCTCAATATTTCGTGAACTGTTGCTAACCGTGATGGCTTAGCTTGGCGATTGGGGCGCAGATTCTTGGCGTGTACCGCACCTAGGGACGTGGGTTCGAATCCCACATAAGACATCATGGGCTTTTTTTTGTCTCATTGTCTACTCTACTGCAATGATAGAGACGCAAACTAACAAGTATCATTGATATCATCGAGTAGCAAACACATGCGGTGGGGGTGGGCTATATATATATTATTTTTATTTATTTATTTATTATTTTAAATTTATTTTTGTATTATATTTTTATCGTTACTCTTCAACTATTCTCATACCCTACTAACCCAACGCTTCAAGCTGGATTTTCAACATGTTTTGTATAATGGAGCAGTGCATGTCTGGGGGGGGGGGGGGTGGAGGGAGAGGACATTTTCGGCCCTCATGTGTGTGAGTGTGGGGGGGGAGGGGGGAGGGGGTTACTCTATTTTCAGCTTTCAATTTAGCCTAGAGACGACATGACGATGAAATCTCTAATTGCGATCATACAATAAAAGCGTATAACGTTCTTCTTTACAGATCACCATAGTTCAACGCATAGTTCAACGCATAGAACATCTCATATTGCAACGTTTGATACAGTCCAATCCATGCAGTCCAATCCATGGTGTCCGTATAGTGGATCGATACATCTTGACAAGACATCAATCAGCACCCTAATTATAAATTAAAATGGTTAAAATGGTGGGATCTCTGGCAGGCGATCATTGAGGGTTCGACTTCGAGATCGTCTGCGAGAACGTCGAGTATCTACGCCACTGGACTCGAGTAGGAAAACAGTGGAAACACAACTCATAACTTCGGTTTGACCGCTTTATACAATGTGCCGGCAGGTTGTTTCGAGCTTTAGCTGGGTAGAATGCTCTTGCCAAAACTCTTCCCCCCCTAGGTAGGGCCTGTATTTAGCGGTCTAGAGCATTTACCCATTGTTGTGTGTGTATCTCCTAGTGCCACTGCTGGTACCATTGTATAAGTAAGTCACACGTATGTCAACAGTAACTTAATATGGTCTGCTGCATTGTTCGCAGGTGTTTACAGCTGGGACAGGATCGTCTGGCTTCCAGAACTTCCCTTCACATGGTACGACCCTACACGGTGACCCTAGATATACATGGTTAGCATCACTAGGTGACTTGTGGCGTAACACAGTCTAGGTAGACTGCCCAAGTATAGTTATTGGAGAGGACTGTTGGGTTGAAGGAACTTCGAACATCACTAGTTCTACTTGACAACATTGTATTTGTGTTTATTTTTCAGCTATTTTTTTATTAACATATATATATATTAATCCCTGTATTTAGATCCTTTCACCAAATCCAAAACTATAATAAACGTATATATGCATATTATTCAAATTCCTAATTGTACATATAAAGTCACATTGTAGATCATCAGACAAGCTTAAATTAAGTTTATAATTAATAAAACATGTAATTATATCTTGAAATTATTTTGTAAAAGATAAAAACTTATGTATGCACAAAAAGAAGTTTGAATTTGAAATACAATAGAGAAAAATACATGATATGGAACCTTTGAGATGGCTCAAGTATTGGGAGTTTAAGATTGGACAGTTAAAATGTACAGAATTTCGGGGTGACTGTGACTAATTAATGATATAGTAATATAGAAAAGTGAAGATTGTCTTGCATAAAGTAGTTCTACATGCCTTTATAGTTTATATTCAAAGAACTTGAAATAAAATAATGTTACCGCGAGAAATAAGAAAAAAAAACGGAAAACGATCACAAACAAATCACAAATTTTTCTTTTAACTAAATAGGGATATTAAGGGGCGTTTTAACACGAGTCAATTTGTTTACAACTAAATCTAATGGATAACGCGACGCATATAATTTTTGTTAATTACTGTGATGCGTATTGGGATGTTGCCACGTGATGAGACCTGAATGCTCTGTGTATGCCGCTGTGGCTCGTCCCTCGTTGTCTGCAGGTCAATGTATGTACACGTGGTCTTACGATGCGCAGGTCGAGTGTGGTCGTGCCGTGTGGTGTTCGCATTGCTAGGGTGGTGAGGGTTCATCTTTCAGGTGTTGTTTGGTCACCGTTTTCGTTTTTCCATCTAGTAGGGTTTCATTTAGAGATTTGTTTTCGTCGCTGATATCACTCGTGTTCAGGGGTTGTTTCTTCGTTCGTCCCCTAGGTGCTGAGAAGACGTCGGAGGTTCGTTCGTTTTGGGGATCAAAGTTAGACGGCCAAGACCCGCTACGTCTGTAAGTTGGGAGATAGCGTTGTTGCATTGTCGTTGACTATGTTGACTGTGTGGGGACGATGCTATGGCTGGACGCTGGATGTGTTTGTGGTGACATCACTGTAGCAATATCCCATCAAGCAATTGTGTAGTTGCTTCAAATTACGGTTCGGGTAAAAGTAACTTCCAATTTTTTTGATGATGAGAACATCAGAATAAAATAAATGCAATAACATCACGCAGCCCATTAAAAATCTTAATTCGTTTATTAAAAAATTTAAATTTAATTTAAAATGGTTTTTATTATCACGGTACACTGACGAACCTTTAAAGGCTGCCCAGGATGCTTTAATATATTTTTGGAAAAGTTTCCTCTGACATGCTGCTTAGTTGCTGGATGCTGTCAAACAAGTTTTTAAGATAAATTTTGAAAAGTAATTGAATGAAATAAAAATGCATTTTTTAAATGTATACATCTTAAAAATGGTTAAGAAATCTTTTATTTGTGCTATTCCTGACAATAATTAACATACTGTTAGATTGATGCTATAATTTTGACATCCCATACAAGTATGGTTTTCTTGTTGATGTTGAAGAATAACCCTCCTGTGCAGCCTGAAGGCTATTTGTAAATTTTTGAATATTGTAAAAATTTGTAAAATATGAGTGCTTGAACAAGACTGTTAAAATTGTTTATTATTGTCTTTTACATGTTTGAATAGTTTCATAGATAGTTTTTTTAGTTTAGTTTAATTTCGTACCTGTTGTGCCATTTATGTAGCCACCAGTATGTAACAAAGATTATTTGAACTTTAATAAACAACAACAATTAGGATATGTGTGAAAACTGAAACGTATGAGCGTTTACATCAAACCTTTAACATCAAGTTTCAACGGCAAGTTCAGAAGATGCAAGATCGTCTACAACGACACAGCCCGTCGCCTCGCAACAAGTGGTCACCATGACTACAGCCGACACCTCGCAACAAGTGGTCGCCATGACAACAGCCGTCGCCTCGCAACAAGTGGTCGCCACGACAACAGCCGTCCCCTCGCAACAAGTGGTCGCCATGACAACAGCCGTCCCCTCGCAACAAGTGGTCACCATGACAACAGCCGACACCACGCAACAAGTGGTCACCATCATCTATGCTGGAACGGCAGCCATTCCAACATGGTAAGTGAAACAACAACACTGCTCTCCACACATAGTAACATTAAATCAACAATCCCTTGAAGCGCCGATCTTTTAAGATTTTCTATTAAAAACTCCATTTGCATTAACGGCTGAATGGCAGTCACTAGTTCTTAAAAAGGATGCCATTAAAAACTGGGCTCGTTCACTTTTTGACTAACTTGTGACGTATGTTGTTCTAGGGATCTGTTGGCTGCTGCGAACAAACAGAATGAGCTTTAACTTATGAACGTGAGCGTCGCCAGGATGAGCGGGAGCTTCTGAACGTGAGCGTTGCCAGGATGAGCGGGAAACTTATGAACATAAGCGTCGCCAGGATGAGCGGGAACTTCTGAACGTAAGCGTCGCCAGGATGAGCGGGAAACTTATGAACGTAAGCGTCGCCAGGATGAGCGGGAACTTCTGAACGTAAGCGTTGCCAGGATGAGCGGGAACTTCTGAACGTGAGCGTCGTCCGGATGAGCGGGAACTTCTGAACGTGAGCGTCACCAGGATGAGCGGGAAACTTCTGAACGCGAGCGTCGCCAGGATGAGCGGGAAACTTATGAACGCGAGCGTCGCCAGGATGAGCGGGAAACTGCTGAACGTGAGCGTCGCCAGGATGAGCGGAAACTTCTGAACGTGAGCGTCGCCAGGATGAGCAGGGAACTTCTGAACGTGAGCGTCGCCAGGATGAGCGGGAACTTCTGAACGTAAGCGTTGCCAGGATGAGCGGGAAACTGCTGAACGTGAGCGTCGCCAGGATGAGCGGAAACTTCTGAACGTGAACGTCGCCAGGATGAGCGGGAACTTCTGAACGTGAGCATCACCAGGATGAGCGGGAAACTTATGAAAGCGAGCGTCGCCAGGATGAGCGGGAAACTGCTGAACGTGAGCGTCGCCAGGATGAGCGGAAACTTCTGAACGTGAACGTCGCCAGGATGAGCAGGGAACTTCTGAACGTGAGCGTCGCCAGGATGAGCGGGAACTTATGAACGTGAGCGTCGCCAGTATGAGCGGGAGACTTATGAACGTGAGCGTCGCCAGGATGAGCAGTAAACTTATGAACGTGAGCGTCGCTAGAATGAGCAGTAAACTTATGAACGTCAGCGTCGCCAGGATGAGCGGGAAACTTCTGAACGTGAGCGTCGCCAGGATGAGCGGGAAACATATGAACGTGAGCGTCGCCAGGATGAGCAGGAAACTTCTGAACGTGAGCGTTGCCAGGATGAGCGTGAGCTTATGAACGTGAGCGTCGCCAGGATGAGCGGGAAACTTCTGAACGTGAGCGTCGCCAGGATGAGCGGGAACTTCTGAACGTGAGCGTCGCCAGGATGAGCGGGAAACTTATGAACGTGAGCGTCGCCAGGATGAGCGGGAACTTATGAACGTGAGCGTCGCCAGGATGAGCGGGAACTTATGAACGTGAGCGTCGCCAGGATGAGCGGGAAACTTATGAACGTGAGCGTCGCCAGGATGAGCGGGAACTTCTGAACGCGAGCGTCGCCAGGATGAGCGGGAAACTTATGAACGTGAGCGACGCCAGGATGAGTGGCAACTTCTGAACGTGAGCGTCGCCAGGATGAGCGGGAACTTCTGAACGTGAGCGTCGCCAGGATGAGCGGGAAACTTATGAACGTGAGCGTCGCCAGGATGAGCGGGAAACTTATGAACGTGAGCGTCGCCAGGATGAGCTTTAACTTTTGAACGTGAGCGTCGGTAGGATGAGTGGGAGACTTCTGAACGTGAGCGGCGCCAGGATGAGCGGGAACTTCTGAACGTGAGCGTCACCAGGATGAGCGGGAAACTTATGAACGTGAGCGTCGCCAGGATGAGCGGGAACTTATGAACGTGAGCGTCGCCAGAATGAGCGGGAAACTTCTGAACGTGAGCGTCGCCAGGATGAGCGGGAACTTATGAACGTGAGCGTCGCCAGGATGAGCGGGAAACTTATGAACGTGAG
Source organism: Isoperla grammatica (assembly GCA_945910005.1). Lineage (NCBI taxonomy): Eukaryota > Metazoa > Arthropoda > Insecta > Plecoptera > Perlodidae > Isoperla > Isoperla grammatica. Next base: position 42,116,861 of record OX246737.1, on the reverse strand, counting down.
CGTCGCCAGGATGAGCGGGAAACTTATGAACGTGAGCGTCGCCAGGATGAGCTTTAACTTTTGAACGTGAGCGTCGGTAGGATGAGTGGGAGACTTCTGAACGTGAGCGTCGCCAGGATGAGCGGGAACTTCTGAACGTGAGCGTCGCCAGGATGAGCGGGAAACTTATGAACGTGAGCGTCGCCAGGATGAGCGGGAAACATATTAACGTGAGCGTCGCCAGGATGAGCTTTAACTTTTGAACGTGAGCGTCGGTAGGATGAGTGGGAGACTTCTGAACGTGAGCGTCGCCAGGATGAGCGCGAACTTCTGAACGTGAGCGTCACCAGGATGAGCGGGAAACTTATGAACGTGAGCGTCGCCAGGATGAGCGGGAAACTGCTGAACGCGGGCGTCGTCAGGATGAGCGGGAACTTCTGAACGGGGGCGTCGCCAGGATGAGCGGGACACTTATCAACACGAGCGTCGTCGAGCAAGAAACACAGGATAAACGTAAACCCATCACGAGAAATGATAGGTGAGTTTAACAGGAACCGTAAACATTTCCAGTTAAAAATTTTCATTTTTTAATTATATCTCAAGATTGAAACACAAAATCGAAAATCTGAGAAACCATAGCGCTGTGGTTTGGTAAGCCCTTCAGACTGAATGATAAATGTATTTAACGTTATAATCAGTATCACTGTGATAACGTTTCCTTGGTAATTTAAGGAAATCGTTATCTTAATCATATTATTATTATTATTTATTGTGGTTTACCATACCCAGATCGGGTATGGAAGGCTACTGTAGGGCTGCTAGACCCTCTCCAGCCTGTATTACAATGTATTATCTTAAATTAAACAGAAAATTACAATAATCACAGTCATACTGAGTAGAACGTTAAATACATTTATCATTCAGTCTGTGGGGCTTACCAAACCACAGCGCTATGGTTTCTCAGATTTTCGATTTTGTGTTTCAATCTTGAGATATAATTAAAAAATGAAAGTTTTCTGCGGTTTTGACGTAGAGGTATCCTTCGCTCTTAACTATTTGTGTTTGGAGCATTGATTAATGGGTGGCGTACAACAAACGACAACACTGCAGCGCTGCGAGCGTTCCGGCCACTGAGCTCTGCCTGCTAGAGGTCACCGAAAACCTATTTTAGAAGCCAGTGCACTAATATTATTGGGAAAATATCCATCGATTCCAAAGAAGTCAAATAGTCTTTCCAACGACTTAGAAATTCTTATTGTTGAAAGTTGTGTCTTGTGTATCCAGTGTTCAGTGAGCTTTGGCCGGATCGCTCGCAACGCTCTCCGTGCACTTGTTACGCCTCCCCGAACCTGGTGGATTATTTAATCAATCCTATGCAATCAAAATGTATGAATAGGAATATTTTATAAAATAAATAATTAACGTGCCTTAATTCCTTGTGAACCTTTACATCAAAGTTGCGGGTTCGATACCCGTTACGACAATATACTGGCTCAAGGCTTTCCTCAGATAGACTGGTCGAGCTTTTAAAACTAACCGAAACAAAATGTGTTTTTAGTAATATCTTGACAGTACTACACAAAGTGATAAAAAATCAAAATGTTGCTTTGTTTGCACTTTGCACATAACTAAATTAAATAATGGATTTAGAAAGTTTTCTTATTTTAATCCTTACATTTTTTCTTAAGTTAATAAAAGGAGTTTGGAATTCAAAAGGTAAAATGCATTAATAATTGTTAAACATCTTTTTTTTAATTTGGTCACCTGGTCTGGGTCTGGGTCTGCCCCCCCCCCCCCCCCCCCCCAAAAAAAAAAACGAGTTACCCACACACATTCCAATAACAAAATGTGTTTTGCTTCCAGATAATCGCTGATCTGACTTGAGGTTTTGCCGAGGTTTACCCAGTCACCGCCACCACCGCTCTATATCGGCCCTCGGACATCCTCCCTTGGCTTCAACAATAGCCCGTTACATTGACTCCACACGCCACAGAGAGAGTACAATGTAACTATTGTAATCTATCGCAAATACACAACAATAGCCCGTTACACTGACTCCACACGCCACAGAGAGAGTACAATGTAACTATTGTAATCTATCGCAAATATACACAATATGGGAGTGATAATGATGGGTTTTGTATTTGTTAGGCCCAGTATTACGAAGACCCGCCAAATATTTAGTCCGCGGGACTAACACTTGTGTTCTTAACGAAAACAACGCTAATGATTGTTGCTTGCCATGGTAAAGACAATTTGGCATTAGACTAATATTATTGGCGGGTCGTTTGTTTTGTTTTGCTTGTTGTTGTTGCTTGCCATGGTAAAGACAATTTGGCATTAGACTAATATTATTGGCGGGTCGTTATAATACCTGTATCCTGTAAGCAATCCTTTATCTGTGCTGTAAGCCTTGTCCCCTCCATTTCCTTGACACCAGCGGAAGATATGGGCTGCGTACCAACTTTGACTGCGTTCACTGTGGCTGTGACTGGTGGTGGGGGTAACCCAGTCAACGCAGTGAACGCAGCAGCTGGTACGGGCTGCAGTCACAGTCACAGCGAAAGAAATTCGCGGTAAAATTATTAACCACGCCTCCCTTCGTCTGACGTGGTCCGACCACGTCAGACCGATGCCGCCAATGTCACGCTGTCACTTTCAAACGTCCTTGAGAGTGCGAATTGTCAAGCGGGTGGTTTTTGTTATTTGAATAGAAAGCATTGGAGGTCACTTGCTTTTAAACTGTGCATTCTTCCTGGTGACAAGCTTGACGTTTACAACCTTGCACAGTGAGCGTGAAAAAGCTTTCCTTTGTGGAGTCCTCTTTAGCGGTGTGTATTTTGGATTGAGACGAACTTTAGAACTTAAGTCTGGCAGGGTTGGTAAGCAACAAGTAATGAGCTACTTTCAAGTCCCTAGCAACAAACAGTAGTGGATACATTGATTGATTGATATTTGGGCTTAACGTCTCATATTTTTCAACTTGCTTATCGAGACGATGAGTGGGTGAAATATGTAAATGGAGCGGGGTAAGGGCCTATACATAACCCCACGGGGTTTCGCTGCAATTAATTTACAGCCCATATGAAACTCAAAGATAGACAAACACAACAGGGTATATAAAAAAAGTCATTTTATTTGTCTATAAAATGTTTTTAACAATGGAAAGTAATGAAGTTTATATATTATACAAATAGCTTAAAATATACATGTTTAAAAAACAATGAATAATGATCATATATACACTGGCATAGTACATGGGTTAGGTGAATGAAGCCAATATATTGACTGGTAAGTTAAAAAACACTTAGGCTTTCGTGTATTATCATTGACTTCCGTTAAATAAAGTTAAAAATAAAAAAACATATTATAGTGTAATCGTGCCTATTGTAGGAAGCTGACAAGCTTTCAAAATTTAATACTAATAGATTTTTTTTTCAGTTATATAGTATAGTGTTAATTTGCAATACTACTTTCAATTATTTTGTGTAAACGTTTAAAAATTCCAAAATGCTGTTTTATTCTATATCTAAGAAACAATTGATTTTAAAAATTATTATTCTCCATATATTTTACGGAACGATTCAATTATAAATTTGACAGACAAATATATCGGTGCACTGGCTTAAGAATCTTCGCTCTCTAGAATTAATTAGAGAAGTGAACAAATTGTAGATGGTAGAAATGTTAAAATTAAAAGGGGTACCTAATTCAATTCCTTCAAATTGTCACTAGTTTAAAATGCCATCAGTTTAGTCGTAGATTATGTTCAAAATGTAAAATGCTTGTTTTCTTCTTCTTTGTATCTAGAATAATAACTGTTTCGTTGGATTTTTGTTTTTGATCCTGTTTCGTACGAATTTCTTCCAATTTTCATTACATTTAATTTAAACAAAAAAATTTGATGAAATTTTACAATTATGACGTCATTTCCGGTGATAAAGTTAACAAGAGAAGTTGTAATGAATCAGAAAAGTATGAAGCATGTTTACATTGCAGACGTAACCACAGTGTATTATTTCTTCTTTAGAGTATTGAGGCAAAGAGCTTGAAAAGCATGAGAGTTTGTTTTTTATTCATATTTTTATACAATAACATCTAATTTCCCAATTTTGCAATTATGCAGGAATATATATTATTAAGATGTACAGATATCATACAAAAAACAATGCGAACTTAATTGTGTTTTCATAAAATTAGACATTTTAAATATTATCTCAAATTCGATAGAAATATGGAGTTCTTTTAAATCCCTGTTTAAAATCTGTAGATCTTGAAAATATCCGACTCCTTGTTATTCCAAAATTTGGAAATGAAATGTAATTTTAAAGATATGAACACTTAACCTAAAATTCTTATGCTTTCCAGTCAATTTGGGTTGATAATACTCTTAATTTCATCGTACTAAAAGAATTATATCTACTTTTGAACGGTTTCAGTAACTGTAGTTAACATTGACATAATTATATATTAAATACTAAACTATATTATTAATTGTGTAGGAATTAATCTTGAAATAACTGACAATGTTGTGTGCATGTTAATAACTAGCACTTCAAACACTTGTCGTATTTTAAGTATATATCACATTGGTTATTTGAGGGCCATATAATATGAGATTCCTCTAGTAGGTGTTAGAAACTATCAGAAACTCACTTGTCGAATACTGAAAAAATGTTTGCATTACCATAAGAAGTTACCATATTTGTTGCCAATTACGTAGACCGATTTCTTCGCCGTCATTGTCGAAACTAAATTCGTTGAAAGGAGTTATTTTCGGCCAGGCAGACACAGAGCCATAGCCATTCTCTCTCAGACTCTCACACACCGAAAGCAACAACAAAAACATTGACCATACTGTTAAAAACACTGAACACATCAATATCTATAAATATGGATTAATGTTTTAATTGTAGGTAGTAGAAACACCTGCTTTGTCAACAGGATCGTTTATAATCAGAGTATTATTTTCAATTGAGGACAACAAGTTATCTTTCAAGAAGGATAGAAAGATAAACCGCGTTCTACGAAATTAGCAACAAGTACTCTTTTGGATGTGAAGTACTGCCAAGAGCATACTTTCCTCTCAAAGTATCTTCATCTTCTTCAAAGGCAATTTCTTTTCTATCGCGCACAAGTAAAGTCCACCTTATTCGTCCACTATTTCATTTTATCACTTGATCCTTTCGGATCCACTAAGTTCACTGAATGACTCACTCATAGCTGAGGTAAGTCACGCCGACGTAGGATCACAGTATATAAATGTATCCAGTAGTTAAACTCGACCAATGTTCTTGCAACACATACATGCGCACGCAGTTTCTATGCTACGGCCTGTGAGGCATATTCATAGTTTGCACGTACGTCACATCTTTGCGCGTGGCGGCCACATTTGTGATCAAACTTTGACGTTGCCATGGAGAAACAATTGAAGGCAGTTGTGACGTAGAACACGGAAATTCTTAGTTCTTTAAAATTCAGTGTTTCTTATAAAATAAAATTGGTATGTCCTAGTTTTTAATTTTTAAATTTTTTTATGTTTATTCTAAATTAAGTTTGATCTAGGATTGATCCTCATCAATTGTGTCGCAATCATGGCCGCTGTGACGTCACATGGGAACTATGAATAGCGGTAAGTAGTGTCAACACTAGCCTATAGTAACCGCCACTTTTAGTCGGAACCAAACCGAACTCTGAAGAGCAAAGGATACTTCTACGCGAAATACCGCAGAAAGTTTTCATTTTTAAATTATATCTCAAGATTGAAACACAAAATCGAGAATCTGAGTAATCATAGCGCTGTGGTTTGATAAGCCCTACAGACTGAATTATAAATGTATCGAACATTATAATCAGTATGACTGTGATACTTATTTCATTGGTAATTTAATGGAATAAAAATCACAGTCATACTGATTATAATGTTAAATACATTTGTCATTCAGTCTGTAGGGCCACTCTCTTCCTCCTATACAGCCTCAATAGAATGCAGCCGTGCGCAAGCGTTCAATGAGAGTTTCACTACTGGATACGTCGATAAACTGACGGACGGACCGACGAAACTCGTGTGGCTATGGTTGGTCGTGCTAAGAGCAGACGTACAGTGACGTAGATGATCGCGATGCGACGTCGACGTAGGCGGAACCGTCGGGGGAACAGAGGGTACTCCGCGTCTCGGCTTCTCGCTTACTGGGAACATGAAACAATATATTATTGACACTGACACGGTTTCACACACCATTTAAAACAATACAAAAAAAATATCATTTTTTTGGAATAAAATAGATCGAACTTTGTTCATATAATGAGTTTAATGTAAAAAAAAAAAACTTATTTCGTTCGTTACCAAATTTAGAATTTTGGAGCAATATGTATTTTGAAGTTTAATCTTTACTAGTTTGAGACATAATTTTTCAAATTTTATATTTTTTTCCTAAACATAATAAATAATATGAATAAAATAGATCGAAATTTCTTCATAAAACGTGTTCAATGTAGAAACAACTATTTGTTTCTTTACAAAATTTAGAGTTTTGGAGCAATACCTAGTTTAAGTTAAAACTTTGCTAGTACACTTTATTTCTTAAGTTTTATATCTTTTCCTATACATAGTAAACGTTTATATGTACGTTAACGTATCGTACCTGTAATACACAGAAATCGATTTTGGATGACACTATCATTATTGAGTTATTTCACACACCAATTTTCAATCTACAGTACAACTACAAACTAAACGATCGATATCAGTCCTGTGATTTCCTATATTTTCAATTCGATATCTTTCCATACAAGAGTTACCATAATCGAGAGAAGAGAAGAGTAAGCAAAAATATTACACGAAAAAAATATTTTTTTTAAAAAACAACGCTTATATTTAAATGCACTAAAAAGTAAAAAATAAATTTTCGCCCAACTAATTTTTGCCTCACTCGGAAAATAAAAGCGTTGGGCGCTTTCAGTATTGACATAGATTGCAGTATTCTGCTGTTTATGCAGGGAAAGCGCCCAACGCTTTTATTTTCCGAGTGAGGCAAAAATTTGTTGGGCAAAAATTTATTTTTTACTTTTTAGTTTTAAGTGCATTTAAATATAAGCGTTGTTTTAAAAAAAAAAAATATTTTTTTCATGTAATATTATTTTATACTTTTAAGTCTCGAAGAATCTTGCAATCGTATATATATCGAATATCGATTAATTAATTATGATGGTTTAATTGATTATTTAGTAAATATGACAATTGATTCATGTATTGTCATTAAGAATACGTCTGTGTGCAAACTTTCAGCTCAATTCGACGTTCGAAAGTGAGTGTTTTATCGATCCCCATACAAAACATCAATTAATTAATTATGATGGCTTAATTGATTATTTAGTAAAAATGACAATTGATTTATGTATTGTCATTAAAAATACGTCTGTGTGAAAACTTTCAACTCGATTCGACGTTGGAAAGTGGGTGAAACATCGATTCCCCTATAAAACATTAATTAATTATGATGAATTAATTGACGTTTTTTAGTAAATATGACAATTGATACGTGTATTGTCATTAAGAATACGTATGTGTGAAAACTTTCAGCTCAATTCGACGTTCGGAAGTGGGTTAAACATCGATTCCCATATAAAACATTTACAATAACAATATTTGGGTAGAATATTCATTATTTTTTTACAAACAAACGGTACGTTTCAGCCAAAAACAGTTTACGGTTTCGCAATCACGTGGTCAACATCTAACAAATTCGACTGAAAAAAGACAATGTGTTGAAACTCATTTTTTGGACTTAGAAAAAAAACGAATAAAATTTTATTTTTTCAATTTTCACATTTTTTGTCATTAAATTGTTAAATAACATTGTCTATCGAATACGATCATAAAAAAACAAAGTGTGAAAATTGAAAATCTGAGAAGGGTATAGCCTTGATTGCAAAACGGCTTAAAAACGTTTTTTTGCTATTTCTGCAGTTTTAAAGATCAGATCGCATTCTTTGATACTTTTTGCATCCTGTGAGATCATCAGTTCGTAAATCCATCGATATTTGGCCTTACAATTACAATAACAATATTTGGGTAGAATATTCTTTATTTTTTTACAAACAAACGGTACGTTTCCGCCAAAAACAGTTTACGGTTTCGCAATCACGTGGTCAACATATATCAAATTCGATTGTAAAAAGACAAGGTGTTTAAACTCATTTTTTGGACTTAGAAAAAAAACGGCTTCAATTTTTTTTTTCGTTTGCAGAAATTTTATCATTGAATCGTATTCTTGGATATTTTTTTTTAATCTAAAGAGACCCTCAGTTCGTAAATCCATCTATATTTGGTCCTACAATTACAAGTAGAAGGTATCGAGTTGAATAAAGATTAATTTTTTACAGCCAAACTGTTCGTTTCCGCAAAAAACAGTTTACAGTTTCGCGTTCACGTGGTCAAGATCTATCGAATACGATCATAAAAAGACAAAAGGTGAAAATTGAAAATCTGAGAAGGGTATAGCCTTGATTGCAAAACGGCTTAAAAACGTTTTTTTGCAATTTCTGCAGTTTTTATGATCAGATCGCATTCTTTGATACTTTTTGCATCCTGTGAGAACATCAGTTCGTTAATCCATCCATATTTGGCCTTACAATTACAATAACAATATTTGGGTGGAGTATTCATTATTTTTTTACAGACAAACGGTACGTTTCCGCCATAAACAGTTTACGGTTTCCAGGGGCGGACTTAACGGGCGGCGAGGTTGGCGAAAGCCGACCGGGCCCCGACCCGGTCGGGGCCCCCCCAGACCCCAATTGCTGATAAAAATAACTTTATATATTATGTAATTGTCGTCTACTCAGCCTCTTTTTGTTGAAATTGTCAATGAAAGAGAAACGAAGCTTCAATTTACAAAAATTTTCTGAAGAGTTTAGTGTGGGACTTTCTCAAATAACGACAGGTTGTAAGAAGATAAGGGTAGGGACAGCGGGACAAGGATGTTTTTACGTTCAAAACAGATTTACATCGTTCTGAGAGACAACGCTTCGTAAACATAAAAGCGGATGCGCATATTTCAAAATTCGAGAAAAATCAGTTAGTTATTAGGTGGCCAATGGGGGGTCGGGTGGGGGTCACGTGTTCGTAGCTCAGTTGTATAATAAGTTTGGAAAGTGACGGAAGTCAAGTAGTTCTTGCAAAATATTGTGCTTCAGTGTGTGCGTGTGTGTGAGCGTTATTCTGTGGGACAGTTTTCGTTTTATTCCTTTTGTTTGTTACTTTGAATTGTTATTTAACATATATTTTATTGTAGCATGCGGTATTGAAATTGTGCCACTGCCAAGTTCAGGTATGTTTAGAAATGAGCGAGAAAGACAAAAACAAATTCATAAACCAGGCTGTCAAAAATTTAAAGATAGGGAACGTTCTCATTTATCGAGTGCGGGCAGTGACCCTAAACAAACAAAATTAGCATTTTTTGCTGAGAGGAAGGTATGTTCGAGTGCGCTTAAATCAGCACGTGTTGGTGAAGTAAGTATAAACGCGATGAAACGTCGATTGATATTAAAGATCTCTGTTCTGGTTCCCCACAGTGCAACAAGAAGTGTCCGAATCGTCTAGCTGATTTAACGAACATTTAATGTTAATTTTGAAAACCAAACTACTACTAAAACCGGCGTCGATTTAGTCTCATCAGTATAGCTACTTCAAGCAAAAATGGGGACGTAATAATTCATTATTTTTCGGGGAAAATTTGCCCACGGACAAGGCTCTTTTTACAAATACGCTTAACGCGTTTTAGGCCATCAAACTTATTGCAGTACCAAACATGTTTTCGCCTTTATCGAAATTGTTTCCGGTGGCTGGGGCTTTGCCCCATACCCCTGCTATTCCGCGCTACCTCATCTCCATGTAATAACTTCAATCATCAATGCCGACCGGGCCCTTTTTCTCAAATCCGCCCCTGCGGTTTCGCAATCACGTGGTCAACATCTATCAAATTCGATTGTAACAAGACAAGGTGTTTAACTCATTTTTTGGACTTAAAAAAAAACGGCTTCAATTTTTTTTTTCGTTTTTCAGAAATTTTATCATCAGATCGTATTCTTAGATATTTTATTAATCCAACTAGACCCTCAGTTCGTAAATCCATCTATATTTGGACCTACAATTACAATAAGAAGGTATCGAGTTGAATAAAGATTATTTTTTACAGCCAAACTGTTCGTCTCCGCAAAAAACGGTTTACAGTTTCGCGTTCACGTGGTCAATATCTATCGAATAAAATCATAAAAAGACAAAGTGTGAAAATTGAAAATCTGAGAAGGGTATAGCCTTGATTGCAAAACGGCTTAAAAACGTTTTTTGCAATTTCTGCAGTTTTTATGATCAGATCGCTTTCTTTGATACTTTTTGCATCCTGTGAGACCATCAGTTCGTAAGTCCATCCATATTTGGCCTTACAATTACAATAACAATATTTGGGTAGAATATTCATTATTTTGTTTACAGACAAACGGTACGTTTCCGCCAAAAACAGTTTACGGTTTCGCAATCACGTGGTCAACATCTAACAAATTCGACTGGAAAAAGACAATGTGTTGAAACTCATTTTTTGGACTTGAAAAAAAAACGACTTGAATTTTTTTTTCAATTTTCGCATTTTTTGTCATTGAATCGTATTCTTGGATATTTTGTGATTCCAAAGAGACCCTCCGTTCGAAAATCCATCCATATTTGGCCCTACAAATACAAATTGAAAGTATCGAGTTAAATAAAGATATTTTTATTACAGACGACCGGTGTCATGGAATATCTTTACCAAGGCTCAGCTTTACCCTTTAGTAATACAGGACCAGCAAACGTTTACTAAAGAGTAAACCGGTTCCAGTCAACTGCTGTAACCATATTACCAGCACCGGAATAATGTTACCTATATTTTAACATTGTACAGATCCACAAAGAAATATTATTACTACACTTAGTAATAGTATAGGGTGGTCCAAAATGCAAGGTAACAAAATAGTAATAGGGTGCTAGCCCCATAATACTATAGTATTAACATAAAACAGTATGTTAATAAAAACAAGTATCCATTTCATTATCACCTGATAATGGTACAGGGTGGTTCAAAAGGCCAAAAAGTAATAGAAAGCTAGCCCCATAATACTTCAATGCTGATATTAAAGGAGTATATTGATAAAAACAATAATTTACCTCATTATCACCTGATAAGGTACACGGTGGTTCAAAAGGCCAAATAGTAATAGGGTGCTAGCCCCATAATACTAGTGTTGATATTAAAGAAGTGTGTTAAAAAACATACATTTAACTCATTATCACCTGTTAAGGTTACAGGGTGGTTTAAAGAGCCAAATAGTAATAGGGTGCTAGCCCCATAATACTACAGTGTTGATATTAAAGAAGTATGTTAATAAGAACAATCATTTAACTCATTATCACCTGATAAGGTACAGGGTGGTACAAAAGGCTAAACAGTAATAGGGTGCTAGCCCCATAATACTACAGTGTTGATATTAAAGAAGTTTGTTAATAAGAACAAACATTTAACTCATTATCACCAGATAAGGTACAGGGTGGTCCAAAATGCCCAATAGTAATAGGGTGCTACCCCATAATACTACTATAGCGAACATTAGACTGTATGTCATGAACATACATTTTTCAAAGTATCACCTGATTAGTTACAGGGTGGTCTAAAAGGCCAAATAGTAATACGGTTCTAGCCCCATAATACTACTATAGTAAACATTAGACAGTATGTCATAAACATACATTTTTCAAAGTATTGCCTGATAAGGTACAGGGTGGTTCAAAAGGCCACAGTAATAGGCTGCTAGCCCCATAATACTGCTATAGTGAACATAAGACAGTATGCGATGAGCATACATTTTTCAAAGTATCACCTTATTAGGTACAGGTAGTCCAAAAGGCCAAATAGTAATACGGTGCTAGCTCTATAATACTACAGTGATGATATTAAAGAAGTGTTAATAAAAAACAATCATTAAAATCATTACCATCTAATAAGGTTACAGGGTGGTTCAAAAGGCTATAAAGCAATAAGGTACTAGCCCCATAATACTACAGTAACAATCATTAAACTCAATTCCACCTGATAAGCTACAGGGTGGTTCAAAAGGTCAAATAGTAATAGGGTGCTAGCCCAATAATACTACAGTGTTGAACAATAAATACATTCAACTTATTATCACATGATAAGGTACAAGGTGGTTCAAAGGCCAAAAATTAATAGGGTGCTAGCCCCATAATACTACGAACAATAAATACATTCAACTCATTACCACCTGATAAGGTACAGGGTGGTTCAAAAGGTCAAATAGTAATAGGGTGCTAGCCCCCTAATACTACAGTGTAGATATTAAAGAAGTATGTTAATAAAAACAATCAATTAACTCATTATCACCTGATAAGGGTACAGGATGGTTCGAGAGGTCAAATAGTAATAGAGTGCTAGCCCCATAGTACTACAGTGTGGATATTAAAGAAGTGTGTTAATAAAAACAATCATTTAAACTCATTGTCACCTGATAAGGGTAACGGATGGTTCAAAAGGTCAAATAGTAAAGGGGTACTAGCCCCATAATACTAGTGTTGAACAATAAATACATTCAACTCATTATCACCTGATAAAGGTACAGGATGGTTCAAAAGGTCAAATAGTAATAGAATGCTAGCCGCATTATACAACAGGGTGGATATTAAAGAAGTATGCTAATAAAAACAATCATTTAACTCATTACCACCTGATAAGGGTACAGGGTGGTTCAAAAGGTCAAATAGTAATAGGGTACTAGCCCAGTAATACTACAGTGTTGAACAATAAATACATTCAACTTATTATCACCTGATAAGGTACAAGGTGGTTCAAAAGGTCAAATAGTAATAGGGTACTAGCCCAGTAACACTACAGTGTTGAACAATAAATACATTCAACTTTTTATCACCTGATAAGGGTACAGGGTGGTTCAAAAGGTCAAATAGTAATAGGGTACTAGCCCAGTAATACTACAGTGTTGAACAATAAATACATTCAACTCATTATCACCTGATAAAGGTACAGGATGGTTCAAAAGGTAAAATAGTAGTAGGGTACTGGCCGAGTAATACTACAGTGTTGAACAATAAATACATTCAACTTATTATTACCTGATAAGGGTACAGGGTGGTTCAAAAGGTCAAATAGTAATAGGGTACTAGCCCAGTAATACTAGAGTGTTGAACAATAAATACATTCAACTTATTATCACCTGATAAGGGTACATGGTGGTTTAAAGGTCAAATAGTAATAGGGTGCTAGCCCAATAATACTACAGTGTTGATAATAAAGAAGTATGTTAATAAAACAAACATTTAACTCATTATCACCTGATAAGAACAGAGGGGTCCAAAAGGTTAACTAGTCATGGGCTGTAAGCTCTATATTACCACAATATTGAACAAAAAACAGGACGTTTATAAAAACATTTTCATTTCATTATAACCTGATAAGGGTACAGAGTGGTTCAAAAGGCTTAATAGCTCATAATAACCTGATTACTACGGAGCTTCTATTTTGGGACACTCTATACCATTATTAGTTGATGTGAATTAAGTGTGTATCCGTATTCCGTATTAATAACGATATCTTAATTTTAACCTTATAGTGATATTAGGCTGGCACCGTATTCCTACGTATCATGTATTTTGGGACACCCGTTTACCATTATTTAGTGATGTGAATTAACTGTATTTACGTATTAATTACGATATCTTAATTTAAACCTTGTAGTTATATAAGACCAATACCTGAACGTATATTATCTTTTGGGACACCCTATACTATTATCATGTGATGTGACTTAAGTTTATGTACGTATTAGTTACGATATCTTAGAATAAACCTTATAGTAATATTAGGCCGGCACCTGATTACTACGTATCTTGTCTTTTGGGACACCCTATACCACCATCATGTGATGTAAATTCAGTGTATGTACGTATTTATTACGATATCTTAATTTAAATGTTTTAGTAATATTAGGCCGGCTCCTGATTACTACGTATCTTGTCTTTTGGGACACCCTATACCACCATCATGTGATGTAAATTCAGTGTATGTACGTATTTATTACGATATCTTAATTTAAATGTTTTAGTAATATTAGGCCGGCTCCTGATTACTACGTATCTTGTCTTTTGGGACACCCTATACCACCATCATGTGATGTAAATTCAGTGTATGTACGTATTTATTACGATATCTTAATTTAAATGTTTTAGTAATATTAGGCCGGCTCCTGATTACTACGTATCTTTTTTTTGGGACACCCTATACCATTATCAGGTGATATTAATGAATTGTATGTACGTATTAATTACGAAACCTTAATTTAAACCTTATAGTAATATTAGGCGTTCACCTGATTACTACGTATCTTGTCTTTTGGGACACCCTATACCATTACTAGGTTATGTAAATTAAGTGTATCTACGTATTAATTACAATATCTTAATTTAAACCTTATAGTAATACTAGATCGGCACCTGATTACTACAGAGCTTGTCTTTTGGGACACCCTTTACCATTTTCAGGTGATATGAATGAATTGTATGTACGTATTAATAACGAAACCTTAATTTAAACCTTATAGTAATATTAGGTCGGCACCTTATTACTACGGAGCTTGTCTTTTGGGACACCCTATACCATTATCAGGTGATATGAATGAATTGTATGTACGTATTAATTACGATATCTTAATTTAAACCTTATGGTTATATTAGGTCGGCACCTGATTACTACGGAGCTTATCTTTTGGGTCACCCTATCCCTATACCATTGTCATGTAGTATGAATGAATTGTGTGTAGGTATTTATTACGATACTTTACTTATAAACTGTTAGTAATATAAGGCCGGCACCTGAATAGTACTTATCTTCTTTTTGAAACACCCTGTACCCTAATCAGGCGATATTGAGTAAACTGTATCTACGTATTTAGTAATAAGGTCATCACTGGATTACTACGGCCGAACTCTTTTCGATCACCCTATACCGTTATTAATTCCAATATAACTACGATACCTGACAATAGTATTGTTGTTCCGGTGTATTATTACTATCCGTGTGTTTAAAGATAGTTAAAACTATTCTATACATAGTAATACTGTTCCAGCTGCAATTCGGCTTTCAGTAATGTGGGACCAGCACACGTTAACTACTCGGTAATGTCGGGCCGGAACAGTATTACTACAGTAAACGTATTCCGGTGGTAATACTATTCCGTTACACCGGTTCGTTTCCGCAAAAAACGGTTTACAGTTTCGCGTTCACGTGGTCAAGATCTATCGAATACGATCATAAAAAGACAAAGTGTGAAAATTGAAAATCTGAGAAGGATCTAGCCTTGATTGCAAAATGGCTTAAAAACGTTTTTTGCAATTTCTGGAGTTTTTATGATCAGATCGCATTCTTTGATACTTTTTGCATCCTGTGAGACCATCAGTTCATAAATCCATCCATATTTGGCCTTACAATTACAATAACAATATTTGGGTTGACTCCCGGTGGAGTATTCATTATTTTTTTACAGACAAACGGTACGTTCCCACCCAAAACAGTTTACGGTTTCGCAATCACGTGGTCAACATCTATCAAAATCGATTGTAAAAAGACAAGTTGTTTACTCATTTTTTGGACTTAGAAAAAAAACGGCTTAAATTTTTTTTTCGTTTTTCAGAGTTTTTATCATCAGATCGTATTCTTGGATATTTTATTAATCAAACGAAACCCTCAGTTCGTAAATCCATCTATATTTGGTCCGACAATTACAATAAGAAGGTATCGAGTTGAATAAAGATTAATTTTTTACAGCCAAACTGTTCGTTTCCGCAAAAAACGGTTTACAGTTTCGCGTTCACGTGGTCAAGATCTATCGAATACGATCATAAAAAGACAAAGTGTGAAAATTGAAAATCTGAGAAGGGTATATATAGCCTTGATTGCAAAACGGCTTAAAAACTTTTTTTGCAATTTCTGCAGTTTTTATGATCAGATCGCATTCTTTGATACTTTTTGCATCCTGTGAGACCATCAGTTCGTAAATCCATCGTTATTTGGCCTTACAATTACAATAACAATATTTGGGTGGAATATTCATTATTTTTTTTACAGACAAACGGTACGTTTCCGCCAAAAACAGTTTACGGTTTCGCAATCACGTGGTCAACATCCATCAAATTCGATTGTAAAAAGACAAGGTGTTTAAACTCATTTTTTTGACTTAGAAAAAAAAACGGCTTCAATTTTTTTTTTTCGTTTTTCCGAGTTTTTATTATCAGATCGTATTTTTTTTATATTTTATTAATCCAACGAGACCCTTAGTTCGTAAATCTATCTTTATTTGGACCTACAATTACAATAAGATGGTATATAGTTGAATAAAGATTAATTTTTTACAGCCAAACTGTTCGTTTCCGCAAAAAACTGTTTACAGTTTCGCGTTTACGTGGTGAAGATCTATCGAATACGATGATAAAAAGACAAAGTGTGACAATTGAAAATCTGAGCAGGGAGAGGGAATCTGAGAAGAAGCCTTGATTGCAAAACGGCTTAAAAACGTTTTTTGCAATTTCTGCAGTTTTTATGATCAGATCGCATTCTTTGATACTTTTTGCATCCTGTGAGACCATCAGTTCGTAAATCCATCCATATTTGGCCTTACAATTACAATAACAATATTTGGGTAGAATATTCATAATTTTTTTACAGACAAACGGTACGTTTCCGCCAAAAACAGTTTACGGTTTCGCAATCACGTGGTCAACATCTATCAAATTCGATTGTAAAAAGACAATGTGTTGAAAGTTGAAACTCATTTTTTGGACTTTGAAAAAAAACGTTTTTTCAATTTTCATATTTTTAATCATTGAATCGTATTCTTGGATATTTTGTGAATCTAAAGAGACCCTCAGTTCGAAAATCGTTACATATTTGGCCCTACAAATACAATTTTTGAAAGTATCGAGTTAAATAAAGCTTATTTTTTTACAGACGAACGGTTTGTTTCCGCAAAAAACGGTGTCCTTTTTCACATTCAACATGCAAACATTTTTATGTTTGCATTCCATTAACGGTTAGCCGAGGAAACATGTTTAATGTTTAATGACAATGAGCTATCTGAATACAACAAGCTATATGCCATACATTGAGAGCAGTGTGTTATCTACCTGTGTAAGCAACGCTGCTTCCATCGTGTGGCTAGCGTACGCAGTAACGTCGTAGCTTGGAATACTTGTGGTCTGGCGTTCGAAACCCATTACCTCCTATTTTTTTTTCCCACCATATTCACACATATATATATATCTTAATTTGCGGAGTCAGATCGTATTTTTGGATATTTTTTTTAAATCCAATGAGACCTTCTGTTCGTAAATCCATATATATTTGTTTACATGCATACATTGAGAGCCGTGTGTTATCTATACCAGTCTAAGCGATCCAACTTCCATAGTAAGGCATGGCGTATGCAGTAGCGTCGTGGACTAGTGTTTTAGAGGTCCGGGGTTCGAGACCCGTTACCACCACAATTTTTTTCTTCTATATTCAGAGCAGCAAAGTTGAGAAGGGTTTACTAAGGGGAATTTTTTTTTCAAGCGCTCGTAGCTACCATACGCGTGGTCCAAATTTGTTTCTGTATTTTTTTTATTTTTCTAGCGTTAATAATTATCTAGACATCCTGAAAACAAAAATATGCTGGGGATCATACTAACAGAGATACAGGCGCCCAAAATTTCAAAAAACCTCACAGAATAGCAAAATCGGAGAATTTTGGAATTTTTATTTTTTTTTATTTTTTTAAAATACGACACATATCAAGAGAGCGATTAATAAGAAGGAACTGACAACCAAAAAATTCTATCCCATACCGTTTACCCGTAAAAAATAAAATTTAAAAAATTCTACTATTTTGGTTACCTGAAGTTGGCGTCGCCTCACCACGACCTGGGTAAACCGACGCTACCGACGCTCATACTAGGTCACCAAGGATTCTTACTGACCTTAAGTTCGACGCTACGACTAACTAGGTACCACCGTTCATCCACAATTGGTACCGAAATTGGAACTTGACAAGAAAATCTTTGAAATTTCGACGACGCCTAACGTCGTTCACAACAAACGTAGCGAGGCGATGATTTTTTTCAAAGTAGACACTTTCTAGATCTACCTCGGTAATTAACTTTAAGATCACTTAAATAAACAATATAGCCGTAAAGAATATAGTTCTAAAAAACAGAGTGTATTTGAGCACGTCTTTGACGACGCGTACGGTAGCTTCTCTTGTTAAAGGGTTAAGAAAATAATGATAACAGTTTTTTTATTTGACATTCTTACTCTATACATGAAACATATTTTTGTTTGCCTTGCATTAAAGGTTAGCCGAGGAAACATGTTTTAACCTTTAATGACGAGCTATCTGAATACAACAAGCTATGCCATACATTGAGAGCAGTGTGTTATCTATCAGTGTAAGCGAGGCAATTTCCATCATGTGGTGTGGTGTACGCAGTAGCGTCGTAGACTGGTGTTTTTTAGGTGTGGGGTTCGAGACTTGTTATTACCACTCTTTTTGTCTTCCATATTATAAACAGCATAGTTGAGAAGGGTTTACATGGGGCAATTTTTTTTTAAGCGGTCGTAGCTACCAAAGGGTGGTCCAAATTTGTTTCTGTATTTTTTTTTGCCACTCATCTAGACTTTCTTAAAAGTAAATTATGCTGGGCGTCATACTAACAGAGATTCAGCCGCCTGAAATTTCAAATCTTCATTTAGATGAGTAAAAATCTGAGACTTATTGATTTTTTTTTTGTTTTTACCACCACCGTTTATTCCCAATCTTTTTTTTCTCCACAATATTCACACACTTATATCAATACATCAATGTGCATGTAAGCGGTTTAGACACAGTTTAATTTTTAACAATCAAATGGCGCGTTGTTGCCAAAAACCATTTGCAGTGTCGCATTCACGTGTTCAAGATCTATCAAATGAGATTTTAAAACGAGTAAGTGTGGAGATAACCTCTAATCTGAGAAGAGATAATGCGTTGCATCTCTTGTGAAAGGGTTAAGAAAGTAATGTATAATGTTTTTCCGTCGGCCATTCCCTTTGTACACATGGAACCTGTTTTTGTGTTTGAGATAATAGAGAAAAGGATGCAGTTCGTTAAAATAAATTTGACCCTCATTTATTGAATGTGAGCTCTTAATTGTGTTTGATTTTTGCATTTGGAAGCCCAGGGTTCGCATTAACAACCTATTGCTAGCATTCTTGCGTGATACCGCTACAGTACGGCCAAACGGCCATGGTGTGGAACTTTGTTTCCCCCCCCCCCCCCCCCCATCATTCCATCAGTCATACTCATGCAGTTGAGCAAAATACACTTAGAGCATGTATAACATGTATACAACTATCTATGCTCTAAGAAAATACATCATTGCCTACGCACCTCTATGCAGGCGCATCATATGGTGGCGCTAGCGGTCAAAATGGAAACTCACACGGTCACACCACATGGAATGGAATGGTTGGCTAGCGGTCAAAATGGAAACTCACACCACATGGAATGGTTGGGAATGCCCAAGGGTTGTTACTTGTTAGTATGCCTCAATGCCAGCATTCATTGACCTTGTGACTACATGAGAAAAACGTACAAAAAAAATAATTGTCATGATTGCAGACGACTTTGAACCTCATTCAGATTCCTTCTATTTTTCACACTTCTCATCAGACTTCTACTGTAGCAGGTTCTACCCCTATTCATCCTCACAGTTTTATATTATCACCCCAACCATGGAGCTTACGCGTTTGGTGTTCTAAAGGGCCCAGCCATAGCCCGGGAGAATGTTCCACGCAAGTTTTAATCTGAACTATTGTAATCTAGAAAGCCAATATTATTATTTAATGCCAATATTAAATTATCAAATTCAAATCTATTTTTTTCTTCTACACAACCCAGGCTACAACTTATATTAGAGTCTTTGTACACAACTATCTTCGGTCCTTCAACTTATTTTTTGTCATCTTCCTGTAATTTCATTTCCATTTTTTTTTTGCAATCATTATAATTTGCCAATAGTTTCTTATAGAATATTTCCACAGAAGTATACCCGACTACGTCACAAGCCTAAGATGACTCACTTAGCCACTTTCATACGAACATTTTGATACCCGTGTCTTGCTTCTACTCAAAAAGTTTAGCGGAATCATAGTGGTAGCGATTTCCCTCCTGACTATCTATTTTCCAGAGGCCCACACTACTTAGCTCTTACCGTTTTCAACAAGCTTCCCAGAAAAATAATCACCTCTCCGTCCATTCCCTCATTCAAAGCCAATCTGAAATCTTTTCTCATCTCTAAGTCCTTCTATTCTCTCCACGAATTCCTTTCGGCCCAACACAATGTGATTTAGATGGTTAATCACATTCATCGATTTATATGTATCTCCAATGTCTCTATTTAATCTGATCATAATAATGTATATTAAGTTTATGTATATTAAGTATGAATATTATAAGATTGACGACGCCTATATTTGTACCATGTATTAATCGACAGGCAAATAAATAAATAAATAAATAAATAAAGTTTTTGACCATGGCTTTATGTTTTGAGAGTTGGCCTTCAGAATACAACAAACACAACCAAAAATAACTGAAATTTAAACAAATTTAAACATACCGCGGTTCGCCAGTTTATCCGAGCGGAAAGAGCCGCTGTGATTGGTCACCTCGTGCGACGGAAGTGCCGTTGTTGTCGTGGTTGTTGTGTTCTGAATTATTCTTCCAGTTAATTTTTCTTCCAACTGGCCCCCCCCCCCCATGTAAAAACCATTGATAAGATTTAATCATTGGTAAAACGAATCTGAATAGCGAAGTAAAAGCAGGTAAAAGTTCCAGACGTGGTGAATCATGAATAGGTTTGTTCGTTTGTCCTGCCTCGACAGGAGTACTTTACGCCTAGAGTAATACGGAAATACGTCATTGTAACGGATATGGGAGTAGAAATCACAGTTACTCCCACTTTCCTCCTACTCCTACTCGGGAAGCAGGTGTAAAAACCTTAGTCCCATCACAGTTTGTAGTACCACTGGACAAAAGAACTTGTCGCAGCTACTCCCATCACACTTACTCCAGGACAGAAAAACGAGGTTTTCGTAAATATCGTACTCCGGGAGTAATGATCACAGGACAAACGAACAAAGCTAATCCTTTGTTTGTACCAGCCTTGAATGACAGGTATGCTGATCCATTTAAAAGGCTGTGGAATCAACAGACGTCATTCTTTGTGGAAAAATGGCCGACAACAAGCTTTATGATATACTTGGGGTCAGCAGAAATTCGTCAGATCTAGAAATTAAGAAGGTAAAATGCACAAAGTATTATTAGTAATTTATCAGTGAATACCTTTATTATTTATTGTCGCAATTTAACATGCGAACACGAATGCTTGGTTGGCCATCAAAACCCGATTTCGTCGTGCTCACTTTTCCCAGGCCTGTACCTCAAGTAGGCCTAGGCCTGTCGTAGGCTAGGCCTAGGCTTACGGGAATGATGCGATTCACTAAACCTTGAAAGCATGAGCATAGACTTAGCCTATGACACTAGCATCCTAGAAGGTCAATGCATTTTGGAGAGAATGTCTCCTGTAAATCGTAATTAGGGTCTAGGCCTAGGCTAGGCCCTAGGCCTAACTATCCAGTTTATTAAAAAGACCTGAACATTTTGTTATTTTTTGTCGTTATGTCCTAGGACTGACATCCAGGTCTTTGAGCAATTTTCAGCCTAGGTGTAGGGTGGGCTAAGAAATACCTGCCTAAACTAGGCCTAGGCCTAGGCTAGGCCTAGATCCTTCACCAAGATGTCTGCATTGGCCTAGGCCTAGGAGCCCTCCGTACGTGTCTAGCCTTGATTACCACTAGCCTAGCCTATATATTTGCAGGGCTTGACTTTAAACGTGTTGAACGCTCGAATATCGTTGCTAATTTTGGTAATTGTACGGTATCGCTGATCGCGTTTCGTACGCACTTTTTTCTGTATTCCTTTGCGATATTGATCATGTGCGCAGTACATAGTTGTTATATCATGATTTATCTGTAAGCTCCAGTGATTTTCAATACAAATAGTATCTTGTTTCATATTAAATTATCGTTTTGAAGTTGCATCGATTTGACGTTATTAAATATGGCAATATGGCGTATGTGCGAGGGCGCAGCTGTTTGGAGCACACAGGAAGTGTGAAGGCCTAGGCCTAGCTACCTGACATCCCACGAAAGTTGGGACAGGTTAGGGGGTCAATTATATTATGTTGAATTGACTGGGCCTAGCTGCCTGATCCCACGAAAGTTGGGACAGGTTAGGGGGTCAATTATATTATGTTGAATTGGCTGGGCCTACGCCTAGGCCTAGCTGCCTGACATCCTGACAACCGGTCCCAACTTTCGTGGGATGTCAGGCAGCTAGGCCTAGGCATAGGCCCAGTCAATTCAACATAATATAATTGACCCCCTAACCTGTCCCAACTTTTGTGGGATGTCAGGTAGCTAGGCCTTCACACTTCCTGTGTGCTTCGAACAGCTGCGCCCTCGCACGTCCGCCATATTGCCATATTTAACATGATTGTTGTCAAATCGATGCAACTTCAAAATGATAATTTAATATGAAAGAAGATAGTATTTGGGTAGAAAACCACTGGAGCTTACAGATAAAACATGAAATAACAATTATGTACTGCTCACATGATCAATATCGCAAAGAAATACAGAAAAAAGTGAGTACGAAACGCGATCAGCGATACCGTACCATTATCCTAATTTTTACTATTAGTAAACTTAGAAATAAGTATAGACCTACAGTTCTCGTTCTCGCTACAGCTACCTACTTAGAAAAAGTTAGCATGGGGTAAATAAAGCCCGGTGTTATGAAGAGTTTGGGGATGAGGTTTTGTCTGGCCTGGCTAGCCGGCAACAAAGATGTTAGCCCAAGAAATGGCGTAGCATGCTGCTCCCCTCAACCGGACTGTTGGATATGCGGCCAATATGGCCTAGGATATATATAATGAACTTCGGATAAATATCTAGTAAGCTACCAACTTGTTTTCACCATGGCAACCACGCTTCCCATTGGTTTTACTTTTATTGGGTTTTAACCCTTTTTTTAAATTGCGTTTTAAACTACCATGTTGGGATCAAACCAACCTGGCTTACATAGTCAGATTGAACTCTGCAGTAATCCATGTAAGAATCTGAAGGTCGAACTTACCTAATCTTTGAACATCTAGGCCTACACCCAAAATAACCCTGTATCCAACATCGAGGTCGCAACCTTTTTTGTTGATAAGAACTTTAAAAAAAAGATTATGTGGTTATCCCTACCTAATTTAACTTCCCTAATTCAAATTGTCGTGGAGTTTCTTTAACTTACGCCTATTGAAAATAGAATGCAATAAACCAATTCCATATACCGTAGCAACCCTAGGGATCCCCTATCGCAGCACATCTTTGTATCCTGGTCTTGTTGTAGCCTACTCATAAATTAATGGCAACACTTGAATATAGCAATTAATGAAACACGACAACGCATGATGACCGAATAGGTCAATTGCAGACATACATGAGAAGGAGAAGAAGAAGAAAAATTAATGTAAAAAATTAGTGTTCTTTTCACCCCAACAAAATATTTGGTAAAATTCATGCTTTAATTTTGGGATTTGTTTTTGTACTTTGCACTCGCAATCACATGTACTGAACTGTGTCAACTGCACGACGTACAATGACAGTAGCATAGTTTGTGTTTACTATCAGCCATCTCGGTATGCGGGCGCGCTCAGGCGGGGTAGCTCCCCCTTAGATGATGTGCCCACTTGGTCGTGTGACGCTTTCGGAATGCGCAATCTTTAGTACCAGTGGGCTGATTTCGCTACAGTTTTTTGCGATGTTCATATAGATGGACCAACACCAGATCTCCCTTGGCCAAAACGGGCGAGTCCAAGTCGACTGGAATGCAGGTGATAGCGCATAAACGCGTGCTCCTCGCGCTCGGCGCTTGAACGGTAGCGGCAAAACATGGCTTCACCCTTCACTTACATTGCATTATTTCAGAAACTATTAAAGCTAGAGCAATATCATAAGCGGCACAAGAAAGATGACAGTTATACCTTGATGACGATAGTTGTATATTTATGACAGGTTTCTTGTGAACCAGACAAATTGCGATCGTAAACAAACTTAGAAATCATCGAAAGGTTTCCACTAACATTGCTCTGCTTTAATGCCATTATTTTAGTAATTATTAATGTTCGACAAATATAGTGCACATCATCGTGTAGAGAAAGGTTAGACAAAACTATATGTGATTCTATGCTTAATGCGCATATTGGTTATCTTGAAACCATGAGTTGAATATTGGCTGAACATCTCGCTTCTCGTTTGGAACGTAGCCGTTTAGCTCTGCCGTAAGCGCGCAGGATAGATGTGTTCCCGACCGCTGCCGATAGCAACTGCTAGCTGCACTTCACTAGCGGCCGCCCCTAAAAAAACGAATAGACTCGACCCGGATGCGCGCGGAGATGTGCTCGTTGTAAATCTATAATATCGATCAATTAGTTAAAAAAATGTTGTCCTCAGTGTTAACAGGGCATTTAGACATATTTAGACCTAAGCTTTTTTGACTTAAAAGTTAAATTCTTTTACCGTTTACATTTACGCAGTCAATTCCTTGCCCAAACATTCACGTGTTGTCAGGGCTCCGGCATTTGCATGAATGTCAACAAAACTTTACTATGCCATGAGACTCAACATTATATCTGACACTACACTTGACATATCACACTCTTCATCTTCTGGAACCTGATTCACAATTTTAATTTTTTTTTTTATTTTAAAATTGGCATATCCATATATAGTAGGGCTGCCCAACGATATCGATAATTCGATACGATATCGATAATGGAAAAATAATTCGATATCGATATAGAATTATTATATCGTACATATCGCGATATCGAACTTGCGCCTAATAAGCTAATTGTTTAGAAAGAAAACGATTACGTCACGTCACGCCAACCTCAATAGGCCTATCACTGTTTTTCGTGGATATTTTAAATTCTGAATAGTATACACACAAATGAACATATATTATAAGACATTTTAAAGTTCAACATTTATTTATGTATTACGGTAATGTTGTTTATAATAAGTGGCCTCTGGCTGGTCTGGAAATCCTAAAAACACACGAGAAAAGTTTCGATATCGCCGATATCGATACGTTTCTTGATAAGTTCGATATCGCGACACGATATCGATAATTCTTCCCGTGATATCGATATGATCTTTTTTATCGTTGGGCAGCCCTAATATATAGGCCTACCTCAACCCTCAAAATTTCTACTCACAACTTGCGGATGACTTTGGACAGGTAGTGAGTAAACTTTGTCATATCTGACAGTACGGTTGTATTATTGGGTCAATGCAGTATAGACTCAATTTATTGTTTTTATAACAAGATTCCACCTCAAAACACATTTTGCCAAACTTAATGCAGGACTGAAAATTTATTTCGCTTAAATGGCGAAATTGTCTCCGGCAACAGGGATCTGACTCCAGCTACACCACACACCCTGTTTGCGAGTACAAATTACACGATGCGAGTGGACGACTAGTAGATTTGTGGATAGTTGATATAGGTACCTCAATGAAAATTGAAAATGCTTTGCTTGGCTAAAAGAATTCACACATAGAAGAGAAGAATTTTAATGGAGACTAGATCTAATTTTGTGACTTCATTTCCACAGGCATATCGTAAATTGGCAAAAGAATTCCATCCTGACAAGAACCCAGAAGCAGGTGACAAATTCAAAGAAATCTCCTTTGCTTATGAAGTTTTGTCTGACCCGAAGAAGCGTTCAACATATGACAAGTATGGATTGAAAGCTATGCAAGAAGGGGGTCATGACGGCCCCGGCGGTTTTGCACCTGATGACTTATTCTCGCACTTATTTGGAGGTGGTCTATTTGGTGGGAGTATGGGCGGAATGCGCTCGAGACGTCAGCAGAGGGGTGAAGATACCGTCCATCCGTTGAAGTAAGTTTCAAGTCCAGTTTCAGTTTTAGTCCCCTCGTATTGATTTATTGTGTTTTATTTAATGTCACTCTATAGCAGGGTTATAAGCTGTCGGATCTATTAGTTGTCCCATATGTCAGGGAGAGCTACCTTAGAGTATCCTACCCCAACACATTAAACGATCTGGTTAGTTGTTCCAACACATCCAAAGACATTTAAAAGTTGATTTTCAGCCCTGCAAAATCATGAGACATCAATCGTGACTTGTGCTAGCCGTCAGTGGAGGGCACAAGTTCAGAGGCTTACGTAGACCCTATTGTTAGAGCCCTAACATCGAAAAGTGTAAAAATCGTTTTATTTATTCACACAGTGAACATGAATTACCAATTTTAAAGTCGATCGATGAAGTGAACTACCCATTCAATACAACAACTAAACTATTCAAATTAAATGGACATGAAAAAATACTTTTGTTTATTCTAAATTATGAATTTCAAGAATTATTACATGTGAGTAGCATTTAATACTGAACGTCTTGAAATTATATATTTTTTTTATTAATAAAGTATATTTATAGTTTCTAATTTGAGTAGATTTGAGGTAAAATTGACACACCAGCGCAAATATCTCGAAAACGGATCGCGTTCGATCATCTTTTTCAAACGTATTCATGTTAGTCATGAAGTTATCTACATATAGGACGAAAATTTGTTACAATATATTACTTTTTGAAGGTACTACGCAAAGTTATACGATTGAAAGTGTAGGTTTTTGTTCAGTTACAATGTATAACATAGGGAATTCCAACGCATTTCAACACTCAATAAATAAAAAACTAATAGCGGTAGGTGCATATTTTTTTCTACAATATTCACAAGCTTAATCTCAACTTGCAGTACATACAATTTGAATGATTTATATTACATGTGCAGTTATCATCGATCGACTTTCAATCAAGAAAACACAAAAATTGAATCGCCACCAAAAACTAAAATTGTTGTAGGCTAAATTGGTGGAGGTGGGAATAACCCCAAAAAGTCTGATTCTTTGTTTAAAATGATGAAAAGCATGAAAAATCGGAAACTTTTAGTTTTACCTTTGAATGTTTTTTTGTAATTTGGGCTTGGCCCATTTAAACTCCTAACCACCTGACTGCCGTGCCCGGGCCGTAATATGACGTGCAGCGCTGTCCCTTTTGTTCGTGCCATGTCACACCTGGAATAATCTGTTTCAGCACCCGCTCTTTCTTTTAATTAATTTGGAACATTAGATGTAGTCCCACCAGTTTCTTTTGGAGGTTTGCTAATCACATTGAAGTTATATTTTTTATCCAATATGATGTGTTGGTTATTTCTTTTGACACTTGTTTTTATGAATGTTTGCGCCCATCTGGGCCCGGGGAAGAATAAACCCAAAGTGACTTTCCTAGTCGTAAAAGGCGAGGAAAGGAGGGTCTGCCCTTTTCCCCCCACTGTCCCACTGAAGATTTCTCCTCCCACTGGCCTGCCCTCCTTTGCTGGACTCCCCTTATCACAACCCATGTGATGTGCAATGGATTTTGGATCTGATTCGGACATGTGACGTTTTTCACATTCATATTTCATCCACTAATCATGTCGATTAGCCACAGTGGCAAAAATATAAGACGTAAACCTCAATATCAACATCATGAATATTGCTGCATTTACTAAATGCGAGCTTAAATAACTGGGCATGGAACTTGGCACGTGGCAACTTGATTGTTGAGTGGTTAATAATCTTGGAGCCATCCCATTATGTCAAGCCACTTTGAATAATAACTTTTCACTGTCAATCAAAACTCTTGAAATCCTCCAAATAGCATAATTGCTACAAATAACTTTCTTATTAGGAGATTGTAAGACCGTAGTATAACAGTACATAAATGAAAACTAATAGTCGAACAACTATTTAATTATTTTTTTTTCACTGAAATCGAGGATGCAACGTTTTGTACTGCAGATTAACACACTCACCCTCCACCCTCCACCCCCCTCAACCATGAATAACATGATAAAATTTCTGCTGCAGTTTTCAGCATCATATCTGTGTGAGTAAGGGGTTTCAGCATTAATTTCAGCATTATTAATAATTAGTAATCAAAGAAAATAGAAATCAGTTGAAGAGGAAATTAAGAGTATGTTTGTCCACTATCCGGCCACAAATCAAAGTGGTTTTTTCTAAAAACATCAGAGCTAGATTCCCCACTGACCTAATTAATTATAATGTATATTACGTACACCCTATATCCAACTACGGTATAAGCACGTGGTTTACAGTAATTACATTTACAATGTGTTCATTTATTACAACAACTAAATACATACATTTTAAAACTATTGGTTTTTAATGTGGATGTTAGGTGAGGGAGGGGGAAGGAGGTGCTGTGTGTCTACTAAATGTAGACTTGGGGTGCCTTGAGTTATAAAAGGTTGGGAACCACTGAGGTAACCACATAGACCCCGTTTTTATTACTAGCTTCGAACGCGGGTTAAAACGACGGGCGTAACCCACTTGCGTTTTCACTTCCAACAGTGAACCATCGTAATTGCTTAGTTGTCAACCTTCGCACCAGAAGCGCTGCAAGATATACTGTGAAGCAATGTCTCGCCATATTACATGATGACCCTTAAACTTTGTGTTTTTGAACTTTCCTTGAATCTCTGGTTGCCCAAAGATTTTGATTAACAACAAAGATTCGTCGTCAGAAAATGCTGCCATGGTGAGAGGAGACGAAAGTGAGGTTAAGGCCTACTCGACAGCTGGGCGGGACGATTAACTAGCGTTGACAACCGGAGTGCGTTTTCACTGCACACAAACCCCGAGTTACTAGGGTAACTCCGAGTTCCGACGCGGGTTAAAAATTCCAACCAGCGTTGCAACTCTGTGCGTTTACATTACAAAAATTACCCGCGTTATCGACCAACCCGCGTTCGAAGCGAGTAATAAAAACGGGGTCTTAATGTGACTGATGATAAGTGTAAATTAACTGTATTCTTCTTTTGTTACAGGGTGTCCTTAGAAGACCTGTATAATGGCAAAACTGCTAAATTACAACTTAGTAAAAATGTAATCTGTTCGGTTTGTGAAGGGTAAGCTACAACATTAATTGTTCATGACAAAAAGAATAATATCTATCTTGTCTGGTTGAGGGCTGATTGCCCACTGATCTCTTGGATATGGGTTTCACATGAGTGAACAAAGTTGTTCTTTTTTTACTTTTGGGATTGCCTCTACAGTTAACCCAATGAGGTACAACCACGAATATAGCCCGTCCTGGATCTTTTAAGTATAGTTTCGTTCTGGTGAAGAATAAAAAAAAAATAGAATAAGTGATGCTAAAAGTATCCAGAAACACGTGCAGTGAAATTTTGAAGTGGCAAAGAGTTAAAAATTGTGTTGGAAAAAATCGAAGCTATGAAAATATGCTATGGTAGGCCTATAGTTTTTAGTTTTTATTGACAATTTAAATAAAAAGATAAAAACATAATTGGAAAGTGTGATTGTCTCACAGTCTGTGATATCACTATGGCACCAAATCACTGTTTGTTGTTGGTTCTTTTTCACTTAAAACTAGGGTTGCCGTTCAATATGGATTTCAGTATCCATAATTGAACCAGTTCAATGGATTATTGATCGCAATAATCGATTTAAAAAAATTATTAATCGATAATTTAATCAAAATCACTATTTTCCGCGTAGACCTACGAGGCGAACGTTTTACGAGTTTTCTTGTAAGCATTTGCTTCTTAGGTTTTGTCGGTCAGTCTTGCGATGTGGGGTGGAAAAAGGTTCATTGACGAGTAGTGAATGGTCGAAGGTCAAGGCTGCGCAAACCCACGGGCATAACGAGCAGTAAATTCGAAATCTCGGGTGGCGAGGTATTCGATAATAGCTCTAAGACGACTCGATCGATTATCGATCGTTTCGAAAAATAATTATAATACATTAGGGGTGTGCGGTTAGTACTTTTTTAACTCGGTTCGGTTAGTGTAATAACCTCAGTTTTTCGGTTCCGGGTCGGTTAGTCGTAAATAATATAGCTCCATTCCACATTTTGTAGGCAAACATTTTTTGATTTAAATAAACTAAGCATATTCATGACTTTGCAAGTAAGAACCAAATAAAAATAAAACTGGGAAGTAGGAAACAAGTGTATGCTTTATTTTGGAAGAAGTTGATGGCATGCCTGTGATTATGGGAAGTAGAAGAGGTAGAAACTAGGCCTGTGCGAATATTTGAAAATATAGGCTCGACGTTGTACCAAACTCAGTTTTTAATTGGCTGGCGCAATTTGGCACAGATCGAACTAATTTTGGTAAAGTGTGCCCAAATATTTGCCTTGGTTGAGAGGCCAACATCACGTTGTTCAGGCTCGGAAGAACTTGTAGGCCTAGGCCTAGGCCTACGCTGCTCCGGTGGATCATCAGCATCTTCATCGCTCTCAATAATTAAAGCTCTAGGCCTAGGCCTACCTGTGGCTGTACGACGCATTTTATTTTTATTATTTACCAAAAATTACGTTTTATAGCACACGACGGATGTAAATAAACAACGAAAGTTTACCACTACAACAAAGTACAAACCAGACGTGAGCCTAGGCCTATGGTTGGTGGTCTTGGTTCGATGTACGTTCGATATATCGATAGGTCGTACATATCTCGACGCTTAGCGGTGCGATCTAGCAGGCGGAGGAAACTTACGAGAATGTCACGGTCGTTTCAAACATCGCGCGCGGGAAAACCGACTTTCGGGTTTTCAAACAAATTTTCGGTTCGGTTAGTAAAAAACCGACCCGACCCGAAAAGTCGGTTAACCGCACACCCCTATAATACATATAAATAATCAAATGGCAACCTTACTTAAAATGCTTTATTCTAGCATCTAGGCCTATAGTTTATAATTGTTAATTTAATTAAGATGCAAGCCATGGACATAACAGTCATTATTTTTAGCTATCATAATTAACTAAATGCCTACTGAATGTAAACGTTCATAATGTGCAACGATTTCAGGAAGGGTGGTCGTACAGGAGCCTCACACCCATGCAGGGCATGTCGAGGGTGTGGTATCAAGGTAACATATCGACAGTTGGGGCCTGGGATGTCGCAACAGCTGCAGTCTCGTTGTCCCGACTGCAACGGTGAGGGAGAGGTCATCAACGAAAAGGACCGCTGCTCGTCGTGTCGTGGAAAGAAAGTTATTAACGAAACAAAGATTCTAGAAGTCCATGTAGATAAAGGCATGAGGGAAAGCCAAAAGATTTACTTCCGTGGAGAAGGAGACCAACAGGTTTGAATACAAACATTTGTTTACCTCTTATTTACCGTAAACGTACGTACATTAGTTTTAACGTAAATAGAAATTAAAATAGAAATTAATTTTGTGATTGTTTCTACTTTCAGCCTGATGTGGAACCAGGAGATGTGATAATTGTGCTTCAGCAAAAGCCACATGAAAAGTTCCAGCGTACCGGTGACGACCTCGTGATGACTCATACCATCACGCTCGCAGAAGCTCTGTGTGGTTTTACTATGGTGTTAAAACATTTTGACGGAAGGGACTTGATTATTAAACATCCGCCAGGTCAGATAGTCAAGCCTGGTGATCTAAAGGGGATCGAAGGAGAAGGAATGCCACATTATAAGAACCCATTTGAGAAGGGAAACTTGTATATCAAGTTTGATGTTACGTTTCCAGAAAAACATTTCGCTGATGAGGTTAAGCTAAAGGTGAGCATTTGTGTTTAAATTATATTTTTAAAAAAAAACTGTTTTACTGGTATTCTGGCAAGACTGTTTAAACCCAGTCTTCTTCTCGTTTTCCTATGCCCGCATTTTTGGTTTACTGGGCTATCATGCATTTTCTGGTTTTCCAGTAGAGACAGGCTTCCTTTTCCTCATAGCTCATTCCAGGTGGAAGGGCATCTACTTCATCTTTAAGACTTAGACATCTCATCAGATGCTCTTTGTTCTGTTCCTCCCTCCCACATGCTTAAATCTTGATACTTCTCAACCATGGTGATTAGGAAAGGAACGAGTACATCATTTCCCAAAAAATTAAACGTTTCACCAACTTTGTTCAATCGCTGAGCTCAGAGTCACTTTCAGTCGCTCTTTCGTCTGTGTGATCCCGAACGTCGCCGCGGAGTTCAATGTTCAGAATGCATTTTTTTTTACCAAACATAATCACGTTCACTTGTACACTCATTGACAGCCAAGAGTGTACACGTTTAGTAAGATACACACGTTTACCCACCCCTAATGGTGACCGATATGTAGTTCAGTCAGTGTTCGGTTTTGTGTCATATATATATATCTAATTCTAAGCTTCCAAGAACACGCGTTTACCCACCTCTAATGGTGACCGTGATTCTAATGGCGTTTTCCACTGGTACGCACCAGGTACAATCACGGAGCACTCCGTAACGTCATAACTCTTGCGCGGTGCATTTGTCAGTGGAACACGACCTTAAAATGGGAGCATCTAAAACCGCACGAATACAAAGTAGACGTCGAAATGTGGCTGAATTCCAATCATTTGTATTTTTCCTTTCAGTGGAAATCGACACAACCGAGGGTAAATTATGTAGTGTGATACGTGATGGAACATGTTATAGCGTGTCATAATTATTATTGCTGGTAATAGGTAGAGCTGGCAGCCTATAGGCCTGCCGATACAAGTGAGGTTATGTCTGACCTTTAGAGTCTAGGCCTGTAAATTTCATTATGAACTTATTCGACGTAATCTTAACCCCTAAAGTACTTAACCTTTCCGTATAGGCATGTTAGTAGGTGGAGACATTCACAATATTAATTTCTTATATTTATTTCACCCGCGTTTAACGCCGCCATATTTGCTCTGAAAACGTCGCTCCGCCTAGAAAGTGGGAGCAGCTCGGTGCAGTACCCGGAGCGAGCAATAGCCCAGTGGAACACGTATTTCTAGCACCTGTGCGCACTCAAAGTACCAGTGGAATGCAAAACTCGCTCCCGGTCTAAATCTTTGTAGGCTATGTAAATTTCCAAGTTTTGTTCTATGTTTATACTTGTCGTACAACAACTTCCGTAATGCTTCGGTCACTGGTGGGTGGGTGAGTGGCAGCCAACCAGCGACCATGTGCGCACTCAAAGTACCAGTGGAATGCAAAACTCGCTCCCGGTCTAAATCTTTGTAGGCTATGTAAATTTCCAAGTTTTGTTCTATGTTTATACTTGTCGTACAACAACTTCCGTAATGCTTCGGTCACTGGTGGGTGGGTGAGTGGCAGCCAACCAGCGACCATCGCTGGTTGGCCGAGACCGTAAGCACGTCATTGATTTATGACGAAAGTGTTCCCGTAGTTGCTGTACGACATTTACATTTCTATGTTTCTAAGATAATTCTGAACGGGCCTTGAAAATAAATGCAAAGTAACATTTCCAGTTAGGGGCAAGATGTATATATGTCCGTTGTTGTGGTTCTCTATCTATTCTGTGATAAATTTATATCCAAAATACTTAACCCCTCCCATCACAAAATGTTTTCAGTTAGATGATTCAGGTGAGCTCTCGCATTCCTATCACGTAACTTGCTTTATGTTGCACTTGTGAAGACAAGATTAATCTTCAACTTGTTTGAACGTAAAGAAAGAGCAGCTTCAAGAATTGAGATAGCAAGACGAGTGGATTGGCCTCCAGTCGAAGGTTCTCACTCCAACTGCTTCTTTCTGATACTTGATTTATAGAACAATCAGCAACAGCCTTTTACAAGTACTCACTTGTGTTACAATTGAGCAATCTTAATATATAGGTACCAGAGTTTGGTTTGCACATCATTTATCCATAATGTGACTGATTGGTCTTAACCAACTTTATTATTAATGTTAACAATCATTTCTAACTTATAGCCACACACACTTATAGCCACACAAAATATAGAATGCATATTCCCTTAGTTTTGTCACAACTGTTACTTCAAATTATCTCTGAGTACACGAAGTCTACAGCGGGAGCAAGTTGCCTCCTTCAAATAGCGCCGAAAGCTCATGTTATTGCAAATTACAGGCTGAACATCGAACGAACCAAATGTAACTGACGATTTCATTGCTTCTACAGTCCCGCATAGAACACGGGGATTGGACAGAAATGGGGCTCGGGAATATTTTTTCCGAT
This sequence comes from Isoperla grammatica, assembly GCA_945910005.1. Classification (NCBI taxonomy): domain Eukaryota; kingdom Metazoa; phylum Arthropoda; class Insecta; order Plecoptera; family Perlodidae; genus Isoperla; species Isoperla grammatica. The sequence continues at coordinate 42,082,587 of OX246737.1, read as the reverse complement.
AGGAACCTACGCAGTATTAAACTGAACCCAAGGACTGCGTTCTCGCTGCCTTTCCCACATCCTTGTGTCGCGCATGGTGATTCGTGCACATGTCATTATGTTGCCGGCTACATGCTGAATGCTGCGTTTTCGCTGCCTTTCCCACATCCTTGTGTCGCGCATAGTGATTCGTGCACATCTCATTATGTTGCCGACTACATGCTGAATGCTGCGTTCTCGCTGCCTTTCCCACATCCCTGAATCACGCGTGGTGATTCGCCCACGTGTCAGTATGTTGCCAGCTACACTCTGAATTCAAAGCCTACTAGAGACTCGTGTCACAGTGAACATTGCGTTGCACAACTTGTCGTGTTGTTGTTTACTACAGTATAAAGACTAGTGTACAATTGGTGGACACATGTAATGGATGCGTATGCAAGATGCGTTTTGTGCCACTTGAAAACTACCCATTTTAGTTTATTTACAGGTTACAGTCAAACCATTAATCAAACAAAAAGGAGAAGAATTTATCATTTTAATTGGGTACCTACCTACCTAGTTTGTCTGTAGAATAATTTAATAAGTTGGTAGAGTAATTAAAATAAGTAAAATTAATTAATTATACTTCACTTTGGCAGCCAGAATTACGTGTCAAACCCCTGTAGTGGCATATCTACCAAGTGGGCATTTTCTGGGTATGCTACTGAACCCGTATTATGAACAAGGCATATTCGGTGTGCAAGTATATTATAGTGCATGCCTGCTTTCGAATGTTACGCCTCGCCACTAGCCCACGTATAGATCATCCCACCTCAAGGAATTTCTTTTTTTAAGCAGACAGTCTCAGCTACTTTTGTCGGACATGGTGTTAAAGCTCCTTTCAAGGGCATTGGGCACTAATAAGCATGACATTGTGTGCTCTTAAGCCCCAAGTAACCTTTCAAGGGTAGGCAACACTAGTTTAAGTAACGTAACAAATAGAGTAATGAGTAATAGCCAGCCGCCTTATTCTAAGACTTTCTTTAAAGTTTAAACTTTAAAGCGATTTCATTGTCAAAAATGTTAAGGTCATTTTAGCATGCTAACGCAATTGCAAGATTCACTAAAAACATGTTTAACGATGTTTGTGGTCGTTCCAAAATTGAAAAGCTTCCGGCAGCCAGGGCTTTACCTCATTTCTACCAATACGAGATGGAATTCCAACTTACGAGTTGATCTAGGTGGAATTCTTGGAGGTTTGCGACACACAAACAAGGTACTATTAGAGAGTTTCTAAGAAGGTACCCATTCAATAATTTTGGTCCTACCTTTTTCCCCTTCATTCAGAATGAAAGTGTGGTCTTTAGTATTTATCCCAATGATGCACAATTTTTATTTTCATGTTTTTAATATTGATTAGTACATTCTGTAAACAGTAAGCATAATTTTCTATGTGTGTACATATATCTCTACCCGAATTACTCAAAATTCACCTTGTCCGACACGTTTGAAAAGTAAAAACACTGGCCCGGAATTATTGGCGAGCTTTTATCCATTATTTTCTTGGTTTTCTAAAGAGAATTTCTAAACGCACGCTCTTTCCGAGTGATGAAACGTGAAATATTGGTATTGTTTAGTGTGAAAGAAAGTGATGACAGTGTGTCGGTGTAGTGACGGTGTAACTCTCTGCTTCAGGCGCTGGAGCAGATCCTACCGGACCGACCAGCGGTGATGCTGCCCAAGGGTGACCACGTGGAAGAGGTTGACCTTCACGACTATGACCCGAGCGATCGTGGGGCGGGCGTGTCCCGACAGGAGGCGTACGCGAGCGACGACGAAGAACACTCGGGCGGGCCCGGTGGCATCCAGTGCGCCCATCAATGAGGAGGTCTCTCTTAAACAAATACCAAACCAAATTGTTTTTGAATTTTATTTCATAATGAAATCGTTTACAAATTTTCACATGTTCGGAGGAACCGAAATAAGAATTTATTTAAACAAATATAGGTACTACTTATTAAATTAAAATGGTAAATGGGAAAGTGGAGTTAATGTTGTCAACCTTGTACTCCAAAACCTTTTTTTTTCATAATTACATCATATATTTAAAAAAACATTTTTTAGGCTCATAGCCACTGTTCAGTGGGCATATTGCTTGCATGTGCCATTTGTTAATATCCACTTTTATCAATGACAGAAACATGTTTCTAGAGCAAAGCCTCACTTTATTTACCATAGTTTAGGACGCACTGCTTACGTCCAGTCAAATGAATCCACATAGTATTCACTCTGAAGGTGTGGCCACTTAAACTCATTTTCTTAGCTAATTTATAATGAACTGTACAAAATAAAATAAATGTATCATGTTCTATTGAGATGGAAAAATGAATCAAACTACACTACTCCCAAATCTTGTTTCACATGATGGCCTATCCATGTAATTTGTTTACTGATCAAGTGAGGAAAATGGCTCACACTAGTGTTATGTGAGCATATTTATCGTGCAGTAAATAGCTGGTTTAAAGTTTAAAGTATAACCATAATTACACTCTTAATGTAGGGTAACTGTATGCTTGAATTGCATTGTTCACTTAATGTGCACATTACACTTAATTTTGCAGCAATTGAGTATTTAATGTACGGTGGAGGTACATACTTTTATTAGCCAGTAGAGTTTGCCATGCAATTGCAATAACAGTGCATTATTTGGGCTACTTTAAGTGTGCTGAGCATACGTGAAGACAGCCAACCAATGATCTGCTGTCATCATGATCGCGTTGGGAACTCTGAACTCTACAGTTGTACTAGCTGTTGTCTCTGTACTTGCCAACTGAAATATATTGTGCACTACGACGCAACAGACTGACTGCTGATGGAGTTGAACCTCTATCCTACATTATACTCTATGATAGTAAAGCCTTGCTCTAGCAATAACAGCAGTCTTGGGGACGCTACTTTTAAAAAGAAGCATGCTTCCGCTACAGCTAGTTTGCTTAAAAAAATAGCGACGCTATTTTTTCGCTACAGCAATTAAAAAAGTAGCGTCGCTAAACTCGCGCTCTTTTCAGAATGAAGCGCGCTACATTTTCGCTACCATTACGTCACGTTGGCCGCACGTCAGATTCTGATATCTTGAACTTGTCTCACTTACCTTTACGTGCATGCGGATGTTGTATGACGACGATGCCGACACCGAAATGGTTTTCACTTTCGGGATGCACATTTTACTCTGCACGATTTAGGTTTTAGTGCCTTCTTTGCCTGGGCCCTTGTATGCAAAATACTTTTCGTATGCCGGCCACGGCAAAGATTTAACATTTTCAAAACACTCGGACTCTTCTTCATCAGAAGACATGGTAAATGTAACGTAAATAGCGAAATATTTACACAAAAAAAAAATATCACAATTAAAAACAAAAAATCACAAGCACAGCACAGGGCGTTACACGTAGTTAACACAACGCTCACTCGCAGTCTTACTGTATCTCACTTCACCCTTCAACACAAGACACTGACCGCTGGACAGAGAAGAGGCTGCGGACAACACTATTGTCAAGAGATGGTACCGTTAGAACCCGAGCGAGGGTGGCAAACCTGCTTTTGCGGTTTTGTGACAGGGGTTGGGGAGGGGGAAGATTCCTACCGTACAATGACCTCTCGAAACGAGGCCACAGGGACAAAAAAACTCCGTCAAAGCGAGGGATGTTTTGCTTTCACTGTAATGTCAACAACATTATAGAAAACAAATTGGAATAGTCTACTTATAACGCTCCCGATTTTAAAATTTTCCAGTAGCGAAATATGTGCGCTTGTTTCACGCTACAGCTACGCACAAAATGTAGCATGCTTCCGCTACAACTACATTGAAAACAATTGTAGCGCGCTTCAAGCCACGCTTCTAATAAATGTAGCATGCTGCAAGTAGCGCGCTTCTTTCAGCGCGCTTTTCCCCAAGACTGAATAACAGTACGTAAGTCAGTGGGCCCACACTTGTTTAGTGTTCATGGAGGCAACACTGTTTGGTTATAGTATTATTTAGTGGTGTGGTGTGGGTGTGGTATAATCGAGACATATACCACCATGAACTAGCTAATTCCTACTGAAGTGAATTTTAATGGTGCACTAGTGTGATAAAAACATAGCAGATAGGCCTACAGGGAAGAAATGGCATGGGTAATATTTCCGTGCATTTTTGGCTTTTTATATTTCTGTTCCTTTCCTCTTTTTAAGCTAAAATGTTCTCACAAATAAGAAGGATTGTGCCCTAGACCTAACCTTGGAACTTGATTAGCAATATGTTTCAAAGTGAACCACTTGGGAGACAAACACAAGCACACATAATCTTATAAACTTCACAAGTTCCTCTTAGGGTCTGGGCTACCCAGGTCTCTGGGACATGCTTTGTAAACTTGTACCAAGGCAATCAAAACTTGTCATTTAAATGGCTTGAAAACGAGTTTAGCCTCTGTTGTTTCTCTCATTTTGGTGTTTATACTGTGTGGAATTAGCCTACCATGGCTGCTAATATTGTCGACGACATTTGATTAATTACCGTACTTGTCTGGGCGCGAGTTCATTGAAACTTGAAAAAGTAGCAATCAAATCTTTTAGCAGACGAATGGCAATAACGGAGTCCGTTGTTCAAAGTGATTGCAAATATACTAGTATTCATTTCAAGATGTAAAACAGTAATAATGAAAATTGTAATGACATATGTGCATATTTATATTTTAATGACTAATAGTCTTGTACTAAAATGTAGAAGGATCTCCAAAGGATCTCCACCAAAAGCAAACAAAAGGATGCCCTGTAGCCTTGCTTGCAAGAGACCAAATTGAAGGTGCACCCCTTGTACCACATAGCATGAGCCGCCTCTAAGGAAGTGCCAGTCGACTGCAGACGAGGGCTACTTAGTTTCTGGCAACTTGTGTTCAGTGAATATGAAGCATTGAAATTGCTACCAAGTGCTCTTGTTTTGCTGTTTTTAATGCTTATTTCAGCTACACATGCTAATGTAGAAGGTGCTTGACCAGTGGTTTGCAAGCCTTTTTTAGTTCAGTCACATCTGAGTTTGCTGCACACTGAAATAGATTAATACCAAGGGGTGGATTTTGTTACTGATAAGGCTGTTCAGGACACCAAAAAAAATCTATTGTTTTGAGGGTTTTTATAAAAAGTGTGTTCAAGGAGAATAAAAAAAATCTGAGCACTTTCTGGAAAATGAAGGGAAAATGTGTTTTTACTTTTTATACAAGCAGATTGTTTTAGTGACTGTTTGATAGCTCTCCCAAACTTTTTTCTGTGTGCGTAACACGACCTTGTTCTTACTCGATTATTTTCCTGGGCGTATCATACTAGTATAGTTGGACCAACACCACATCTCCCTTGGCCAAAACGGGGGAGTCCAAGTCGACTGGAATGCAGGTGATAGCTCATAAACGCGTGCTCGGCGCGTGAACGATAGCGGCAAAACATGGCTTCACTTACATTGCATTATTTCAGAAAATATTAAAGCTAGAGCAATATGATAAGCGGAACAAGAAAGATGACATTTATATCTTGACGACGATAGTTGTATATTTATGACAGGTTTATTGTGAACCATACAAATTGCGATCGTAAAAAAAGTAGAAATCATCGAAAGGTTTCCACTAACATTGCTCTGCTTTAATGGCTTTATTTTAGTAACTATTAATGTTTGACAAATATAGTGCATATCATCGTGTAGAGGAAGGTTGGAGAATAGTATTTATGTGATTCAATGTCTGATGCGCATATTGGTTATCTTGAAACCATGAGTTGAATATTGGCTGAACATCTCGCTTCTCGTTTGGAACGTAGTTTTGCCGTAGCCTGCTGGCTACAGTGGCGTATACACGGGGGGGACAAACACCCCCCCCCTTTTGCAAAGGAAACATGGAAAAAGACCGTTTACATTTCAATAGACAGTATTTTAGACATTTGTTTTCGTTAAAACTACACGCATCGATCTATAATTATATTTTTATCTACCAACATGGTGCTAAGGAAAAAATTTGTTGCCAGAAACTGAATAATCTTGTTTCAGTTGGCCGCTGCAAAACGCACAGATTTGCACTAAAATGACCTTGACGAGATTTTTTTCGGGGGGCAAGCCCCCCGGAACCCCAATTATGTTTCGGTTCCACTCTCTATAATATAGGTTGAGTTGAAAACCCCCCCTTTCCCAATTCCTGGATACGCCACTGGCTGGCTACGGCCGGCCGTATAGCTCTGCCGTAATATAAAAAATATAAGCGCGCGGGAGAGATGTGTTCCCGACCGCTGCTGATAGCAACTGACACCTGCTAGCTGCACTTCACTACCGGCCGCCCCTAAAAAACCAAATAGACTCGAACCGGATGCGCGCCCAAGCTTTCGCGCGCGGAGATGTGCTCGTGGTAAATCTATACCCGACATTTCCCAAGCTACATCTCCCACAAAAATGTCGGCATTGCACTGACCCTTATGCCAAAGCAGAGTTAAATCTTTTTAAACCCAACGGTACCTCTAACATTTTGATGCATCAAATATGAGTTGAATAAGTTGTGTAAAATTAAAGGAGTAACCCCCACTTGAACCGTAAATTTACACCAGTGAGCAAAAAAGGTGACATTTTTGTGGGAGATATAGCTTGAGAAAAGTCGTGTACTAGTATTTCCCAGAAATAGTTCTCAGATTTTTTTGTATATAATTTTTTTATTTTCTTTGTTCACACTTCTTATAAAACCTGTCAAAACAATAGATATTTTTTGCATCCTGAACAGCCTTATTTCATTTATCAAGTATCATTTTAAGATATGTGTATCTTGTAGAATCAACCTTCCAGATCTACAGGCATTATATATTTTGAAATTACTAACCGGCAAAAAAATAAAATTGTATGTCAAATCTTGACAAGTAACTAAAAATAAATAACTTCACTAGGTGGATCTCTTTAGCCGATGCACAATAAAATACCTTGTGATAAACGGTGATGGCGCATCATTTTCATTCACAATGGCATTGTAAATTTAGGAACGAAATAAAGCTTGGAACAGGCACAAATCTGATATTTTGAGAACCTAAATGGAGTCATATTATATTCTTTAATTTTGCTACTTTATTGCTGTATGCCGTGAGCACATCTTCGACTCCCGTTGGGAATCACTGTAATCAACATTCACTTTTAGCCATATCGACCAGAACAGGTGAACCATTATTGGCTTTGTGACAACAAAAAAGATCAATTCAGATTAAGGTAAGTATGATATGTAGGTGAGAATAGAAAAATGAACCATGCAGCCAGGGTGCAAATTGACGGCTTGGCAGAGGGGGAAGGGGATGCCCAAGTATTGTACTACATGGGTAGTAAGGGGTCTGGGGCAAAGCCCCAGCCGCTGGAAGCAAAAATTTTTGTGGGGTATTATATATGTGTAAATCGACACATTTATTAACGTTACGAACGAGATAAAGTCACTTGATTTATTTAGGATTAAGTCATCCCCGACAATTTTCAAACAATTCAAAGTAGTTCTGAATCGGCCTTGTTGATTCTGACATTTGTCCGCAGGTGTTCGCACTGTCCAATCCAATCACTGATTCGTATGTTACGTATTTGAAACATCGATCTTTGATTGGTTATCGCTCACTCGTCGATAGTGTTCTGAGCCTACAGGGTTGGTTTAGTCGCTTTAAATTAAAAGTCTCTCACTGAAAATCAGTTTTATTACTGAGTGGGTAGACTCTAAATGTGATTTTTTTTTCTAATTTATTTAGGGATACCTTTCAGTAAAACAGAGCCAGGGATGAAATTACCCCTGTCAATTTGCACCCTGCATGCAGCCATGCCGATTGGTGAATGGGAGATTTGGGCAGGATGAAAGAACAACACCGTTTGACATGAAATGTGGGCCGACAAAGCGAATGAAGTCTACATGGTTACATGACGACAGTGCTGCTCGGAAAGCTATCGAATGCAACAGCGTGTTTTTAGGTGGCAGCAGAGTACCACCAAACCAGTACCTGTCAACTGTGTGGGAATTTGGAATAAGATGGGAGTCTGCTATTTGTATGCACAGAAGTATTAGGTGAATGTGACAGAATACCGAACGACATGAAGAGGAGGAAAAAGAAGCGTGTCTACTGGTTGGAAGATGTTTGAAACATCTTTCATCTTTGGTTTTTGAGACATTGGTATCCTCATAAAAAAATTCAACCCCACATTTTCACCCCCATAGCCAAGATTTGATAAATAAGACTTTCAGGGGTACACAAACAAAAATAAGTTAGGATGAGTAATCGCTCTTGTCCTATCAACTGCTATTCTGTTAATTTTACCCTTCTCAAATAAAAGTAATTTCCGAGGCATGCAATTTTACCCGATCAATCAAATTATATTTTGATAACTTATCCTATTAACATGAATTGGGGCACGACCTGTTGAAGATCCATTTATTCTTGTTGGTCAAATCCTTACTGTCCTATATATTTTCTTTAACCAAATGCCAAAAAATCCAGTTGGAAACCGTGCCACTAGATTTTCTGAAAAAGATGTTTTTTTATTGTTTATGGAGAATCTAAATGCCATTTTTCTCATGTGTAACATTTTTGGTTTTTGAGATATAGCTATTGTTAACAAAACTTTCAACCCCTTATTTTACCCCCTTAGGGATGGAATTTTCAAAAATCCTTCCTTAGTGGGTCATAAGAACAACGTAGGCCTACCTACCAAATTAAATTTCACATTCGTAGGGGAGCTGGGCGTTGATGAGTCCCTTTCTCAGTGAGGCACTTGCTTTTATATGTATATAGTAGGTATATATATATATATATACACGTATATAAAAATAAGAAAGTGCATTATTATTAAATATAACACAGCTGATGCCACAATGTGTAAGTATGTTCAATTAATAATATTTAAATGATATGATATTTACAGTGGTGATGCCTGATAATGATCTAGGGAAAATTGAGTTTGACCCAAAACAAATTGTAACAGTTTTTATTTATTAATTATGGTATAATTTTCTTTTTAAAAAAAAATGAGCTCTATAACCATAAAATATCCAAAATCTGTATGGTTAAGAAAATTACCCATTAAGGAGACAATATAATTTAATTATATAATTATAATGAAAATAAAAAACTACTAATATAAATGGATCAAACTGAAAAAAAATAAAAAAAATGAGCTCCATAACCATAAGTCCATAACATATCCAAAGTCCGTGTAATTATAATGAAAATAAAAAATTCTACGATTATGAACCAATCAAACTGAAATTTTGTATGCTCATTCATTAACAGGGAAGCATACCTGTACGTCAAAAACTGCACAAAATTTTCATTTTAAAATTATATCTCAAGAATGGGTTTCGAAATCGAAAATGTGAATGAAAAAAAATCTGAATCACTGGTTTGGTAAGCCCTACATATACATGTATCTTCATTTAAAAATCTCCCCCGCCCCCATTTCATACCCCCTAATTTGATTTTTGGAAAACGATAAAACACATGTGTGTTTGTTTTTAAAGAAAATATAAACTACAATTTTCACGTCTGTAACATCATCTTTTTTTTTTTTAGGTTTACGTGTACTCATAATAAAATTTACCCCCCCCTGCCCAACTGGATTTTCAGAAAATGGTAAATCTTGTGTTTTTTTATCCTTAAAGGAGAATCTAATTGCCGAGTAACAGTTTCAGTATTTGAAATAAAATACTCATCCCCTTCTTTTTACAAGTTGTTTGTGCGGGGGCTTTTATGTAGCTTTAGTCCTGAGAGAAGGGACTTCAATCAGTGGCGTAACTCCCTATGGTGCAAGGCAGCTAGGTGTGCGTGCGGTGGCTTTAATCTTGTATGTAGCTCTAGTCCTGAGAAAAGAGACTTCAATCAGTGCTTAGGCCAATATGTTGACTTGATAATGTAATCTAGTTCCTGACGATGGGGGATCCATCGTAACCAGCTAACTAAAATCAGGATTGCATGTGGTAAATTGTGAAATGTGTTATTATGGACTCTCGCCTCGCGCGCCTTAGGTTGGAAACCCCTGTTAAAGTAAGGGGCTCATATAGCAAGAACAAAGAAATAACATCATACAAAAAATAATAATAATAATACCCCTTGCAAAAGTGTTGCAGTTAGTAAGTAGTAGTGCACTTTAATAGTTTCTAACGAGCCATTTCTTGCAAGCAAACACCGACTGGACCAGTTATTCACTATTCTTTCATGATGCTTGTATGATCACACAAAGTACGCAGCAGAGTGGCGCAGTGGAAGCGTGCTGGGCCCATAACCCAGAGGTCCGTGGATCGAAACCATGCTCTGCTAACTTTTTTTTATTCACTTTTACCTCGGAGACGTCAACTGTGTATGTGGTATCGCGACCACGCAAAGCTAACGGTAAAATTAAAATAATAATTATTGATATCTTGAGTTGAGAATGCTTCGCACGGAAAAAGTGATTTATGCCCGGGATTAGGTTTTGTGTCTGCTAAGCAATGAATTCAAAAACTTTCAAATAAATATTGTAATTCCAACGGTTGTAATTTCTGTAATTAATTAATTCATTCATTCATTCGTTTATTTATTCATTCACTCATTGCAAAAATGACGATCTTAACAATAATAATAATTGAAAGTTTCGTTGCTTAGCTGATGCAAGACCAAATTGCGGGTATGAATCACTCAATTATCAAATCAATACAAAATCGTTAATTTACCGATCTGGCGAACTAGGTCCCATCTGTAGCTTGTTCTCACAGTAGGGCTACACGTACTTACGACCTGTCCAAAAGATTGCACGTTTCGTCGTCAATTATTATATGATTGTATCCTTCCCCCAAAGTTCTAAATTAATTAAACTATTGGATGAACATTCCGCGTACAACCTCAATGCAACTTGAGTGAACACTGAACAGTGTGTTCGTTCATTATACTATTGGATGAACATTCCGCGTACAACCTCGGGCAACTTGAGTGAACACTGAACAGTGTGTTCGTTCATTATACTATTGGGTGAACATTCCGCGTACAACCTCGAGGCAACTTGATTGAACACTGAACAGTGTGTTCGTTCATTATACTATTGGATGAACATTCCGCTTACAACCTCGAGGCAACTTGAGTGAACACTGAACAGTGTGTTCGTTCATTATACTACTGGGTGAACATTCCGCGTACAACCTCGAGGCAACTTGAGTGAACACTGAACAGTGTGTTCGTTCATTATACTATTGGGTGAACATTCCGCGTACAACCTCGAGGCAACTTGAGGAAACACTGAACAGTGTGTTCGTTCATTATAAAAGTGTTTGTTGATTTTCGTAATAAAAAAGTTCTGTTATAGTCTATTAAACGGTTACCTGACCACAAATAAAATGTAAGAAAAACAAATCTTCACAAAAGAACTCCGATCCGATCAATACTAAATTATTTCAAACTTTTTTTAAGGCAGCGGGGAATTGGGATAGTATCCTTGAAAACCGGTATACCAAGAACTGTTGTACCAAGATAACTCGTTATAATTGTTGTTGCACCTCTAGAATACTACGCTAAATCAAAAAAGTGAGGACGCACTACGCAGAACTATGACACCTCGTAAGCACCGCATTTCTAATAATATAATCATTGTTTGTAAATGTGCTTGTTTTTTTATTACTCTGAGCTAATAATATGGATCTCATACATACTTGAGTAATGCTTACGAAGTCGGCCAGATGGTGCTTTGTTCTTACTTTCTCGACGGGATAGTCAAGTATCAAATAGTTAGTATTCTTGACATCTGATTTAAAACGGTTATTTTACATCAATAATCATTGCGTATATAATTGCCTCTCTTTCAGTTTAACCAAATAAAATATCAACTCCGCGATTTTGTTTTGGTATAGACAGCTATGCACTCACGTTATATTTTCTAGGACTCAATCTCAGCAGTTGCCTTTTGACTGAGGAAAACCTGCGAAAAACTCTTCTGTCAGGAGTCAGGACTAGCAGTGGCGTATCGAAAAAGCGATCTCCCGACACTCGAACTGCTGCGTACAACACCGGAACTGTGGCAACCAGACCAGCTCGGCAGCTCCTAATCGACCACGGCCACTACGCCAGCTGTACAGTTACCAAATCTTTGCAGTTACTAATCATAAAAAAATATAACATAAATTGAAACGTTCTGTATCAAAGATTAAATTAAACAAAATTAAGAGCTGGGATGATGGTCATAGCATCAACGAAAATCGTTTGGTTTCATCAGACTAACTACCAACTAAATATTTTGGATGTAAGCTGACTTTATTTCAATGCTTCTGATTGGTGGTTGGTTGCCACTGTGAAAACAATTAGTTCGGAGCATATAGTTTAGTTTAATATAGAGTCATAAGACCAGGCATTACTACGACGGCTCTTGGCATATGTGGAACTGGATTATTGACGTTCTGACTCCAAAAGTTGTCATATTATTACTGATAATCTCTCTGTCTCTGTCTAAAGTGTTCATATTCGAGAGGGGAAGCTCTATTCCTGAACTGAATAGGATCGCCAAACTGGATAGGTAACTGGTTTGTGTTTGGTAAAATGGTATCGTATCTCGTCGCACTATCCGTCATGACTCCAGCCGACCTCCGTCAAGTCTCGTTGCTATGACAGCCCGATGGTCCCATTTTTATTATAACAATATAGATATGGTTCTGATAGGAAAATGAATTGATTGCTTAGAACAAACAATATGCTTATACACTATCCGAGAATCGATCGCAAGTGTCGCATTGGAATCAGGAACAATAGCCTATAACTCACTGGTAAAACGTATTCCCCGAAAACAAAAGTGTAGTAAATGTATAGGCCTAAGCACTGAAGTAACGTAAATATAGTAATAATCATTCTCATATACGGTTACTGCTGGTTGTAAGAAGCTAAAAATGCACATCTCCCTTACCGTCGCGTTTTACTTCCATTTGCCCCTTTGAATCTAATTGTTTTCCCTTTTATCCTGTTCTCCCATCTCCGACGTCATATATTACGACCGAACCACAGATAATTCTAACACTTGTTATCACTTGTTAACACGTGTTATCTGTGGCCGAACGGTTAAGTTCGCCGCCAATCAAAATACAAAAAACTTAGGCCTAGTAGGAATTGTAAATTAATAAACAACAAGAACGTCATCAAAACGAGGTTTTCCCCTGTAGAAAGAGAAGCGCAAATGAAGGACGTACTCATGCCTTGACGTTCAAACGCACGGAGGTTTACGACAGCAGCGTACGACGGCACAATCGATAGGCGGCATTTAAACAAAGAAAAAGTTGCTTGACAGAATAATATAATGTAAGTAGGCCTACCTACTTGGAAACCGAATCTGATTCTTATTATTACTGACATTGACATGCAATGCACTGCACTAATTTTTAATTTCTCTTACCCGTTGTCGTTGGCATAAATAAATATGTTGTGGAATATAACCAATCTGTTGACGAAGGTTCACGAGGTCTTATTATCATATCATCACCACATGTGATTGTAAACCAGCTCAGACAGAAACATTACCTAAAACGTACATGTTCGCCGCCTTGATTAACACTTTTCTTGAGGACGATGCTCCCCAAAGCCGCTGTATTCGTCGTCAAGACCTCCCCCCCCCCCCCCCCCCCCCCGACCAAAGGGTGCGTGAGCGGTTTGTTTACTTTCGATTTGCAAATTCATTGTTGCAACGTTTCAGATGACGCGTTTGGTTGAAGTTATACTGTTATCCAACATCCAACATCCAACAACCAGGGCCAGGCCTACTTGGCCTTATTACCTCGCTTACTACTAAAAAAAACTCTTGTCTCAGTCAGTCATTTTCTTTGGTGTATATTGGCACAAATAATAATTTTCGTAAACACTCGAGTTACTCGAGTTCCCGGGTTCGTAATGGTAAACATGAAAATAAAATAACGTTTAGAGGTCCATACAACGCCGGTTTTGACTGAGTTTTCATAATATAATGCACCAATGAAATTTGTGGACATGTTATTAAATCAAAACTGCGTGTGGCTACAGTTGTGAAGTAGCAACAGCGACGAAAATTTGTATTCAATATCTTTGTGGGTCGTTTATATTTGCGTGCTAATATTGTGAGGAGAGTACGAGATGAGAGAGCACGGAGGAGCTTGCGGAGTTGGGTGGGCGAGCGCCAGACATCGATCGCACCAGTGTTGTTGACGACGGCCCGGTGAGCTGGTGGTTATTCCTGTAAACCTTCACGTAACCGGAAGTCCCCCTCGTCACGACTTGTTGAGCGTGGACGACGAAGACGGCGTCCCGGCCTGGCCGTAGTACGTCGAGGAACACGCGCTAGGTAAGCACACTCACACATGCATCATGCACGCGCACGAGGTTCATGTTTTTCGTTTGTAGTGTGTGTTACGTGAACGTTGCTTGCGATGGTATCGGAACCTATTTATTCTTTCAGTTTCGTTCGGTTTGAGGTTATAGTAATTAGCAAACGGCTGGAGATGTGAGCATGATACATACAGTAGGCCACTGCTTTACTCTTGGCTAGATCTAGTTGTCACTATAGGAGTGTAAGTGGGGAATGATGTGACCGCCCCGAGCGGCGGCGGGAGGGGGGGTGGGTGGGGGAGGGTGGATATAGCACGTGGCTCTATATGCTGGAGTGCTCGGAGAGACGTCAGTTCGGGCATGATGATCTTAAAAGTTAGTCCTAGTTGTCACTATCACTAGAAGTGAAGTGAGTATAAGTGAAGGATGTTAGTTGCGACTGCCCTGGTGGAGAGGTGGGGGGGGGGGGGGGGGGGGGGGCGCCCGGCCGTGGATTAAGCGCGAGCGTCTATATGCGGATTTTCTCGTAGAGTCATCAGATCGTGGTTAATGATCGTAAGGGGTATCATCAATTGAGTCGAGGGACCACTCAGTTGCGTACTGACGGATTGAGGTTTCAAACTGGTTAAACCACATTAATAATAATAATCATCATCATATAATAAACGTTCAATATTTTAGATATCGGTGATAAAGAAACAAGTTGTTCCATCCTTGGTCACCTTGGCATGGCACTTTTCGACGGGAGTTGGCTACGTCCTCTACCCCCAGCGGGATCGTGTTTCATGATGCGCCGTAGGTTCCTCTCGCTCATTGAGATGCCCGCGTCTTATAATTAGGTTGGAATTCATAGTCGGCCCCTACACCTAGGGGCGCCCATTGTTACCAAGGTAACAATTGTTTGCATGTTATTTTCCATAAACAAAACAAATCCATAGCAACAATGGGTGCCCCTAGGTGTAGGGGCCGACTATGAATTCCAACCTTAATCTGCAGCCTCGACTCCTTCCCTTCACACCTCTACCACAATCATCGGCGTCCCTTCTCGATTAGCCTCGTCGCACGTGGAGCTTCACTGATGACCGCGGCCACCTGGGGACTCACTCTAACACTCGCCCTCATTCATTGATTTTTCCCTCCGCCCTTCCATGCGGCCGACGCCGACACGACACATGCGAGCAAGAACCATGGCCGAGCCCATTGTTTCACCGATAACGCTGCGTTATCAGACAAGGTAGTTTTTAAAAGGTGGTGCGACCAAGAAAGCTATTGGGAAATGATGACAATCTATTATTTATCGGGACGGTTGAATGACTCAACATCGCATACATCGTTGTCCTCTGCGGAGCACAAGACGCCTCGCCGATGTGCGTGAGGTATTGATTCACAATATACCTACCTCTGCATGACGCATGGCAACGGCTGGGTTGGGTTGGTTCCTACGCGGACGCCCAGTCAGTCGACGCTACCGTGCATGGTGACGACCCTGTCATGTGACCTCAGGTCATGACATCGTCCGAACACAACACTTCTTATCAGGCGTATCGGTATTCGGTACTTCCACCCATACTTTGGTCGGTCACGGATAACGGATTCTTTGGTCATAATCTTTGCTTTCGTCGTCACAAAAAAGTAAAATACACGGCATCCCGGTTGTGGGGAAAGAAGGGATGAAATCCCGCCTTTGTCCGTATGATTGGCATTGAGTATAAACTTGTCTGTTTCCAGAACCCGTGGATCTTCGCATTTTATAATTAAAATATATTATATAATATTTATTTTTGTTTCCCTTAGTTTTATCATTTCAAATAATCATGTTTTATCGGAATGCATTTATATTTGTACACGACACAAAAAGCAATATCCGTTTCATTCTTGGCTACTAAACTGTGTAGATTTATAGAAAATTAACTTCTCCCGGGATCCAGGAAACTTCAAATTTTCTGTTTTACCGGTACTCTGTAACGCATTCGCATACACACGGATGGAAACAAATGAGCTTTGAAAGCCTAACCCCGGGCCCCAGGCGCCGAATCTCCAACCTCTCAATTACTTATCAGCGTGTCCTTAGCAACCCGGCTCTCTGCCACGCCCGTACTGGCTACTCGACAGTATGGAAGCTGGGAAGTTGGTTTATAAACAAACCAGACGTATCAGGATGTATGTTAGGTTTATATGTGTGCACTGCACTGCACTGCTTACAACAGAACAAAACGCGTTGCGTTGGGGGCAACCCATTCCCCGCGGACCCCCAGTTTACGGGGTGGCGTTGTGGATCGGGGAGTAGTTCGGAACGGAAAGGGAAAACGAAGATGATGAAAGGGGGAATAAGAGGGAACGTCTCTGCTCGATGGATCGCCGTATACATCTCGCTATACTCTGATCTCGTGCATTTCTTCAGTCGTCGATAAGTCGAGTGTCTCGCTGATTACTAAACCTTCATTATTATGACTTAGTCTGTCTCTCATAAATAAGGTTGGATGTAAGAGAAGGCCCAACTGGCCTTAATCGCGCCGTGAATAAAGACCTTCAATCAATCAATTTTCAAGGAAGCACCACATGTTTATCTCTTATTCTCCAGCCACACTTCCGTGTGTGTGTCAAGAAACCATTCTGACTTGGTTTATCTCTCAGCTTGCCCAAGTCATCAGCGCACTTACAATCATCATCGAGTGAGTGCGAGTCCTTGGTTTTAGGGCGCTGTCACTTACGCGGTCTGTTGACGTCATCTCCAGGCGAACCCGCCCTCGCCGTACGGTACAGACAAACGGAAAGGAAGTGCAGACTGCAGCGTGATCAGGCGATCTCGGAGTCTGATGTACTTTGCAGTTTGCACATTGCGAAATTGCAGTTTATCTAGGCTAGACTGTAGAGTGCTGTAGATGAAGCATTCAGTCGATCCATACCGCTGAGATTTACTTAGGTTTCCGCTGACTGATGAAAATTGAATTCTTTGCGTAAACACAGAACCTTACGCGATCGGTAACCCATAAGTCGGGCAGAATAGAATCGTTAAAGTTTCTTTGAGAAAAGAAAAACAGTAAATAGAAGTGAAGCAAAGTAGAGCATGTGAAAACTATACTTAAAACAAAAACAATGAAAATCCTTGTTCTGAATCGGCCTTGTTGATTCTGGCATCTGTCCGCAGGTGTTCGCACTGTCCAATCACTGATTCACATGTTTCATATTTGAAATATAGATCTTTGATTGGTTATCGCTCACTCGTCGATAGTGTTCGGAGCCTACAGGGTTGGTTTAGTCGCTTTAAATTAAAGTCCCCCAATGAAAATCAGTCTTGTTACTGAGTGGGTAGACTAGAAAATGTGAATTTCATTTATTTATTTATTTCACTAGCACAGTGGCGAATGTGGGGTTGAAAATGTCTGGCTAGATTTTAAACAACATGATTTGAACAGAATTCGAATCTAAATTAAACAACCAAATCTAGATAATATGAATAAAGTAGTTTTTCTATTGGCGCTCGTTACTAATATCACAGATCTTGGATAACAACCTCGTGTGACCTGTATCACTAACATCCTGACAGGGTCACCGCCAATGTGTAGTCTCAAAGCGTTTTCGCATGGTGTAAAAAAAGGAAGCTTATTTTTGACTTTTGGTAATTAATACCTCTTCCTCAAATTAAACAACCAAATCTAGATAATATGAATAAAGTAGTTTTTCTATTGGCGCTCGTTACTAATATCACAGATCTTGGATAACAACCTCGTGTGACCTGTATCACTAACATCCTGACAGGGTCACCGCCAATGTGTAGTCTCAAAGCGTTTTCGCATGGTGTAAAAAAAGGAAGCTTATTTTTGACTTTTGGTAATTAATACCTCTTCCTCATGCAAACCTATATCATACATTTTAGTTTCACAAAGGCAATTTGAAGAGTGTTTATTTGTTACTCACGCGAATCTCAATTGGGTACCCCCCCCCCCCCCCCCCCCACCTTTGACCATGCTTATGCTTATATTTTCGTTTAAGAGCTTCGGGCACCCGTCATGAGATCATTAGATACAAAATAATCCCCCTTAATCTGTTTCAATAGCAGCCAATTTATCTGCAAAGTGTAACATTTTTTAAATAATCGCGCGAGTTTTAAACGGAGGCATATCTTACTTGCCTAGAGAACAGATATATAAATCAAGCCAATTGGCTATTGAGAATCGTGCGTGGTGTTTACATACGATCTTTCATTTTTATTTTCAATCTCAATTTATTTGACATAATATTCTTACAAATGAGTACAAAATCCTAATATCGACTCTGCGGTAACAAAATACAAAAATGCTCTCAAAGTCGTCCGAATCATGTTTTCAACTTTCAACAAACATTACATTAAAAACGCATGCCACTGGCAGTCATCATGAACCATGGTCCAAGTTTGTTCCTAGTAAATCTCCAATTACCATTTATCATTTATTTAAACATTTAGTATGAAGAAAAAGTAAAAATTGCAGTGACATTATTCCAGTTTATTTCCTAGCACCTCCAAATGAAGGAAGAACCCGGGATTGAGGCAACGTTAGAAACTGTGCAAACCGTGTGAACTGACCTTTTTTCAAAATGTCAATCCAGATTCCAGAATATTTATTTCGTCGACGAATACTGCGGAACTAGGACAAGATTTTTACTGTCATTCACTCATTCTCATGCAAGCATTTTCTTGTTGCCAGTTTTGTTTCGTGTTAGTGTTACCAAAGAGGTGCTACTCACAATATAGTTTTTTACATATCATGTTACGTATCTTTCACAGTGATATAGGTACATGATTGTTTTTGTGTTTCTTTTGTGAGAAATGGGGATGTGTGGCAACGGCGTATACATTGGGAATTCATTTGTAAAATTTTTATCAAGAAATACAAATTGTTTTTATAGAACTCTGCAATTTTTTAGTCTTGTTACATTGTGTGCAAAAATTCAGGACACCCGTAGAAAATCAGAACTGAATGGTACGGAGGTAACAGTATTCGTCAATACGTGTCAACATATTGTGTGGCAGTCTTTTTGCAGTTGTCTGCCCTCTATGTTGTGTAGTACGTCATGGGGGATGGACGCCGGTGGCGGGTATACGGTATACATATACTGTATACCTGACGAATGTACGTCCCTCAGTATACCTAAAACTCTATTTGGGGTACCCGGATTCGCTTTATATACAGCGTGTATCTAGATGGATGATGATGAATGATGGGTGGATGGACGGATGGATGGATGGATGGATGGATGGATGGATGGATGGATGGATGGATGGATGGATGGATGGATGAATGGATGGATGGATGGATGGATGGATGGATGGATGAATGGATGGATGGATGGATGGATGGATGGATAGATGGGTGGATGGACGGATGGATGGATGGATGGATGGATGGATGGATGGATGGATGGATGGATGGATGGATGGATGGATGGATGGATGAATGGATGGATGGATGGATGGATGGATGGATGGATGGATGGATGGATGGATGAATGGATGGATGGATGGATGGCTGGCTGGCTGTTTGGATGGATGGATGGATGGATGGATGGATGGATGAATTTAGTTTATTGCTGACAATATGATTTCATAATAATACATTATATAAGACGCACTCTCTACTCATAAAAAGTCGCCAATTGCAATGAAAAAAAATCAACCATTTATGGGTATGTGCGCTCCAGACTCCCTCTGGTCGAGGGGTCTGCCCCAGTCACCACAATGTACAAAATAATACACTTTTTACACAACTGGTCCACTGCTGTAATAGGGCTAAAGTATGAACGAAACAGTAGCAATAATGTATGGTGAATGCATGTACAAACATCATAGACGTGGGTGTTTGAAAGGTCAAACAAAGGATTGACCGACTGAACACGTTGCCCCCCCCCCCCCTTCCGACAACAGCGCGCCAATAGTATATTCACTCTCTTGGCACCGGGACACGCGTCGCGTTAGTGAGAATCGAACCCAAGACTTCCACCGCTCTGATGGCTTTGCAGGCTACATTATCGTAGTGGCAATCTGACAAGCGGTAGTTCACGTGACTTTGCCACAGAAGGTTTAGAGTTCGACCGCCCTCCAACATCGGCAAAATGTCCTTCGAATGAAGAGTTGTAACTTGTACGAAGTTTTACTCAGTCAGAACTCGGACCGCATGAACGGCATTCTCAATGAAGTGTTTAGTTCCTTACAAGATGCGTGTTTGTTCGCAAGAGTTCTGCGCTACAGGAACTGAACCCGAGCTTTTCTGTCAATTCACTCAATACTGTTGAATTGGTCACGTTAGTAATTGTTATTCCATCGAACGGATGTGCAGCCTACATTATAATAAACAGCTCGACACGTAACACAACGAACAACGACGTTTTGAGCAAATGAAGAGGAAATTTGTGGCTGCTGATAAAACAACAGATGGAAGAATATTGTTGCTGTGTTTTAAAGAATGTGGTGTGATTAGTACAGCACATTGTTGTTGACATAGCAGTAGCATCGCGTTATTTTCTGACTCAGTCCCCAACAGACATAAATGAATGTTGTAGGCCTACTCATGTCAGGAAGGAGGTACCGAAGTTTAATTAACTTGTTTCGTGTGGTATACAAGAATATATGGTGTAGGTCGTCTGAAAGTACGAATGCGCCTATCTAATCTATTATTAACTCCATTGGTCACTGTTGCTGGCTGATGTTCTTGTAGCTAGGCGAGGTTGGCTCGCGCGCTGCAGAGGATCGAATCGGGAGAGAGGAAGCGAGAGAGAGAAAGAGAGAGAGGGAGATAGCTGAGAAGACACCACGAGATAGATGGTGACGACGGGATCTCGTCAGTCTTCAGACCGGTGCCAGGAAGAGTAAAGGAAGGAACGACACCTCCTGTTTACTCGTCCGCACCGTTGTGCAAGGGTACTACTATCGATGAAGCAAGCAAGCAGCGGTGTGGCCGATAGTTAGCCTCGACAGTGACGCAATTCCTGCTTGTCGCTCGTTCTTGCCTCGTTACGTCTCGCTGCGGCTGGTAGTGACGGCCGGGCGGGCGCTCTGCAGTCGTCCGTCGTCGGCACTTGCATGGTCGTCGCCGACAGAGGAGGACTTGCCCAGCCCCACGTCCGTGCACTTTCGCGACGACTTCTCGTCCGGCCGTCGTTGGTAAGTTGCAAATCATTCTCTTACATTGTTGGCTGGGTTCCGTTGTGCGACGACCCTCGCGCATGCAGACGGGGTATTACGTCACGAGTCGCGCATTTAAATGTCACCTTCTTGAGGAGGCTACACATCGCAAGCTGTGTATGCATTCTGCCCTTTAGCGAGCGAAATGGGTCGAATCAGCTCTCTGCAGTGCATGGTGCAGCCATATTGAGCGACCAAAGTCCGACAAGGCTCGCACGTACAATCTCTAGATGGCTGACGATCGACGAGTGGCACGCGATATGAAGACACCGCCCGATAACAACGGGCATGGTTCGTATGGGTGCCCGTCGATAGCCCGTGCTGCGGGGGAGCGATGGTCGCTCTGCCTGCCTACCGGCCTAGCTGCATGGCTGCTTGGCTGTTCTATTGATTTTCTTGCGCTGGCGTACTTGTGTGTGGGTTTCAGTCGGTTCTGGCTTAATGGTGTGACCATCTAAGCGAATCATGGATTGCCCCAAACAAGTCTAGCCGTCGTAGCCGTCAAGTCTTAAAAAAATGTAGGCCAAAGAGGTTTTACAAAAATAAGTAAACCCAGAAATGAGCAATTTGATGTGCAAAGCGTGTGATCCTCATGTTTAAAAGAGAGCAATTTACAAGCTGTCTTAAGATGTATATAAGAGTGCAGTTGAGATACGTGCTCATATATATTAGATAGAGCACGATTGAATATGAAATCATTCGAGTGTTTGTTGACGTCGCATCCTCTGATTCGATGTATTGAAGATATTAGCACAGATAATGGTATTATCTATGGATGGTGTAAGCTTACAGGGGCGTAGGCCTTGCACTCCAGGCACTCATCCGAGTCAACCTATGACGTACGCAAGTGTGGAGGAGTGTGTCTCTACTCTCGGTAAACGCATAAAAAAAATTATCGTTGACAAGAGCAAGGTGCTTCAACTAAACTAACCTTACAATGGTGACGCGTGTTAGGCCCGCGATACCATGGATATTGTTGACGCGGACCCTATCGTAGATCATAGGTATCTAGCAATGTAGTAAGATTGCGGTCAAAGAATGAAGATTCTTCGTATAGGTTGTGGTCTGGTCATTAGAACTACTCGGGTCGGTTCGGAGGTGGAGGTCAAAATCCAAGAACTCTGCTCGAAATCATATGGAGCAACAGATGACACACGCACGCAAGCGCACTTGTGCAGATTCCTGGCTCGTTGCCAAGGGAGCCTACGTTACTCTACCGACATCGCTGACGGTTTATTTCTGTGGCACGTTGTGAACCGAACAACGTGTGTCTGTCTGTCTGTTTCGACTCCGACTCCGAGGAGCGATTGTTTGCTCTGGTGCTGCTGTAATCAGTCAGCTAGTCCGACTCGACTCACGGTCTTCGTGTATTGATCTCGTATCGCGCTACCACCCCGCCCGTCCCCCCGCCAGCTACCAGAGTGGGTCTTCCCTCGACCTCGAAGGCACCCCGAGCCCTGCCAGCCACCCCGTCGCCTACACACGCGTGATCCGTAGCAGACGAGCCGGGCTTGAGAGCAGACGGGAAGCGTTTATTATTGAGGGGGGGTAGCGAAAAGCAAACCTAAGTGTGCGTGTGGCTCTTCTCCCACATAATTTCCCATTTTGAAGTAATTTTACATTCCATCGTACCACAACATCTTGCTACAATCAAGTCCCCGAAATTTAGTTCTTGTGTTAGGAATTCACTCACTCCCGTCTATATTGATAATGACGACTTTGTGTGCCCTTAAGCCCGAACTAACACTACTAACCGTTTAATGATTACTGAAGCTAATTCCTATCATGGAGGCCTATGTATCCTAAACAAACCGACTTGGCCCAGTGTTATTATAATAATCGCATACTTCTGTAAGCTCAATGCAGCTGTGTGCTATCAACTCGCGCAACGAGCCAACGCGTAATGTCTCAATCTCAAGGCCGCCCGAAGACACTCCTCCACATGGTTCGGTAGTACCGACAACTTCTTCGGTACAGTCGGTAGTTTTCCAGATAAGGAAGCCCATGAGATAATTTTGTTTGTACAAACTAATTTAAGCGGAAGATTATGCTGATTCCAAAACTCACTATGAAAAAAGTTTGTGGGTTTTGGCTTTTGGGTGCTATCCCTTAGATCTCCACCGCTCTTTACATGGACTGGACTGCCTGTTCTGTTGACTGTTATAGTTAGTTAGTTCATTAATTATTTAGTAAGTTAGTTAGTAAGTTAGTTAGTTATTTGGTGTTTAACGACGTACTCGACCGCTAGGTCGACAGCTTAAGCTGCTTCCATAATTATAGCAACACGTTTTTTCCTGATCGGCAGGTCACGTGGTTTTAGGTCATGTGATGTCTTCCGAATCAGACCCATTATACATCGCGGGGCTGGTCATAAGGGGTGTCCTGCAAGGGAGGAGGACGGCTTTAGGTCACATGATGTCTTCCTAATCAGACCCATTAATATTATACATCGCGATTCGCAGGGCTCGTCATAAGAGGTGTCCAGCAAGGTAGGGCTTAGTGGGAGGAGGAAAGTGAATTTTGAAGTTGAAAAGTTTTGTGTCGTTATGTCCAGGGAAAGGAAGGTCAAGGTAGTGAAGTGGGGTTCGATAAAAACAATCGGGAAACTGCCGAATAAATTATAAAACTGTGTCCGGTGTTGAAACAAAGCTTTCGGTTTCAGTCGCTTGTCTGTGGTGGGAACGTAAGTTCGACTATAACTTAGTACTTGACATTATCAATATAAACTCTAGAAATGGTGGCGTAGGTGGGGACCTTCCTGCGACGGGTACATTATCGTTGTCACATGAGGTGGCGTTTTTTTTTTTCAGCCTATCTTTCCACTGTTAATACAATAAACATAACTCGCCGCCCATGTGCGATGTACTCAATCAAGACTTCCCGTCAACTTAGACCGGTCACCGCGACAGACTTGCAGCTCTCATCGTCTCGATTACCGCGATCTCACCAGGCGATCCGTAATCCATCCGTCAATCTGAATCCACTTTCCATCAGACTTATTAATTCATAAACATAATGATTACCGTCGCCTTCGTGCTTCAGGAATCACTTGCATTTGATCATCTCCAATAACCTTACTGTCTACACGCAGGACGCTGAGCCGACAGATCAAGCCACCCTTCCAATGGAATTTGAAGAAATAATTGTATAATTTGACACGGTAACCAACCGGCAGAATACGACGCGCCAGGTGTTACCATTGAGATCATAGCACTACGCAATACGCGATACTGCTACCTTCTGTAGGTATTAATTAATTCCTTAGATATGACTGTTATGTAGCTGCATGAATTTCGAATGTACTTTGAAAAACGCGATTGTTTTTAGCCACTTGTAAAGATAGCCATGTATTGTATTGACATATAATCTGACGCAATCAGGCCAGTCGGATTTTGGTCAGAGTATTGGGGGGGGGGGGGGGGCTCAAGTTTAAAGAACAGTGTTGGGTAATTTCCCCAAAAAAAGAACTTTTAAAAGTTAAATTACTCTGTGTTTAAATTTTAAAAGGAACTTATAAAAGTAAAAGTTCCTCAAACAAATAAGGAACTTTCCTGGAAGGCGTTCCTGGAATTTAAAAGTTCCTTTGAACGTTCCGAAGTGACGATTTTTACCCACGTAACCGCGCACCGCCCCCCCCCCCCCCCCCCCGCCTCTTGCGTCACGCGTTTTTATCGCAAGACACGTTGATCCATCGAGGTAACGTTCTCTGAAAGTAAAACATGTTATTCGTGACCACTCATGATGACGCAGAAACAAAATTTACTGGCTATGGCGGTTTTTATACATTTCTCAAAATATGGAAGGACTTTTTTTTTTCTAGTTCGTATAAATTAGTAACTTGTAGCTGGCTGGAATGGCCGAGTGGTGATTGTATAATAAATAATTTTTTACTAATTAATTTATTAATAAATAATAATTTATTAAAAATGTCGACAAGTTCCTTTCATTTCATGGGGAATTATTCCCCATGAAATGAAATGAACTTTTCTATATTTTTAAGAAGTTTGCCGAAATTAGGAACGTTCCGTGCGTCTGTGCTGTGTTATTTCATTTCAAAAGGAACTCGCTTATTTGAAGGTTCCCGAAAAAGGAACGTGTTCTTAGAAACGCGTTCCTCTGTAAAAGTTCCTACCCAACACTGTTTAAGAAAGTCTCACGCCAGCTTTATGATTTTAAGAAATACTAACCGAATGCACTTTAACGAGTGTGAGTGAAGAAATAGGCTACAACTCTTGATTGACGATTGATTGATTGATTGATCGATTCTATATTTGCAAGATTGCTACAGAACCGAGGTCCCACTAGCGCAGATTTAAAATATGGTGATTGTTGATCGATTATGAAGACGGGGTGAGGGGAAACCTGGTACTGGCACGTAGCCTACACCTGTCGTGACCATCGGCTGTATGTCCCATCCGAAAGGGCGGTGTTTATTGAACATGAACATGTACTGCCGAAGAGTTGAAAAGAACGACCCTCAACCACCACCCTCGCACCACCCTCCGAAACACTAGTTAGGTTTTCGGAGGAGAGCGGTCACCCTCTCTCCGGAGTCCTGACCTAGTCACAAGTCAGAGCTTCCCGGACGTAGCATACGCAGTAAGCACACTACCTTGAAGACTGCCACTGCAGTACACCACTGGCGATAAATTGCACAATGCATAGTATACACACACGTGCCTTATAAACACCAAACAGAATCGGCCATTATTCAACAGGCCATCAAAACAAGCGTCGGCATTTTGCACTGTCAATGTCTCATGATATGCGATATGGACGCTATAGTTGTACTCGGTACTTGATGCGAAAACGTTGGGTACACATACATGCGATGCAGTTGTAATAAAATCAAATAAGGCAACAACCATCAGTCTAAGTGTCTCGCTTGCCCTACCTAGTAACTAAACATGTATTTCAGAAGGTCGCCAGTTTGATTCCGGCCACCGGCACTCTTGAGTGACGGCTTTACCGAGGTTTTACTCAATCATAAGGCGAATTCTGGGATTGAGAAAATTAAACTTGATTACAGTTTTTATAATAAAGTTCATTATTAGGTTAAAATATAATATCTTGCAAAGCGTGAGTATTAACGTTTTTGATCTATTTCTAAAATTACATCAAATATAAACATTTTGGAGTAATGTTTGGCTGGACATTATCAAGATCTATTGACACTCAAAGAATAAATAATTTAAAATATATTAAGTACGTTTGGATCAAAGATATTATTATATTTCCTACGTTAGGATCAACTGAGTCAATTTTAGATATTGAAATTCTCTAATTTTATCGAAACACAGTTATCCACGCATCCTTTTTTAAAATTATATACCCCATTCCAACATATAATGGAACACCACACCATACATTCTAGCGCTTCTCAAGCTCTTGGAGTCGAATACTCCAAGCCTATAGCCTATATCATATACATGGCATATTTTACTGTAATTATTCAGCAAGTGATACACACATATTAAAAGCTTACAATAATTTATCTACACACGAATTTAAAAAGCAACAAAATTAACGTATGCAAATCAAAACTTGAAAATGACTCGTGTAGTATTCTGTTGTACCACAAGAGCAACCTCGCTGGCGACGGAACTGACATTGTGGTTGGGGAACAATGACTCGTGGCTTGGACAATGGAGACCAGTAGCAGTTACGCCGGCGATAACACGTAATCTCCCTCCATCCGTAGTGTTAACAGCTTATGATAAGTGCAAGGCTTTAGAACACTATCGCCTGTGAGTTGGATGACCGGTGCTAGTCCGTGGTTGTGTCAAGTAGTGTGGAGTAGTGGGATACTGCAGCCCCTCGTACTGTTCACTCCTCAGCTTATGAATAGTGCACGGCTTTAGAACACTATCACCTGGCGAGTTGGATGACCGGTGCTAGTCCGTGGTTGTGTCAAGTAGTGTGGAGTAGTTGGATACTGCGGCCCCTCGTACTGTTCACTCTCAGCTTATGATAAGTGCACGGCTTTAGAACACTATCGCCTGGCGAGTTGGATGACCGGGGCTAGTCCGTGGTTGTGTCAAGTAGTGTGGAGTAGTGGGATACTGCAGCCCCTCGTACTGCTCACTCCTCAGCTTATGATAAGTGCACGGCTTTAGAACACTATCGCCTGTGAGTTGGATGACCGGTGCTAGTCCGTGGTTGTGTCAAGTAGTGTGGAGTAGTGGGATACTGCGGCCCCTCGTACTGTTCACTCTCAGCTTATGATAAGTGCACGGCTTTAGAACACTATCGCCTGTGAGTTGGATGACCGGTGCTAGTCCGTGGTTGTGTCAAGTAGTGTGGAGTAGTGGGATACTGCAGCCCCTCGTACTGCTCACTCCTCAGCTTATGATAAGTGCACGGCTTTAGAACACTATCGCCTGTGAGTTGGATGACCGGTGCTAGTCCGTGGTTGTGTCAAGTAGTGTGGAGTAGTGGGATACTGCGGCCCCTCGTACTGTTCACTCTCAGCTTATGATAAGTGCACGGCTTTAGAACACTATCGCCTGTGAGTTGGATGACCGGTGCTAGTCCGTGGTTGTGTCAAGTAGTGTGGAGTAGAGGGATACTGCAGCCCCTCGTACTGCTCACTCCTCAGCTTATGATAAGTGCACGGCTTTAGAACTCTGTGTCGCCTTGCGTGGTTCAAGTATAGTTTGTAGCAGTCAGATACTGCGGCTCTGGGTATCATAAATTGTTTTCTCAGACTCACATGAGACGTATATAATGCTTAATTAATGATTTATCGATACATTTATTAATTTTCGAATCACAACATGACTCGTCCCACCAGTGCGTTACTGATCTGTTAAAAAAAAATACATGTACAAAATTGAACGTAATAAATACGTGTACGTGCGAAAAGTATGAATGCACATGCTGGAGGTAGGGGCGTATCCGGTGGTTCTTGGGGGGGGGGGGGGGGGGGGTTAGTTGGAGCCCCCGCCCCGAAAATCCATCTTTAAGTATGTTCTGCAAAATATGTAGGTTTACGCAAAAATTAATGACAGCATAGTTTGTTGTATCAAATTTGTCAATGTAACTTATAGAAGGAAATAATTATACTACAGTGCCAACTTACTTCCAACAAAGTCAAATTTATACCATCAGTGCAATAAATTCAATGATTTTCTTAAAGTCTGGTTAAATTATCCCTTTCAGCAAACCACTTTAAGTCCTAAACTCCTTCTAAAATACTTAATTTACAACCACGCGGAAAATATGTATTTACAGAAAATCGCCAATGTGGAGCACCCCCCCCCCCCCCCCCACCCCTCATTGTGTCAGGTGGGAGACTTTGTTTGTGGATGTCATCAACTCCTTCCGACATATATATACAACTAGTAATAACGTAACTAATAATTTACATTACCGGTAGTTGTTTACAAGTTTATTTATAATAGATCAAAATTTCTATAGAGCTTGAAAAAACAATTGCATTGATGTGTCATTACAGTTATTTCTTTTCCCCGGAACTCGCGATGCACGAAGCCTGGCTTTACAACATACATACATTAGTATAACTATTATATAATACAATATTATATATAATCTACAACAAACCATGCATTTATGTTTGGTTTCCCTAAACCGTAATTGTTCATTAATGATTCATTAGTCAGCTGGCCCTGGTCTTGATCAGTTTAGACTCCCGAGTCGAGCCCACATTGGATGCCTATGAGAGAGAACGTACACATAGAATTTAGTCACCGAGGGAGGGATCTGGCACGTTTCGAACAAAACGCTCTCCGCTCTATTCGAATATTACCGCGCTTTCAGCTACGGTTCTTGGCAAGGATAGTTTTGCGTTGCATTAGTGGAGGTTGTTGGCGGCGAAATACCACAGATTCTATTTAGTTATTTACGTCATGTTTAAACATGTGCAAAATAGTAGGCCTATTGATTATGTTTTTATTATTTATTTAATTTAGCATCCATACTCCGGACACGTGCACGAAATTAAACGATTCTCAAATAGTAAGTAAGTTTATTTCCAACAGAATATACACATACATAGTAATAGTACCTATAGTACACATACATATAATAAATAAACTTGGTTTTACACTTTCCGTTTGAAATTGCATTGCTCCAGCTTTTTACGTCTAACTTGTATAAGTAGCGAGTTACTTCTTGTTTACACATGATCCCTCTTCGTACCATGACGAGTCGATCGGAGGTCTGAGTCGAACTATTCACGAAGCCAATGAGCATGAGTGCATGACAGTCGAAACCAAAATCATACCCCCCCCCCCCCCCCCTCCCCCGTCTGTGGTTGGATCTCTACTAGAAATACGAATACACAATTCTATTTGGGAGAGAAAGGGATAATTGATTTTAGACACATTCTAAACTCAGTGGTTAGGCCTATGTTAGTTTCATATTTGGCTCGGCATGGTCTTCTCTTACATCATGATCGTTGTATTACCTACATTCAATTAATGTTGTAAACGATTATTAATAAAACTATAACGACACTAATAATAATAATAAATTGTAATAGACGTATGAATACAAAATGAGAGTTTCACGGCTGAGGTGCAAGTCTGAGCCTTGTCTGAGCCTTGTCTGCATGAGCCTTGTCTGAGCCCGAGCCGTATGTCGATCATTCTCATGTGCCATCCACCGCATGATGATTGATGATGATGATGATGATGATGTTTGGGTTTTACGTCCCATATTTTGGCAACTTTGGCTAATCGAGACGACAAGTGGGTGAAATTTGAAGATGAAGATTGCACATCGCGGGGGTCTTCATAAGGGGAGTCCAGCAAGGGAGGGCAGGGCTAAGTGGGAGAAGTTATCAATCTTCAGTGGGACAGTGGAGGGAAAGGGACAGGGTCTCCTTTCGTCGCCTCTTACGACTAGCAGAGTCACTCTGGGCCTATTCTCAGCCCGGACCCAGACGGGGATCAATAGAGACGTAAAACAAAAGGAAACATTCTGAGGTTTCAGTTCAGCGCTTTTAAACACTGTTTATTATTTCATTCAACTGAAAATTAATAAAACTTCGGTGAAGAAGAAGAACTAAAGCTGAGTCCATCAGTTTCAAACTAAGGCTATAAACATTTCAGTATATCGTGCGCGAAACCTTGAGAAAACACAAAGTCCAAGCGAGAGCTCGAGTTTCTTCGTACCAACCAAACAAACCGAAGAGTGCGAGTTGACACGATTCCTTCTCGGAGTTTATATACATCGCACCGGTACTTGATAAACAGAACGTACGGCCTACCTGGAAATGTTTTGGATGGAGAAGGCCAATTGCGACAGTGTTTAGACAAGTCGAAATACTGTTTTATGTGCATGTATTGTTTTCATTTTAGGAGTGATGGTTGGGTGCATAGACATGTACAAATAATAGAGTTTTGTTTTATAGATGCCAAATCAGTAATTATTTGAAAACGCTAGAAAGTACCGTTTTTGTTTTCTTACCGTATCTTTTATGGCAAAATTGCAATCTGTGATGAGGTAGAACCAACCCAAAAGGCACCATTTTCCATTGAAAGTGCAGTCGAATGAAACGCCCATGAGCCGCGGGGTTTGAAAGCGGGGAAAAATAAAATGCTTCACATTCATATTATTTTTTACAATTGGATTTGCTACAGATATGATTTGAAACGTATTTTTCGTTGCCCTCGTTTAATATTTCGTTCTTACGACAACCTGAACCAAACCAACATTATCTTTATGTATCTCTAACATATCTGTATAATGAACTTTGTGGATAGATGGCGAAAGCACAGATAACGGATTGTAGGTGGCGAAAGCTTATCCAAACGTTGTGTATTGTGTATTTGAAGGGCTTGTTCCCAGCAATTGACGTAATAATCGAAGAATCCTTGACCTTCAGTGCTGATTGGCAGTGGTAAGAGTTGAACCCGCAACCTTCCAGTCCCGTCGCCGTGAGTGTGTTGACTGTTGACGGCTTAGCTGGACGTGTTATCGGGAGCGGATCCGTCATGATTTGTCTTTTTCCCCGTGCAATCAGTATAGCTGTACCAACTCGCTAGGCCGACAGAAGTAACAATTCAAAAGAGTAATTTTTGTTCGTATCTTTAACGTCTCCAGGAACGAATAGGGGGGGGGGGGGGCCGTATTATAACTGGACGTGGAAGTAACTCTACTACGTACATGACTACACACGAACTAACAACTTTTTCATACTAGTTGACGAGGGAGGAATACAAATTATCAATTTAGCTAATTCCACTTTACACCTTCGCCACAGCCCTCGCCAAAGAAATGGTGCGAGGATTTTGAGGTGTTTCCATATCTACCACTATGATTGTCAAGCATTCAAAGTACATAACCGCTAAGGCGACAAATCACTTTGTTGAACACTACTGACATCCATATGGGTTCCAGAAGGTCAAAACACTCATGCAGACTGTATCAGCGAAGAAGTCTCGTACAAGCAAGTGTGCGTACTTCGTACATCGTCTACTAACTACGGTCACACAGGTGGAACCTCTCGGCTGTTCTACTTTCTTATCTAAAGTGTAACCCAGCGCTTCTCTTATCTATCTATATTCTTGATTTTTATACTCTGATGTCTCAACTTATCCTACATATTCCACATGAATGTCAAAACATCTTATCAAATCAATAACTGATATTACTAGGGACAGAAACGATGGCTCATCACTCTTCAGTCACCAGTTTTCCCACTTACCTTCATGATTAGGCTGCACAAGAAAGGGGCGGGGTAAACGTTCATCATTCCCCCCCCAACAAACATAAAAACTGGCAATTTGTTCCCCGTATAAAACACAATAATTCGAAACAGTCAACATATGGATTTATTCATTTTTGGTTTAACTTCTGAAAAGGTTACAATACAATGTTACTGGGCCAGTTGGCACGCATGGACTAAGTAAATTCAATAATTAAATGTGAACGAGGAACTCAAGCTCAAAAAGGTTTGACTTCCCTTATTTTGACCGCACAGGGAACAAAGGGGTGGACGACCTCTGTACCTCGTGTTTTTGCCTTTGACCGAAGATGAACTGTATTTAGCTACCTCGTGGTTGCAGAAGATTGCGTGCCCTGCTGTTGGCATACGCTGACCAACAAGCACGCTATTCGAACATAATTCTGACCAACCAATATACATTTTAGTAGTAAGATTCGTCACTTCGCATAAACGCATAAACGAACGCAAGGGAACGAACAGACTATAATGAGTGTGCAATGTGCTATCAACCTATTATCAATAAGAAAGGGTGCATGCATAACCTAACCTATAACTGCATTTCTTTTAGGAATGCCACTGACATTAGACGACCAATAGGCAATGCTAATTAATTCTCAATACTGGTGATAGTTTATCGTCTTGCTTGAATATAATTTTTGAAAGAAAATAGTTTCATCTTTATATTTTAGAAACAAATGTTGACATTTTTCTGGAACTGCATGTGACGTCATCGTTATGCAAACAAGGGGGCTGTGACGACACAGGTAGGACAAACAATCGGTTGCTAGGTAGTTTCATTACTGGGTCTTTCTTTGATTCGCGCACATTCAATCTGAAACAAAAAACTGTAGAGTGGCTATTTGTTTATTCGGAATTAACGCTATTAATTTGTTACTCATCTCCTCGAAAAACAACGCCGTACCGTACAAGGATCTAATAGCCTTGTTACCGTACCCATTGTTGTCGATCAAAAATCAATTTCAAAGCAAATATTTTTCTGAAATTCTAACAATACGATAAATGATGGTATCATGGATGGACTCATAATAGTAACTTCGTTACTGGACCTGAATCAGCTAACAAATCAACGTACCAATGAAATAGTCACGGAAGAATGCTTGTTCACATTGTTGTTGTGACTGTTGCTGTGTTATTGCTTAGCCATAGCGGCTAAAATGCGTGACAATATCAAAAACCGGAAATGCGAATCGCAGATGTGTATTCCAATCATGTTGCACATCCAGCATGATTGTATCACTTTTTATCATAATTATTGAGAAAAAATACATTTTGAAAGAAAAAATAAAATTTTAGAACCTTTATCAAAATTGAATAGCACACTTCTCAAATATGGAAAGTATATTTCTGAAGTTTGGTAATCAAGATGTTTCATTTGTGTGGTAAAAATAATGATACTTGGCCTTTACCTATCATATTTTCGTAAATATGCTAATGAGACGAAACTAAAGTTATAACCGGGACGATTAAGGGTAGTATTTTCGTTGATTATTATGAACGTAACGTTATCATGAGTGGTTTTTCACCTTATTTTAATTACATAATAGTGTGCGAAGCTGCTTGTGCTCTAAAGTCTAAACCTTTTGTTGTAATAGGATACCACACCTACAAATTAGTTGTCTGTGAGGATACGATTCTCTTGAAACCGCCCATTCATTGAAATAAAGAAAGGCCCCGTTGCAGTAGCAGTATTTTTCACTTATGCATAAAATGGATTTTTACTTTATTTGGAGTTATAAACACAGAGTTATGAGTCTCTTATGCAAAGTTCCTTTTAAACAATTTAAAAACATACGATTTCTGAAATGCATGTTCTTGGAAATAATTATTGAATCGCGCGCCAACTGGAGCGTTGATTTTCCTCACCCCCTTCTTGTTTTGTTTCCAATTGCATTTCTTAATTAATTAGCTCATTTGTGAAATACATGCACATTTTTTATTGAAATCAATTAAAATTTTAAAATTTCATTTTTTGTTATGAATAAAAAAAAGTGAAAGAGCTGGTACTGCAAGCAATTAGTAACTACTATGGCGGAGTATTTATTTTATTAGTCGGTATTATTTTGCCATTCGCCAATTGCGCTGTTTTAGTATTAACTGTTGGCAGTAGTACAGAAAGTAAGATTTGATTTGCCCGTATTGTTTTCAACAAAAATCACTAGTTGTAATTGACAATACAACCTGCGCGTCTGCATGTTTTCTAGTTAGACACCGAGTGTTTGGCCAGTCCGCACCGACATTTGGAAAAGGAAAACGAGGCGCTTTCTGATGTCCATACTAAGTATGTAAATAACTTGAAATCAATACGCAACAACTAGCAACGTTTGTTGGTAAATTCAATGCTGACGTGAGGTGGGTCTTTCCCCGTGGTGGCCGGTGCCCGCAGAGAGGGCTCTCGTGCATACCTTTCGCAATCCTAATTCTCACTCATCACGATATTACTCACGTTTCCCTTTTTCGTCTCTCGATCTCTTCTCATTCATGCCGGCGCTCTTGGCGATCTAAACGCGCACAAACTCTCACGCCCCCCTCCCTCTATAACCCCCCCCCCTCTCCTACTCACATGATTTTGTTCATCCTTATGACGACCCCGGCGATATGTGATGGATGTGATTCAGCCGACGTCATATGACCTCCTTGCTATCAATTATGTTGGAAAATAAATGAATACAAGTAAGACGCAACTACCTGCGCTGCAAGAGCCGTAGTCCACTCCTATCCAACCCGCACGTCAGTCTGCCTTATTCAATAAATACATACTATCAGTGCTTTTTTTCTGAAATAAAGTTAACCGGTACGTTCGGTATCATGTTTCATGTGACTGGCGTGGTATAGCTGGGGTCTGGGGCGAAGCCCCAGCCGCCGGAGGCAAATTCGCCGTAGGCGAAAAATTTTGGGGTACTGCATTAAGTTTGATGGCCAAAAACGCATTTTTAAGGCGGATTTGTATCGTAGATATCGACGAAATATGAAGCTTATGTTGCCACACGATCGAGCAGCGCGTGCGCGTGAACTGGCGTCCGCAGAAAACGTAAAATATCTTTTTTTTAAGCGTGCCAATAGTGATGGTTTCATTGTATAATAAGACGGAAACTAAAATTATTTTTTCCGCCCCCCCCCCCCCCCCCCTTCCCTCATGTTGAATCCGCCCCTGTTTAACGTGACCCAAACACTCACTACAAACTTAAAAGTTAATATTTGTTTTAAAATAATTTATAACTCACCAAAATCGATGATATCGAATTCAAAGAAATTTCCAAACATGACTCATAGTCATGTTCTCGTCAGCAACACGTCGGTCTTTTGCTCTGTTTCGGGTATAGGTGGCGAGGTGACGACCCAAGAAGTTATTTTTCGGTTCATTTTTATTTTTTACACTCTCACTAAACACACACACACTCGCTAATCACGACGACATCTCCACTCGTCACCAGAGAGGAAACTAACCCGGCCACACACAACTTACAATACCTTGACCACCGATCCCCATCCCCCCCCCCCCCCCCCCCACTTCCTCCCACAACACAACCCAATCGTTGTCTGTAAATTGAAAAGGCGCTTTCCAGGAAAACAGAAAAGTAAGATAAATCCTCTTTTGCGGTTCCCAGAAGCTACTCTTGACAGTTGACATTTTAGTCAAAACAACCCTAATTATCTTTCCTTAGAACTGATGACCCAAATGATAGAAAAGATTACTGTAGTGAGTGGCCGCCAAGAGTCTAAAAAGAAGTGATTTACTACATGTCACACCCATGTCACCAGCAGGTGGCCACATCCTTATATTACAAAATGAAACATATTTCGCAGTCACCAACCTGTCACACTGCACAATTCAAAGTTATTCACGCGCTTGAAGGCTAATCGTAGCGTACCGGCTATATTGTGACTTTATTGCCTTTTACCGGTACGCCTCTTGTGTTAGCCGGTACGCGTACCGGCTCGTACCGGCCGAAAAAAAGCCCTGCATACTATGTTATTGGCTCACTCACCGTCGACAACGCATGAAAAGAACATACACATCTACGGATAGTGTTGTTTTAAGCCTCCACCTACATCGCCCGATTAGCCTCGTTGAATTAACATAAAAATCTTCTATCATCACACCCCCAAAATCTGTCAGGAGAATAAACGCAAGTTATACTTCATAGATCACATTTTGCAGAGGTTCATTGTTTCGACACCGATAGTCGTCTGCGACGAAGTGGTAATTCTTCCTTATTATTGTGATGCTCATTGTTGGAAAGGGAAGGTGCTTGAAACTGAGCACTGCTAAACGATGTCACTTGTAGCGTGCTAGTGCTATATTCTGTGACGAGCAGTGGCGTTACCAAGAATAAATTATTGGATGGGGGTGACCGGTGAAGATACTGCATTATAACTTAAGTTGGAAGGGGGTTAGTATAATCGGAAGGGAAAGTGAAGAGGGTAAAGCGCAAAGTGGTAGCCCCGGCCACCTTGAGGGGCTACCCTTTGTCTGTAACATTATTGCAGGAGGTTAGCCACCCTGCAAACTGCGTTGGCACTCTTTATAAAAACTATCATCCTCGATGTAGTTTCGTGTGGGTTGGACCCCTGGCTGACTGACTAGGAGGACAGCGAGCTCGTTGTCGACGGCGCAGGCTGGCAGCCATGGCACAGATGCGGCTGCTGTGACGTCCCGTCCACGGACGGCTCGGGAGTCGAGAGCCGCAACCAGCCAGTCGATAACAACTGGGGAGTGGCCTCCGAGGCAGACTCTCTCTTGCGAGTTGTTATCAAGCCAACCGACACAGTGCTTGCCTGACGCTGAAACATCGCACTGCTGGTGTAACAGTTCACGTTCACGTCTACCACATTGTCGAGGGTGCTGCTCAATAGGGACGCAGGTATTTATCATCACCGTTGTGCCCGGGCTGGGTTGGGGTTATCACGCCGCTTCGTCTAGCACGCAGTGTCAACCCCCTAGTTAGCTGTAGCTTGGCGCACGGTGTCGTGACGCAGGACGTTCGTTTTATAGTAAGCACGAATTATTACAACCGCAGAAGACTCGAAAAACATGTAGCTACTTATGGTTCGCTCGGGTTACAAAGGAAAGAAATCGTAGACGATTTTTAATTTTGTGGGGGTAAAGTTACGACTTACGGCAAATAATTGTATTGTTCGCGTTCATAACACGCAGATCGAGTAAGATGTCTTAATATACGTCATCGTTTCACCAAAGATTAGACAGTGTTTCACGTTAGCCTTGTACTTTCAATCAGCATTCGAAGAACATCATTCAACTTCAAGCCTGTTCGAAGGTAATCTCGGTACGGAATTTAGGCCTATTGTATCATCGTTGATTATGTAAGGGCATCCGCATGCATCGTGTCGTGTGCCTTACCAAACGATTTTCCGCGAGCCTTGCCGAGAGAGTACCATTCTCCCGTCGACGCTCGGACGAGGTATCTAAAACAGTCCATCGGAAAGAGAGGAAGGAAGGAGGGAGAGGTAGACGATGATGCTCGCGCATGCTGGCTGCGGACGGACGAAGAAGAGACGACGAGGATGGGAGATGTGCGTGCCCACGCGAGGGAGTGAGACGGAGCTGTCAGCTGCTACCGAGTCCAGGAGACCTCGCCAGCTGCGACGCCGCCATCCGAGCACAGGGGGCAGTCGGTGAATCAGACCAACTAGAGTTGGGGGGCCGGGCCGTATCGACGACCAGACACCACGGGGTTGCATTGCATTGCATCTGAACGTGCGTGCGAGGGCGCTTACCGGTACTAAGCTTTGCTGAGGTATGGATTGATTGCGTATACGCACGTTGGGGTTGTTGGCCGTTTGGCGTTTGGCGTTCCATATTTTTGCAACGAGACTAACCGAGACGGTGAGGGGTGATGAATGAATAGCGGTGAAGGGAGAAGCGAAGGCTCGACGAAACATGCACTTACTCTTCCATGATCAGCAGTGCGACGATGAACAATTCGATTCCCAGCGGTTCGGTAATAATAATACCATCCCGGCATTTCGTCGCATAAAAATGAGACGTAACAATTATCATCCAGATTATTTTATCCCCCCATTCCCTTCATTACTCACCCCTAATCGGTTGTAGTCTCGATTAACATCGCATGGAAATGAGACGTATTAGAACCATTAATTCACCTCTTGGACAAACCACAAATAAGTCAATTGCATCTCCGTGCAATTTGATTTGAGTGAGTCGTGGTTCTGAATTTCCTCGGGTGGTGGGGAAGAACATTTGTGGAAAGTGGAATTATCTAACATGGAAGATTTGTGCATTGCATGGCTTGTCGATAGATTTTTTTCTCGAATTAAATCTGAAAACGATTCTGCAGAACACATTTGAGTATTGATTGGGATGATGATGAGAGTATGAGTTGAAGAATAAATCTAGGGAATTCGTGGAAGGGAATTTAAAAAGGGGGGGGGGGCATATGTATTT
This sequence comes from Isoperla grammatica, assembly GCA_945910005.1. NCBI lineage: Eukaryota > Metazoa > Arthropoda > Insecta > Plecoptera > Perlodidae > Isoperla > Isoperla grammatica. Next base: position 42,044,013 of record OX246737.1, on the reverse strand, counting down.
ACTTTCTGCGGAATCGTGTCTGAACATGCCACATCATAACTTTATTGTTAGCCCGTTGCTCGTTGGTCTTGTGAGTTCATTTCTGCTTCAAATTCAGAAGGTCCAGGGTTCGATTCTCGGTTTCTATTTTTTCTAAAATTGACTTTTTATTCATTTGTTTATAATTTCCATTCATAATGAAATGGCGTTTGATATGGAAAAGACCATGGCTCCAACACACAAAAATTGATTGCCAACCCCGTACTAAAATTAACTAAAACTAGGTTGGTATAGGCAAATAAAACAATCAATATGTAGCAGTGGAAAGAACGATGACTTTTAAGAGTTGTCATAGCAACGGGGCACATATTCTATTTGTATTTTTGTAATGTTCATATTATGCAGAAGGAGGTGAATAGCCGACTATTGCGACAAAAAGTTTATGGATAAAAAAATGCTAATTTGATTGAAAAGACGGCCATTCAATAGTGCAGTGGAATATTACAAACATGAAACAACATACATATATGAATGAATGTACGGGCGTGTCAGTGTCAGCTGTTCCCCATCGGGCGGGTTGTTGGTGGGATGAAGGGGGGAGGGGGCTGTACCTAATAGTCCCTCCCCTCCCCTTCAGTGCGGTCCAGCCGCCCGTAGGGATGTTTTTTGTGACGCCACTGGAATCGACAGCGATCGCCCTTTCTCCCAGTGTAGGCCTACGTGTCAATCGAAGTGTGCAACGAGTTGTTGGACAATATCCCGGCCTCACAAGGACTCGAACCAGCACCTGGTTGGTTTCAGTTTACCGAGCTTTCGCTACTACTCTACAATGCCAAACTGGTCGGCTTTGAACTAAACAATGAATCAATGAATCTCCAGACATTGTTATTTCCTGTCGCGAGACATACGTGTTCGGTAGGGCCTAGGGGTTATGTATTGGGGAGGGGGCAGAACTGAAACTTTCCGAATCGTATCTAAGAGGAATAAACGTAAAAATTGTGTTTTTAATTGTTGTTAATTGTCCGCCATTCAGTATACTAAATGGTGCGAAGCGCATAGGCGCGCATTGCGAGTTTGAATGATCCGTCTAAACTCAAAACCTTCGAAAGTAAGTCCGCCTACGTATACTACTTATAGCCTAAGCCTTGCCTGGTTTCCGTAATCATCAGGTGAAGGAGAACGGTGATATTGAGTCTGATATTCCTTCCCAACTATTTAGCTGGCCATGTATTCACTGTCTGTAGGGCCTACCTTAGAGCGGAGATCTGTACTGGATGGACTGGGTGGTGTCGTCATGTAGTGAAGTGACGCATGCGACAACTACCTACTAGTTGCATCTCGTTCTCTTGCCTCTGGTATAGAGAGTATTCACGTGACGTCACATTGGCCATATTGCAGGCCACCTATAATACTATTTCAACTTTCATTTAGCGGTCAATAGAAAATAAATGTATTGTTTACGGGGAAATACGAGAGTTTGAACACGTATATCCTCCGATAAAGTTTACGGAAATGATATGTGTACCATTGTTAACAACAAAAAGAGTGGCCAAAATAAATTTCCACTAATAATAGCAAACCAAAGTTGGAGAACAGTTGAACTTCATCCTAATGCCAGCTGAGACATTGTTATTATAACAATGAACTACCAATCATATGCGATTGTGGCCTCCAGTATGGCCACTATGCCCAATATGTGAATACACCCTATTGTAGCGAATAGTGATCAGCTCGTCTGTTGGCAAGCGTTGTGAGGGCCATTCCAATCACGGTTGGTATGGTTGGTCCACTCCTCGCAGTGGACAATAAACAAACAGGTTACACCCAAATAAATCAAAGACGAATAATAATAATAATAACTAGCGGCACTGGGAAATCTCGCGACGAATGCAGTTGAAATAGAGTCGTGGAGGGTCATCTTGCATCTTAATGAATATTAAAACCTAATAGATTATTGCTCGCTTCGCTATAAGTATATCAAGTTGTTATACTGGATTGTCATTTGTCCGAACTGTACAAACACCTCAGAATTTCTCGTCTCTATTGTGAAACATCGCTAATGCCCAAGGATAATGGATTGGGGAGGAAGCCTCGATCTCCGATTTCGCCCGCGGCACTGGTCGGTGGCCGTGACGTCAGAGCTAGACCACGGCTGCCCGCTCAGTGCATTCCAATGTTGGGTAGGAACGGATTTTTTTAGTTCCGTTCCTTGGAACTAGTTCCTTTTTAAGGAACTAAGGAACGCTATAGTTCCTTTTTTCCAACCGGGAACTGTGGAACGCCATAGTTCCAATTTTCCAGGAACTGTAACTTATTTCCATAAGTTCCTTTTATTTTTACTTGACTGTACAAGCTTGAAGGACGAAAGCGCCAAAACATAGTTTACTTACAAGATGATAGAAACGAGAAATCTAAAACAACTTTTTTTGTAATATTTAATTCTTGTCTACCCATCCCAACCCTCCACCTGATGCTACGCCACCCCCGCGTGGGGTCTCCAATTAGTCGCACACCGGCACAAGTCGAAGACCCGAAACCGGGGACTAATCCCAAATCGCTCTTGTGGAATAAGCGTGTCATGTCACTTATAACTGACCAACCGACAACCCCTCCTATACACAGGTGTGAGAGCAACATGACTCAGACTGCCATTCCGAAATCAAACAAAACATGAAATATATCACTTGTCAACCCATCACTTCAGTCAATGTTCCCCCAACACCCCGGGGGTGTTAATACCAATTATTCGCATCGCCAGCAAAACTGCATTCGAATTCATTGGAAACGGGAAGGCTTTGATGATGAAAGATGTGGTCCGAGTGGGGTGGGGGTTGAAGATATTTAGGGGCAAGGAGCTATCTCAATATTCACTGATCTATTCAATTCTTCGCGACAAGTGAATGTGAAAACATCGCTGTCTCTTTCGATCGTTTTATTATAATGTCTGGTGTTCGTGGCAATAACACACTGCCCTTAAAAAAAATAAAGACATTTTCTTTCCGGGCGAAAGTGATATTTTCGGCGACGAAGAAATTTTTAGCCAAAATGCTTGCTTTGTTCACCAGCTAATAAAGTAATCGGTGCTTCGAGGTCATCGCCTGCCAATCTAAAGATGCACATGCATTTTGATTCCTACAAATCTCAACCATATTTTAGACGTTATTTGCGAACCCTTGGCATTAAATTTAATATAAAAACGTTGTTTGAATTAATTAAAATAGTTATTAATAATGAATGTAAATTGTAATGCATTAAGAATTAACAATATAAAATAACCTTTTACTTTTAGTCAATGCTCTTGGTGTATAATGCAAAAACCCGGATAATAACCATTGAGTTGATGGTTAGTATCCCGCTAGGCAATATCCAAAGAAAAATGTTTGTTTGCGGAAAGGAACTATTTAGGAACTTAGTTCCATTTTGAAAGGAACTAAGGAACGCCCCAGTTCCTTTTTTTTTTAGAGGAACTGGGAACTGGAAAGAGTTCCTTTTTCCTTGCGTGGAACTGGAACTGGAACTAGGTCCATTTTTTAAGGAACTTACCCAACACTGGTGCATTCTGACACCTGTATGCAAGCGCATGTTGAGTTTGTTTCGTCGACGTCTCGGGCTGTGTGTATGCCACAGTATTATCCGTATACATAATAATTATAATAACAATAAATAAATAACATTAATTTAATACATAAGTGAGAATTTTTAATGAACTGATGCCAGGCAATTGCGTTGCACAGTCGCTGTGTGTAATAATCGTTTAAATAAAACAAATTGTACTACCGGACTCGAACATATCAAATACCACAAGTTCCCCACTGACGTTGAGGTAAGTAGCAGCTATAATACTTAAATGGAATTATTATTGTTTATTTTATTGTTTTATTATTATTGTTTATCTAAAAATACCGATCCTATGTATACTACGGGATATGTATAACTTGTAGGCCTACTAGATTAGGTTCACCACACAGATTAAGCAAAAGTAGACTCATTGGATCATTGTATATTGTATATTGTATATATAGTATATTGTATCATTTCAGACAAGAAAGGTGTGGTTCAACAAATGCCGCCGAGATGGGAAAAGGAATCCACATTCATGTCATGTTTGAGTGAACCAAGATGCGCTTGAGAACCTTTTTTCACAAATAAGGACAAAAGGGGGTCTTAATGATCACTCAACTGCGTTAAATGCACTCTATCGGATACGTATGATCATAATGGGCAAGAACCCAGGGATTGTGCAGAAGAATGTCAACACAGAAAGTCAGTCCACCGACGAATATATTATCCCAAGCATATTATTTCGTTTCAGTGGGATAACAATTTGTCTCAATAACAGGAATTAGTATTAGAGGATTTCAATTCAGAAGTATCAGTTTGTAAGGAAACAGCTGAAATTAATAAGCCGATTCAAACTCTTCACCCCTCCCCCCCCCCCCCCCCACTAACACACACAAAAAGGCCAGATTACATGACGGAAATGGAGAGTGATGGTTTGGAGTACTAGCAGGGTGGATTGCTAAAAAGTACAAATACAAGTACCCTTATTTAGGGGATCATACCTACAAGCTATAAAGATGGACCATGCATGTAAGACGTCATGGATTCAACAACACTGTCAACGGCCTGAATTCATGAGCTTGGTGTATGCATGGAATGTCATATTCCTTAGACACCATGGCAATGTCTTTGCTAGAGGGGTTGGAGTGATGAAAAATGTATCCAAAAAAATCCATGAAGACTTTCCGACAGCCGAGAGGGAGATAATAAAATCATTCAATGTGCAAATCTGTACATTCATACGCATAAAGATATTAATCAAGAAATTGGAAGCAACGCAGCACTGAAAAATGGTAAATAAAAAATCAGCAACTGACGTATCTGATTTACAGCGAAAAAAAATGAAGAAAAATTCAAAAGATTGTAACGTAGATGTGTTACGTGTTGTTTGTAGATTTGTAAATATTCCCTGCCATTTGTATACTTTTCAATTGTATGGCAAAAGTCAGTATCTTTATATGTGTAAATAATGTTATTGTATTATATGCGCATGGTTTTAATCAATATGATATTATATTAGTAATAGCTGTTGACTATGTGTATGACCTATGGTTGACGCTGCACACATTATTGTGTGTGAATATTTTAGTCAATAAAATAGACGTATGTATTTTATTTTGCATGTATTGTTGTAAGCACATTAAAACGAGTGCATCCTTGAAATGGATTTTTGATTTATCAATGTCATGTAAAATTAAAAATTAATAACCATCTCCATCCTTCACCCTTTACTACCTTAGATTCATTGTCCACAACTTTCACAACCCATGTAGAATCTTGGTCTATCTCTACCACTTTTCGTTAAACTTACTTGAACATTATGGTATTTGATATTATTTCCAGCAGTGTTCTTCAAAGTCGATATTGTGGTTGTATTATAGCCTAGGTCAAGAAATCGCGCTACAAATGACAGTGGAACAATGTAATGTGGTAAAGCAACCATGTGTATTCTAGTAATTGCACAACCTAAACTAGAACAACAATGCTATAATAATTTGTAATAGTAATTAATAGTTTGTATTCCATTAATATCCATTAATAGTTGTAATTTGTAGTTTGTGTAATAATTTGTATTTGTAGTGATAATAATTTGTGTTACTTTCAGAATATTTATCCCAGCCATCTATAGTGTACTAGACAGTTGCATAGGCGGTGTAATACAAGAGCATTACTATCTCTATGTACAAGAGTAGTTACAGCATTACCACCTTCATTACAGCCGCTCGCATATTGGCCCTCTCAATAGGAGCCGCGCGCGAGGTCTAGCTCTGACGTAGACATTCCAAACACTGACGCCCCGCCCCTTTCGCTTTTAACAAAAGATCGAGGCAACCTAACCACCTATCTAATAACCTTGGCTAATGCCGGCAGGGCCGAGAGAAAGATCGTGAAACACATTTCCCGGCAACGACCACAACTTGAACGACTGCGTGACGTCACAGCTGCCCGCTCGTCTCGTCAGTGGAAACGTCGTTAGGATTACTTATACTGTCATCATCGTGAAGAGAGTATTTTGTTATTTTAAACACAGTATTAGAATTGGTAATGAATTTAAACACGTCCCACTTGTTGTGAAATTGGTCACCAGCCGTCTGGTCTGCAGGCGTGTGCGACGATCTAATACACCATGGTCAATGATTTCCACGGCTTGTATTTTATTTTATTCAAGTGTTGGTGAGAAGAGGGTTATTGATTGACTAATTACATGTTAGCATCGATTTCGAAGTTAAAAGCCTCCAAGTCAATTACTGCTAATCACAGTGGCGGACAGAAGATACAGCCGCCCTCTGTCTTATCTCTCTCACGCGCCCCCCAGTGGCGGACAGGAGGTACAGCCGCCCCCTGTCTTATCTCCCCCCCTGCCACTATGGCCTATATATACATACGAAAGAAAAACAAACATCAATTAATTAATTTTATGTCCACTAAGTCAGACGTGGCTCCGTTAAGTACTGATTTTTCCGCCACCAACAATCCTTACTGTAGGTATTTTTACAAGGTTTTACCATTGAGTTTGTTAGTTGGTTTTCAGTCATCCCCGGCGAATACTGTGAGCTCCTGTGATGCGTCAACATGCGTCCTTCCCAGGCAATAAGCGACACCCTGCCGGGCTGCTCCGTGCATGTGCTTGTATCACCATGGCTTTACATCCCGTTCCTCAATCGACGGCGGAAGTGTTTTTTGTTTTGTTTTACAAAGTAACTCCACGAGAAGAGCGAGGGGCCAACCGGCACCACTATAGTTCTAACTCTGGGCCCAGAGTAGAATTTTGCCCAGGGTGACTCAGCTAGTTGTAAGACGAAGTGAGGTCCGCCCTTTTTTCCGTTTTCCTCCCCTTATACCCTTTGAATATTAATAATGCTACTTGCCCGTCGTTAAACGCCTAGTAATTAATTGATCCATGCTCTTATCTTACTTATTATGGCATATTTTGGAAGCGATACTAATCGAGATGATGAGTGGATTTTAATAATTATTCTGTTGGACACTTCCAGAATCTAACATTTGAATTTCGTAATTTCCAAAGAATTATTTCAAATCATTATACTCACTAATTTTGTGTTGCAAACAAAATGTGTGATGCGCGATTTGTGTGGCCTGCGGAACCGTGGGGAAGGGGGGAGGGGGGGTAACATCGAATTATCATCCCCAATTCCGACAGGACGTTGGACACGTCGGTCTCTGAAAGATCTTTGATCATGTCCGACTGTTGTTAGTGTCGCGTTAGGTCGCGTCGACTGTGAACTGGGTCAGGGCTGTGGCGTGCAGATGCGCAGAGGACGACGGTGACAGTATGTGTTGTGTATGTACGCTCGCTAGGAGGGTTCGGTAAATGTTTTGCTCTTTACCAGTCCAAGGCCTTCCGGTGCCCTGGAAGAGATCCTCGTCGGTTTCTAGCCACGGCCTTGTCCCGATTAACAATATTACGCCGTCATGTTTTGCTATACTTGGATCTTCTGCAATCGCATTCCACTCTCGCGAAGACGAGACGAGTCCCGAATAATTGGACCGTGCAGCAAGATGCTAAATGTCACTCCATGGTGTGGATCGCGCGTGCCAAGTTGCGTTGCACAAGGTCGCGACGTTCACGTTGCTCTGGCTTCCTTCTGGTAGCGGGCCAAAGCAAGGAAGATTTGGACAAAGTAATTGTCGTCGCGTCGTACATCCAAGCAGGCCGTCCCCCGGCCAAGCAGGCAGATATTCTCGGAGCCGAGCGGTGAGCTATTGATTGCCAGCAGGCAGACTGCATGGTCTCGTGTTTGTTGCGACACGCTATGCGAGCCCAAGTCCGCAGGAGTCAGGGGACCTCGCCGTTGTTTGCCTGGCTGGCCGTTCTCAACTCCTCCGTAAGCTCGACTGTGTGGGGATAAACTTGTAACGATTGTGGCTGACCCTATTTAAAATATAGGCCTGCTAGTTTAATTGGCCGTCGTCCAAATGTCTTCCAGTAATGACATTCTTCTCCTTGTTTCAGAGTGACGACGTCGTGACGTGAAATATGACGTCGCCATCCATGGTCCACCGTTCGGGTGACACGCTGGTGGTGCGCAGCGTCGTGAGCGGCGACGCGTTGTACCAAGACGAAGAACAGGAAGACAATGCCAACTTTGTGTCGGTAGTTGTCGAGGAAAGTGAAAATGCAACCGGAAATGTCGTCAACGAAGGCGAAGAGGACGAACTCGATCTACCGCAGTGCAAGATCAAGCGGAATTACACGTGTACAGATTGTAGCTTTTATTCCCAAAACCCCCGGTCGTATCTGTATCATCTGAAAGACGTCCACAAGCAGAAGATTCGTGTGTACGAGTGTCCGAGTTGTTTGTACGCATCGAAACACAGTCAGAAGCTGCAGCGGCATGTTCACATGGTGCACGTGATGAACAAGAGAGGCAACAAGCAACAGGCGGTAAAGAAGAAGAAGCCCAAGAAACCGCCCCCGATTCTGATTAGCGTGGACCCTAGCACCCTACCGGGCGGCTCGAAGGCCGTCGACGTGGTCCTCAACGGCGAGCGTCTCAAGTGCTCAATCTGCGGCTTCGCCACCCACAACGCCAACATCATGAGTCGCCACGAGAAACTAGTGCATCTCAAGAAGCGCTTCTTCAGATGCAACAAGTGCAACTACGTGACACACATGCGTGCGCGGTACACGAAACACGTCAAGTACCACTCGATGCCGATGATCAAGTGCGACCTGTGCGACTTTCGCACGCCGTACAAGTGGAACTTGGACAGACACTACAAGAACCACACGGGCGACGGCGCGTTCAAGTGCGCCCTCTGCAACTTCACCGCGGACATCAAACAGAGTCTGACCGTGCACGAGATGAACCACCACGTGCCACCCGTGGGGCAGGCGGGGGGCGGGGGGGTGGCGGTGGGGCGGCGCCGGAACAAGGTGGGCGCCAGCGACACGCTCGCGCAGGAGGAGGAGATCGGCCAGGAGGAGATGGAGCTGCTGCGCATGGAGCGCGAGGACGGCGCAGCAGACTACTTCCAGGTGAGGCCGCTGCGCATGGTGGGGGGGGGGGAGGGGCGCTTCCAGGTGAGGCCGCTGCGCATTATGGGGGGCGGGGGGGGAGGGGAGGGGCGGCGCCGGGACAAGGTGGGCGCCAGCGACACGCTCGCGCAGGAGGAGGAGATCGGCCAGGAGGAGATGGAGCTGCTGCGCATGGAGCGCAAGGACGGCGCAGCAGACTACTTCCAGGTGAGGCCGCTGCGCATGGTGGGGGGGGGGGGGGGAGGGGCGCTTCCAGGTGAGGCCGCTGCGCATGGAGCGCGAGGGGGGGGGGGGAAGGGGCGCTTCCAGGTGAGGCCGCTGCGCTTGGGGGGGGGGGGGGGGGGGGGGGGAGGGGCGCTTCCAGGTGAGACCGCTGCGCATGGGGGTGACTGGACTGCGCCAGAGACCTGCCGAAAGCAGACAGCGGACAGACGGATCGTTGTTTCCATGTGGGCATGTGACGTCATTGGTGGTACGGTGTCACGCATGACTTGTATACATCCATATTGGCACACCACAAGGAGTCAGAAACTTGACTCGTTATTGTTGAAAGTGCATTCATTTATTTAATATTGGCTTTATATGTACTATTAATTCATACTAATTTACAAAGGACAAATCAATAATTACAAATCAATAACTATAACCACAGAACATACAAGAAGACAATAACACACAAATTAGTAGTCATGATTATAAATGATATTACCTAGCTGTATCATTCATTATGTTATTTGCCTAGCTAGATGAGGGTAGCAAAAATTTGTTCGAGGATGTTTCAAATATCAATTTCCACCCTACACCGAACATACCTACAGGCATATAGTCAGCTGAAGATGGAGACATTATGTTAAGCCGGTGTGCACCCTGTAAAAGGTATTCCTACGAAAAATGATTATTAATTTACGTGACATTTCACATTTCCCGCGCTTTAATTAGTGTTGTGTTTATTTTTTTGTCGTTTTCAAACGTCGTAGGGTAGGCCTACTCGCATTTCTTGGCAATGTAGTTGTGGCTGTGAGATTCTTAGCCGCGTTCATACATAGTTTTCAAGCATAAATCACTCTGATAGATTGCAGACCAAAAGTAAAACATTTTCATCCTGTGTAACGGCATATCGTATAGTATAGATCAGGGGTGCCCAACTTAATTTAGAAGTGGGCCACATGGCATAATTATTCAATGTTGCCGGGCCACATATATTCAACTATATAGTCTGGTTATTCTATATCTATATCAAATTCCCTGTCAGAAAATGGTTTTCTCCCCACTGACAGTATTTGTGTGCAACACAAAAACTAGCGCGGACAGACCCTTGATTCTCATTTACTTTCTGTTTAAAACTGTGCTGCGGTACAAGATTTTTCATAAGTTTATTTACCTTTCCAATTCCAATTAATTCTTTATGTATGTATTTATCACACTCGTTTTTGTGCTTCGAGTCATGATACCTTTGCAAGATCACAACTAAAAGGGTGAAACATATTTGTGGGGACATTTGGTAAACCAGTAGCATTTGTTGTCTGTGCCAGAGTCCTCGCCAATTAGTAAATCGGACGTCGCCACCGAAAACAATAATACCACCCCTTCCTCGGCTTCCAAGAAACTAGGCTTGACCGAGAACAAAACTAGAAGTTGATACAAAAGAATTCTGATAATTGTTCGCTGCGAAGTCTAAAATATGGTTATACACATATCCACCGGATAAATTTCAAAACAATGTGCTTTCAGATAAAACTGATTTTTTTTCGTGGGTTTAGTCGTGAGACAAGAATGTAAATAGGAGGTGTGGGCCAGATGAAATGGCTTGGCGGGCCGCATGCGGCCCGCGGGCCGTATGTTGGGCACCCCTGGCCTATAGATGATGAAGATGATAGAATATTATTACCAAGATTGCATTACATGTTGCGGAGCGGACTGCAAACGCAAGGGAAATTGGGGGAGGGGGAGGGTGTTTCCTCAATCTCATTCTCATTGACATTATACGTAATAATATTCTATTCATTTATTTGATTTGAGTAATAAATAAATAAAATAAATAAATTCGTATTTAATATTTATAGAGTCTACCCACTCAGTAACAAGACTGATTTGTAGTGGGGGACTTTAGTTTAAAGCTACTAAACCAACCCTGTAGACTCCGAACACCATCGACGAGTGAGCGAAGACCAATCAAAGATCTGTATTTCAAATATGAAACATATGAATTGACATATGAGTGATTGGACAGTGCGAACACCTGCCAGAATCAACAAGGCCGATTCAGAACAACTTTGAATTTATTGAGTGCTTCGTTGCTAGGACGGCTCCAAAGTCACCGTCTACTTATTCCGAAGCCAAGAAGTGATGGAATTGAATCCATATTAGAAGTTAAACTTTTGCCTGAAGCGGGATTTGAACCTGGGACCTTCTGCATTGGAAGCAGGGATGCTAGTTAACTAATCCTTGGCAACAAACCTTCTAAAACGTGATTTTCAGATTTTTGCATATTATTGTAGTTGCATTATTTCCCAGTGTAATAAACCTTATTTCAAAGATATCCGAGCATCCATTATGATTTTATGAATTTTTTAAAACTGCATTGTTGGTTGTTAACATACGTAGTAGCATCACCGTGTTACATTCAAAATTTCATAGCTTTCCCATGAAAAGTGATAATTAGCTGATTTCTTTTCTATAGCGTAGTAGAAGCATTAGCGTATTTTACTTTCTATGTTGGTGTTCAGGGGGAAGCATGCAGGCGATGGCGAGTGTTGACGCCAAATTCACACCCTTGTGGATTGTTTACAAATCTCTTAGTTTTGACATTTCAAGTGATTCGTGTGCTATAAAATGGGAAGAACAGTTAAAATAACTAAAAAGAGACTGTTTAGGGGTGATAGATACCGTGTTTTAGTGAAAGACAATGGCAATGTGGGAGTAACAACAGCTGTAAATACTATTGAAAGTGTCCGTGATGTGCTAGAAATCAGTAGGTCTAGAGATTCTAACCTAACAAACAAACAGGCTAGTGTTCTAAACGAAAACTTTCGGATGTATCAAGCCCTGGTACAAGTAGGCCTAGTACACCTACCTGTGGATGACACAGAGGACCCTGATGACCCATTATATGGAGCTGGGCTCTTCTAAACACATTTTGAGGGGATTTGAAGTAGGCCCTAGGTTAGAAGCATGTTTCAACTTTAAAGTAGGTTTCCTCTGAATATTAAAATTTGTACATATTGTGTACCTTTTCTCAGGACCCAATAGACCAATTATCTTGAAATTTTCAGGATATGTGTAACTCGGTACAAGTCACAACCCCTACTAAAATAAATTAAAAGAGATGCTTCGTTTACATCCTAGCAAATTTAAAAGATTAAAAAATATTCAAAAAATTATGTTTTTGTTATGATTTTTATTTTTATTTTTTTTAACCAGTTACAATAATTGCAGATAAATAATTCTAGTAGGCGTCATGTAGGACATGTTCCTACGTATGGTCCTAAAATTTCAGGCACATTGACTTAACAGTTTGTCTAAAAAAAGGTAGGTAGGGGTACATGAAGTCAGCTAAATTAGCATTGTAGGTATGGCAAGGATCTCACCTTAGTATGTCGATTTTCTACACTGTAGATGGAACACAAAGACGGAGTCATCAGTCATCATCACCTTTGCCATTCTTTTCGCAGGTTATTAGTCAAATCGCATGGGAGTTGACACTAATTGCAACGATGCGCTGGCTGTGCATGATTTTGAAAATGAGCAATGTTTTTTTTAGGTTTCAGATAAACACAGCAATCAACCACAATTAACAATTTCTTGGTTTCGTCTGTTTACAACTTACATTTTTTATTGTGTAGGCCTATGTGTACAAAGTAACAGAGGACGACTTCAGAATAAATCCCCAACTGTTTGTTGTTCTTATACATTCTTCTACACATACACCAATTGTAGAGTGGTGCAGTAATGTTTGGTACGTGTGTTTACTGTCGTCACAGGTTTCGGACTTCGACTCTACGATGAACACAAGCACTCCAAAATACAGCCTCAGCAACAACCGCATTGTCAACGGGCCCAACAACACAGTCAACACATTTGCGCGTAAGGTTCCCAAGATAAAGATGACGCTGAAGAAATTGAAACCACAGTCACAATCTGTCCAAGAACAGAACGAGCGTCATAACTTCCAGACTGATTTCATCCATCCTGACGACATAATCCATCACAAGAATGGCAACGTATACATCAAAACGATCAAGTGCAGAATATGTAATTTCAAGGCTGCTTGGGAAGGCGAGATGGCGCGTCATGAGAACAAGGTCCATGGCATGCAGAGACCTCTGGTTGCAAAGAAGACACCTCGTCCAATCCCCAATCTTATCCCCATCCAGAACAAAACAACGTCGCCGCCCCCACCCATGACTTCTCTCCCCATCTTGCGAATACCCAGCGTCCGCAGTCGGACCGCAGCGCCGTTGCGGCTGCCGCAGCCCTCCTCGCAAGACCACGTAGAGGCGGGCCTAAGCGAAAGAGACCTAAATGAGATCTGTGCTAAATCTTGTCCCAACAGTTCGTTGAGGGACTTTGCCTCCCTCATGGGGGGTGCGGACGTCTTTAGCAACGTCGAGAATAACACCAACACAGACGTCTTGCAGTCGAGAGTTAAACCAGAGCCCAAGTCGGATGGCGAAGAAACGAAGAGTCCCAGGGCTTCTCCGACCTTGACCAACCCTCGGACGTCACCGTTTAGTACCACTTCCTTCAAGAAGAAGAATGCCTCATTCTTCGACAAGCTAAAGGAGAAATTGCTGGTTGGTACCGGCGAGACTTGTAATCTAGGCTGTTGGTGTGGCCACGAATCCAAATGCCTCTCTGAACTCATGCGTCATCAGAAACTTCACAGCGAGGGTGCGGGTAGTGTGGGTGGTGCTTCTGCCAGTAGTGGAGGATCTAGTCTGTCGTCCACCAGGTGTCAGCACTGCAGACAGCGTTGCAAGACCAGTTCTGACCTCGTCATACATCTGCAGTCGTGTCAAGAAGCAAATAAGTCCGTCAACTCTTCAAATTCTAGCCATGAGGAATCTGTAGAGGATAATGCCGAAGAAAAAGTATCGGAGGAGAACGGACTGCAACAGGAAGCGGACGGGGATGCGGAGGTAGAAGGAGAAGCAGAAGCAGAAGCAGAAGCAGAGGAAGAAGATAAAATGGAAGACCTTCAAGGCCCGCACCCCATGGAGAACAAGGTGTTCGTGTGGAACAGCCTGCCGGAGCCCCAAGAAGCGGACTGCGAGGAAGAGTGTTTACAGCAGATGCCTCCTGTCGCCGCCGACGATGATCGAAGCAAGTCGCCTACCAGCGAGGAGAGCTTGGTGGGTGTAGAGACTGCGCCGGGCTATGGAGCTGTCATGGGCTCTGGGCAGGACCCGCCCGCCGACTCTGATGAAAAGCAGCCAGTCAAGAAGGTGAGTGTCGTGTTGCAGGGCATTTTGACACTTTTTCGGGGTCAGAGAGAGAGAGAGGGAGAGGGAGAGTGAGAGTGAGAGTGAGAGTGAGAGTGAGAGTGAGAGTGTGTGTGAGTGTGTGGTGTGACAGTGTGAGTGTGTGAGTGTGTGAGTGAGAGAGAGAGAGTGAGAGTGTGAGTGTGAGTGTGAGTGTGAGTGTGTAAGAGTGAGAGTGTGTGAGTGTGTGAGTGTGTGAGTGTGAGTGTGAGTGTGTAAGAGTGAGAGTGTGTGAGTGTGTGAGTGTGAGTGTGAGTGTGTGAGTGAGAGAGTGAGTGAGAGTGAGGGGGCAGGGGAGGGGGAGGGGTAGGGGTAGGGGGAGAGGGGGATGGAGAGAGCCTTATTATAGTCGTCTAACAACAACTTCGGTAATGCTTCCGTCACGCGTGGGGGAGCGGCAGCCAATCAGCGGCCGTGGCTAATTTAAATACCTGCTCGGGTTGGCCAAGACCGTAAACACATCATCGATTGATGACGAAAGCATTACCGAAGTTGTTGTACGGCGACTTTACGGTTGAGGAAACCTTGTAGGTCAGAATTTTCGGTGACGGGAATCGAACACTTGACCTCGATTTTAGTCCCATATCGCTCGTCCCAACAGATGGTTTGAACTGTGGAGTGGAGGTTTGCAGTTGGTATTTTATCCGTGACAGGACAGCTGGTGTCGCAAACAAGTTTGGCCAATAAGATTTGAGAGCGTGATATGTATTGTGTAACCAATCATATATAATATCTCACAGGTGCTAAGTGTTTTGCAATTTTTTTAAATAATGTAGGTTATGGAAGTAACCAAATGTAATTCATGTTTGTATTGTATTTATTTGTTTACTATTTATTCATTTATTCATTTATTCATTTATTTATTTATCATTTGTTCATTTATTCATTCATTTATTCATTTATTTATTTATTCATTTATTCATTTATTTATTCATTTATTTATTCATTTGTTTATTTGTTTTATTGAATAATTAAAATAGATTAGTTTGAGGGGTGGACAACTAAAAAAATCGGTGTACACTTTACACAAATGTAAATTTAAAAAAATAAAAAAAATAGCAAAAAAAAAACGAAAAAATACACGAAATCATATAAAATCACCGAAAAAAATCACTGTCGAAAAGAAATAAAAAATCATAATTGTTAAAAAAATGAAAAGAAATTTAATTAAAATCACGGGGAAAAAATCACGTCAAAAAAAGGTAAACATAAAAAATAAACGAAATCATCTTTGTAACAAACACAAATCAAAAACAATTTGGTAAAGAAATAAACTTTGTTGAAAATAAATAAATATGACATAAAAAAAAAAAATTGAAATAAAAATAATAAAACACGTAAAAAAAACAATTTTGATTGCAAAATAAAAAAACAGTGTACATAAAACAGTCGAGTTGTCAACCCCTCGCATTAGTTAGATATATTGGTTATTTTGGCCATGGTAGGAAAACAATCTCTTGAGGTGTGGCCATTTAGGAAACAAAAATAATATAAGGTATGAATATAATTTTATAATTTTTTATTATATAATTATAAAGTAAGATTGGAATAAATGCGTATTTATAAAGGCTATTTGGCTATTGTAAGTGAGCCTAGCCTAGGCCTATATATGACAAATATATTTATTTTAACTATATTATGTATTATTTGTAAAGATATTTATTATAAAGAATATAGGATGTACATATATATTTGTTTATATTGTAAGTTCAAAGTTTTGTTAAGGGAAAGATTCTCGTGGTTATGGTATTTCATCAATGAAAGTGGTTAAATTTGCCATTCATGCAGCCTTGTACAATAATTTCATTTTCTAGCATGCATATGAGGCAAGTGAATAGTTGGTGCATAAGGCTAAGTTTGGCATTATCAAAACTGAGAATGATGGGAATGAAACACTGTTAAAAGTTTTTTCAACTTTGATTATTTGCTATTTGCGCTCGCTTGACGTTGCGGGGTCCGCTACAAGTTAATACATTAGCTAGCTAATGGCTGTGGGCGACAAAGTATAAGAAATAATATTGGTTACCATTTTAAAACATACAATTCTTTATCAATTCCTATAAGAGAGAGTCATTCCCATATGCTGTACGGTTCACTCTTTAACATGAAAGCGAGACCTGAAGCAAACTTGCACGAAACTTGCAACCTGAAAGTGGGTCCACTCACTTTTCCTCAGGTTTAATTACCTGTTTTATTGTGTAAGAACTGCCAAACAAAAACATTATTTTAAAATATCACTTAAAAAACTAGCTAAATGGACTGTTTCGGAATCATCTAAATAACACTTCACGTTGAGTGTAAGAACGGCAGATGAAAATACGTATGGAATTCTTTCACTTTCAGGTGTTCAAGTGTCCTCACTGCACATTCTGGGCATCAACGGCATCTCGGTTCCATGTTCATATTGTGGGACATCTGAACAAGAAACCTTTCGAGTGTTCATTGTGCGCATATCGTTCCAACTGGCGTTGGGATATAACCAAACATATCCGGCTCAAGTCTGCACGAGACCGAAACCACGAGTCTGCCGGTGTTCTCATGACTGATGAGACGGGGCGTCGCAACTACTCCAAGTACAACAAGTACCTGACATTGATGCGTGTCCACGAGCCTTCAGCAGAAAGCAGTGGCTCGGGGCGTCGAACGAAAGGAGCAATAGAACTCACGTAGGACTAGATGCATAACTTTGTTTTGGGGTTGATAAAATGCATGTATTTTTGATATTGCCCAGAGTTGGGCCACAAAATGAATCTACCGGTATCTATATCTATCTAATCTATTTTTCCATGATTGTTTTGTTATGATTTTGGTTCTTCAAAGTATTAATGAATGTCTGCAAAGAAAAATGTGTACCTACTATTAGCTCATATAACTTATTTTGTGCATTCAGGCAAGGTATGTCACCGAGAATCTCAAGTGGCAGCCAACTTCAGCCGATCCTCCCTTCGCCCCCGAAACTCACTAGAGCTCCGGATCTTATTGCCCGCTCACCGCGGCTCCCCGGGCCTGGCACACTGAGGCCACCTCCGCCACTTCGAGCTGCACACTTAGTGTTCACGGTCTCATCACGCCCACAGCAGCAGCAACACTCAGCCCCCAGACTTCTAGAGACGAAGATCAAAGGCAGCAATGTTGAGACCCCAGCCAAAAGACCTAGTCTAGATGGGAAGAAAACATTGTGGAAGTGCAAGAAATGTAACTTCAGGTATGTTCGCTATACCAATTCATGATTCACTTTTTATCTATTAGTAAAATGCCCCAACAACAGCCATTCTGTTTGTGTCCTTTAGTTACATTGGGTGTGTAATGTCCATCTAAAAGTAGGGTACCGGTACCTACTCATTTAAGTAGATTATAGTTAATATTATATTTATAGTGCTAATAAGTAATAAACCATACCATACCATAAAAATAACTCTGAAAATAATGTAAATCTAAACCTTCTGCTAAAGAACCTTCATTTTAATATATATTTGTATTACCCGGTAGTTTAGTTAAAGTTTTACTTTTAGGAACTATGTATTGGTCTTGTGAATATAGATTACTTCACAGTAACATTGCATTACATAATATCTGATAATAACCAATACAGTAGGCTATATATACTATTTGATATTTAGTCAGTGGGGGTCCAAGACTCAAAACTCTATTTTACCATTTACTTTCAACAATAGACTTTACTTGCAAAGCCGGTGTTGTTAATATTTTTCTATGAAATTAACTTAATTTAATGATTTTAGTTGTAGAATTTTGGGGAGACTATCAATAATTGTGTAATATCTTTGCATTTACATTTGCAAATACACATTTTATGTCCTGACCAGACATAAAAATGAAATAAAATGTAATTGTGTCATTTGCTCATTTCTATTTTAGAGATGCCAGCCGTGAGCTAGTATTGGCTCACGTGAAGGAGCATTACCAGCAACGTGATGCGGCGCAAGCGGTCCCGGGCGCAATAGCTCATTCAGCCTCCGGCATTGTGGCGAACCCAGCCCATGGAGAGGCAAGTGTTGGGCGGGGTCACGCACCCTTTCGGTGTGGGCACTGCCATCAGGTATCAAACTGGAAGCATGTCATCCAGGTATAACTAACCACGTTCAATTCACTCACTCGCATGGACGCATGCACTGCGTATCTTGTGTTTCGTAAGTAGTCCGTCTCTCATGTTTGTCTTCTGCATACCGCTATATTGTTTATGTTTTCATGAGCTTTTATAACTGGTCTTATTATTCAGTCACAGCTAGGCTTAACAAAGGCATGCATAGTGTAGGCTAAGTAGTTTGTCTCCCCTGTTTGTCTTCTGTGTACAGTTTATGTTTTCATGAGCTTTTATAACCAGTCTGCAATGCATTCAGTCACAGCTAGGCATAACAAAGGCATGCATTGTGTAAGTACCGTAGTTTGTCTCCCTTGTTTGTCTTCTGTGTTTCTTTTTACGTTTTATGAGCTTTTTAACCAATCTAGGCAATCTTCACTGCATTCAATTCATTCAATCATTCAGAAATTTTGAATATACATGTATATTAGTGCACTCACCTCGCTGTGATAGGTAATAAATAATACAAAAATCAAGAACATATTTGAAGTAGAAATAGATACATATAGTTCATCATATTTGTATTCCAAATCATGCAGATTAATATTAATGCCAACTTGGTGGATGGCTTGGCACCTCCACCAAACTGGGCAATTCTCCTAAAAATAAAATATACACTACTGTTTGTACTGTCATTGTACAAAAAGAACGTAGCCCTATCAACAAAAACTGAAAGCTAACACATTTTTAGTTAATTATTTATAACATCTAAGCAAAATTATGCCATAACTGTGTTGTGTTATTTTCAAGTCTCCAATTCCTGCCTCAAGCACTGTCCATGCCTAGCTGATACCTGCATTTGATGTGTGCGACTTTATGCTTATACTTTCAAGTGGCAAGCATCCCAATTACTTCGAATTACTTTGATTTGAAAAGCTATAGCATCTTTTCCTGTCCATATAATGTCGTTCTGTTACCTGTTGTTTCACTGGCTTTTGCCTATTCATAGGTTGCACGTACGTCACATATTTGCGCGTGGCGGCCACATTTGTGATCAAACTTTGACGTTGCCATGGAGAAACAATTTAAGGCGGTGGTGGTAGAACACATAAACTCGTCATTCTTTAAAATCCAGCCTGCTTTTTTAAATAAAATATATACGTGTGGTATTTTCTTTATTTTGTATTCCTTGTATTTACTTTTTAAATTCTTAATTAGGCTTATTTATTAAATTTGAATAGTATTTGCTAATGATCTAGGATTGGTCCTCCTCAATTGTGTCGCAATCATGGCCGCTGTGACGTCACGTGAGAACTATGAATTCTAATTTTATAATAGTGAATTCATTTGTTTTTCAGTTTTTTTCAATTTTTAGTTTTTCACTCAAAGGAAATACAAGGCAATGCTTTTTTAATTGCACAGATGAAAAGACCACAAGAGGAGTTTTTGCACTTTCCAAATTTATGAAAATAAATACATCTGTGATTGAGAGGGGGCATAATAATAAATATGTACATCCTTTCCATTTCCTTTTGTTTGGTGGCTGTAAAACTGGAACCTAAAAAGAGGGTAGCTACACAAAATTATTCAGAAACTTCCATGAGCGTTTATTCCATGCAGGTATCCAGGTACTTTTTCAGCAACTTCCCCCCCTCCCCCCATATTTCACAATCTTCCATGGTAGTATAGGAATCATATTATTAATATTTTCCTTGCTACCCTGATAAGACTCGTAGTATCAAATGATCCGGCCTTTGTCTACGAGTAAATAAAAAAAGCTTCATGTGCAAGTTAATGCGAAATAAGTTTTTGCGATGATCTCTCCCACTCCACTAATCAAGCTCGTTGGCCATCCATCAACTGTTCAGAACTTGATAACACATTTGTAGAATAGTAATCTGAATTCTCTGAACTCGAGGTTAACTGCCTTTGTTTTCATTTAACTTCTGAATGAAGGTGGACTAGATGAATGGGTTTGGCTCTTTATAATACCTCTCTTTGCCTCTCATGTTTGTCTTCTGTGTTTCTTTTTACGTTTTATGAGCTGCACGTTTTATGGAATGCACCATATTGCTTACACTCTCTTTGTGGCATGTGTAGCTGAACTGTTATGAATTATGATATTACCTGGGTAACTCTTTCTTGTGCTACCACAATAATAACACAATAGTTGCTACTCAAACTAACCAATAAGGTAGATGACCGTAGGGTTCAATTTCATTGGATTAAAATGTGTCCTAAATAATTTTTTTTGTGTTACAGCGCCATTGCCGACTCAAACATAGTGGTGATGTTCGTGTTGTCAGAGGTGGACGATCCAAGTCTTTAACTGAGAAAGAAATAGAAGAGGATGACTCACAAGATGAAAATGGTATGTGACCAATTTGGTCATCATCTGATGAGCTGCATTACCTTTGATGTACATGTTTAATTTACTGAGAAGAGCTAAGTATTGCAGTCTCTGTTTATGTAGTACAGTACACCTACTCCTTCCATTATATCAACCAAATGTGTCACATAAAGCAGTAGAAGCACATCTTAGTTCTACAACCAAGAGCTTTAAGACTGGTTCAAGTGTGATCTAGGAGTGGATCAGGTAAAGAAAGGGCAAACTATGGCACCAACTTACTACACTGATGCCTCACATCAGCTGCCTTCTTACAAATAGGCCTATGTGAGATACAACGATGTAAAGAACATTTTAAATCACTAGAAATCCTTACTGTCCCTTCCAAGTACATTTATGCAACCATAATGTGCATGCGTGAACACCACCATGATACTTTTCTGAAAAATCCGATATCCATCAGCACAATACACGGAACAGGGCCAACCTACACATGTGCATGACTTGACAGTGCTTATATTACGATGCCCGTACTTCCTACGACATCTCCTTGTAATCTAATAGCTGCAATTAAATACAATACAATACAATAAAATATATCATATATACCAATGTATCAACAATGTATCAATCTGTTAGAGAATAAAAACAATATGAAATCTAAAAAAAAAAAATCTATCATGCCTATACATCTTAAAAAAAAGAAGAAGTTTAGTTTAATTTAATTTAAAAACATCTTTAATTTCCATTGCAGGTGAAATAAAGAAGTGTGAAACGTGTTCATTCTCGACTTCCTCGCCTAGTGAGATGGATGCGCATAGCGAGCAGCATGAATCTGTTCTACAAGAGAAACAGCCAGAGTCTGCAGCATCCAATGATGAGACTGAATGTGAAACTGACAAGGTGGGTGACAAAACAAGGGCGCTTTATTTTTAAGGGAGAAAAGTAGTTACTTTTCTCAATCTAAACCTCCTCCTCCCCTAAGTCATCCTCTTTGTAGAAACATGAGTTTTTTTTACCATGTTCATAGTTGTGCAAGTTAGAGCACTATTTTTTGCTGTGGTATATATAGGTCTATAGGTATGCATGTTCTTTATTCACCTTGATCTATGATTGATAGCCCTATGGATCATAATATGACCCAGTGAGAGATGGAGAATGTCACAGGGCTTTAAAATTTTCTGAAATTTTTCGCTTGTGAAAAAAACCCGGACATTTTGGGAAAAATTCATTTTCGTCTAAAAGTGTAGTATTAATTACATTCCGTGTGAGAAATGTAGTGAGAGAGCAATGTATAAATATAACATTTTCAATTGCCATTTTATAGCATTTTGTATATTTTCTAAAACGTGTAGCCTAGCCAATGACGAGTTTCCTAACATTTTTATTTAAAAATTGTTATATAATTTAAATTTAAATTAAGTGTATTTGAATTATTACAAATAAAGTAAAAAGAGGGCCGTACTTTGTTATTGAAAGGAAAATAGATATAGGTTAAAAAACCTTAGTTTCCAAGTTGAAAAAATTGCACCTTGTACTTTGTTGCACTCATATGCAAAATGCTATGTACTCAATTTGCATCTCTATGTGAGGAATCAGTACTGTAATCATTACACAGTCTACTAGTGTTATTGTATTACTAGGTATATCTTTTCTTGTATTTTTGTAGTTCAACTCTATATAATTCAAAGTTTAAATTTGTTATTGGCAGTTCCTATTTTAGGGCTATATTCAGTTTTTCCCAAAAAAGCATACTTTTTCTGACCATTGGAAAAAACCTGTTTTTTTCTACCATTAAAAACCCTAAGAGTGTCAATAGCTAAAATTAGTTTACAAAGAATAAAACAATTAAATATCTATTGATTATAGGTATGCGGGTAGTACCCTACTTTTGAGGTTTGGGTCAGGTTCGGGTGGTAAAAACACTATGGGTTTTGGGTCGGGTTCGGATAACGAAATAAATAAAAACGCCTTACATAAATAAATTAAAAAAGGGGAGCCAGGAGCATGTTTTTTCATATTTGACACAAAATTTTCTGATATGTCTAAAAAGTGTTTTATTTTTTATATTTATAGGTACGTGGTTTAAAAAATGGCTCAAACCAATCTAGTTGCTCGTGATTATAATGATCAGTTTTTACAGGAAGTTTTCTGTTTTTTTTTGTTTTTTTTACTATTTTTGGAAATGCTATAGGCCAATGTTTAAAATTGTTCACTGAAGACATAAATGCTATATTGTTTTTTAGGTGGACCAAAATTCACAGCTTTCTGAAGGTAGTCCCACAAAGCGATACAAGTGTGTGGGTTGTCCATACGTAAGCAACAGCAAGAGCCAGTTCCTGTACCACAAGCAATTCCATCGACCACGTGGTGCTCCGTTCAAGTGCGGCCTCTGTTCGTACAACGTGAGTCGCAGACATCTTCTACACCAGCACTTAAGAGTTCATGGCATACTCATCCCACCACAGAAGAGCCCCACCAAACAGGTAACTAACTCTTGACTCCATACGTGTCTTTTTAATTTCTTCGTACATGCGTTAATAATGTGTATTATCGTAGATAGAGGACGGTGGGGACGAAGGCTCGGATGAAATCGAGGAGGTGAGCGCCGCTCGGCCCGAGCTAGATACTCGTCGCCTAGTGGAAATCCCCTTGGTGTGGGTGTCTCGAGAAGGCAAGTTCTCCAAGATGTTCAAATGTCGCTTCTGTCCTCACGTGAACATGCGCAAGGCTAATATTCACGAGCACGAGAAGATGCACGCGGCACGGGTTGCCGACGCATCTCATTCGGATACGAAAACCGAACCTAGTTCCAGCGCACCACAGCTGCAGCAGCATCATTGTCCTGATTGCAACTATATTTGCAACAATGCAGGAGTGCTATCCTCCCATGCCAAGGTGCACCAGGGTATGTATGGCCAAGTACATTGCCTAGTAGATGCTTCCAGGAGTGATGAAGTACAGATCAGGGAGTTGACTGCCATAGAAAGAGAAGAAAATGTTGCCACCCAAGAGGCTGAGTTTCAGCACACTAGCACAGACATGGGTCACGTTTCAGATGTCCACAACCAGCCTGGAATGGGTAGATGTTTGTCAGTGGAAGGTGGTAATCATTTTTTAACAAATACAGATAACATGGAAGAGGATCAAAAAGACACTAGATTGCTCTACTTTTGTCCCCATTGTCCTGCTCGGTTTTTGTTTGAAAAGGAGTTGGGTATTCATCTTAGATTCCATGAAATACGCTTACCTCATCAGTGCGAGTCCTGCTCCTACACGGCAAGACAACGACCTCACCTTCTCGCTCACCTCAAAGTGCACAGTGACGAGTACCAAGAACGTACTAACGCTATGCTCAGGATGTTTGAAACTTCACCTCAACACCCTCGCCCACGTTCGGCAGTCATTGTGGAAGGCCCGGGTATGCAAGGACCGGCCTGGATAGTCATTGGTGGAGATTCTCGGGAGCAGACGAGTCCACAAGCAAACTATGCCGACGATCGCAGTACCACTGTAAAGCAACCTAACAAGCAATATTCCTGCCACCTTTGTCCAGCTACTTTCTTTAAAAGTGTGGCTCTGCAATACCATCTTTCATTGCATGGAGGGGTAGGACCACACAAATGCAGGTACTGTGACTACGCAGTCAAAACGTACGGTAACTTGGTGAAACACGAGATGATACACAAGAATCCGTCTCTAAAAAGTGATGCTAGTCATATCATGGGGAAGGGAAAAGTTTTAATGCCTGTGCAATCTATACCTCTTTCTGGAACTGATTTATTTGAACATAGAGCGGAGGCACAGAAAAGAGAGAGTTCTGTGGCCGGGAATAACTACCAGTTGAGTTCCTATATTCATCCACCTGCACCTATGCATGTTGACCCTCAATTTGGAATTCTAATGCATGGCAGTCCAGACTTTGTGTATCCTACCTACTTGAAAAATGGACGGCTTAAAGAAAAGCGGTACAAGTGCCACAAGTGCCCATCAGCATTTGAAAAGCGTGAGCAGTATAAAGTTCATCTTTCACTCCATGGTGCTAAACAGCGTTACAAGTGTGAAAAGTGTGATTACTCTGTAAAATACTATGCTAACTACATCCAGCATATGCGCAAACACCAAAACAATGACCAAGCCATGCTTGCACGAAAGCAAGAACTTGGAGACAATGACCAACAGATGGCAGAAGATTTACCGATGGAGATTTCGTCGGAAGATAATATCCCGACCACTCCGAACCCTCGTTGTGCAAAGACGATTCGCGGTGGTATTCTCTTGAATCAGAACGGCCCGCTGTTACTGTCCGTCGCCGATCGCCAATCGTTAATGCTGTTGCAACAGAAACGTACGCCGGCTACTTCCAATAATCTAGAAGTTTGTGAGGAGGTAAAGAAAAGCTTTTGGTGCCCTCATTGCCCGTACTCGAGCATGCGGCGAGATGGTGTCGAAAGTCACGTGAAGCGCCACGAAGCCGTTTCCGGCGTTCGGGGGCTGTTTGTGTGCGCTCACTGTGACTACAGCGTGCCTCAGCAGCACTTCTTACGTGAACACAACAAACTGCACTTTACACCTTCTAAGAAACAACCGGAAGTGTATATGAAGTGCAGTCGTACAGAACTTTGGGCTCTTGACGACGGTAAGGAAAATGTCACTGACAGGTTGAAAATGGATGTGGCCAATGCTGAGAAGACAATTATATTTCAAGATTTTGGCAGCACTAAACCTAATGTGGAGAGGTTTTTTCCTACTTTGCCACCAGATGTTGATTTTTTGGACTGTCAGAATGAAGACAAAATTTATATGAACATCCATACTGGAGAACCAGTTGGGGAAGAGGTCCCTGCAGAGGTAGGAGCTCTGGAAAAGGAAAATGTGGACAGTAATATTTTAGCGCAAGATGCAGGTGTAAGTATCAAGGATAAAAATGTGGACATCAAAGTTGTGAGTGATGAAAGTGAACAGTCTTCTTTATCTCAGTCAGTTTCGTCGACAGAAGATAACAAAGCCAGTGTAAGCAGCGAGAGCGACGAAGAAGAATCCAGAACCAATGAAATTATTGACTCAAGTCTATCACCTGTCAGCACAGAGGTACCATGTGGTGACTTAGTAGAGTAATCCCTCTTGAAATGGTAACTTAGTAGCACATTGTATTTTACCCAAGTCATTGTACTAAGGGTTACATTTTCTAAAATCCACGTGATCTTGATGACTTACGTGATGAATATCTTTAGATATATGTGCACGTACTGCAAATGCCTTAGCTAGAAAATAGTTTATGAAGTCCACAGCTGATAAGGGCATAGAAATTACCAAACATAGTTTGCATTTTGGGTGATGAATAACTATAACACATTGTTTTCGTTGTGATTCACTCGACAGTTCCTTTGGTGATCTCAGGTTGCTTGGTACTGGCATTGGGTTTGAATATTTCAAACCCAATGGTACCGGTACATATTACAGTCACTTTTAGTAGGTACCATTGGGTTTGAAATATATTTCAAACCCAATGGTAGTACATCTGACTCAACAGGCCACACAAGTATACCTAGTAGGTTGTTTTTTTAGTGTTATTTTGTGTAATTTGAACCCATATCCATTAAGGACCCATTTTTGCCCTCTTTTAGCATATTGAGGTAGTGGAATAGTAAAATGCTATATGTTCAAGTGTTATTTGTAGTAGGACTCAATTCCGGTATTTGCCCGATGAGATGGAGGAAAACCTTTGGTCGGGGTTGTAGGTGGCCGGTACCGAATTGACGACCTCCCAGATTACATAATGTAGTGTCTATTGCCTGGTTAGGTTGCTTGTGAAAAGTACAGCATATTATAGAATCGTAATTGACAACTTATTGCTGAATTTGTGGTTGTAGGGATCACATCTAACCTATTGCCATGCATAAAACCAAAGAACTGGACACAAACTTTTGACATACAAGTGAGTAGCGAGTAGAAAGGCGTATCATCCGCTCTTTTTGAACCAGATGTTTTGCATATCAAATTGTCTTGTTATAAATTATACTTACAAATCAAATTTGAATAATTGCATTTCAGCATTCAAATATTGTAACTTTAAACATTTAACGTAATGATAGTACTAGTCATATCTTTACCACTGCAAGTCAAAGGAACAATGCATTTGATGTGAAGTCACAAATTGATGGGATAATAGATTTATAATTATATGTTAAATGTTTATTAATTATTGTTATTTTATTATAGCTGCTCTGTTAACTTATTATATGGTCAGTAGTACTACTATGACCTGTGTGTACTAGATGAAATACACAAAAACAAGACTTAAGTTGTGTGGTATTAACACAACCACTTATATGTAACAGTAGGCCTATAGATGGAGGTCAGTGTAGAACTCAATTAATTGCCCCCACCAAACTTACAAAATGTATTAAGATGTAATGAATGGTAGGCTACAAAAACCTGACACATGTTACTGATATTGTTGGTTATAACACGTCTCAGGCAGTGAATATCCAGCCTTATCTGGATATTCACTGTCTCAGGTTTTCTATTTGTTGGGTGAGATTGAAAGACAAGGAATGTTACAAACATACATAATAAAAGCAGTTGAATCAACAGGAAAGAGCACCTTTGAAGCTCTTACCTTCTAACTCTTTGTCTCGGGCCCTCATAGAAACTTGAATTATTTGGAAGATTATTTCTTCTTTTCCTATGCTCGCATCATGCAAAAGATTATTTAATAGTGTTGCATTTGGAATGTAAAGAAGGAAACTATAGTTATAGGGTGAAAAACTCAAGAAAGTAATTTGGGAACAAATTAAAGGGGTTATACAATACTATATTTTGATCCAATGCATGAGTACATAGTGTAGATGTATTCCGAGGCTGTTATATCTATGTAATTTCAATAGATAGATTTTTATCAGATTTATTATAGAAATATTGACATTTTATAACGTGCTTTACTTCTGCTAGAACCAAAAACCAAACTTGTTATTATACTGAAATTTATTTTGAAATTGTTGTCTTATACCTTTTCAAAAATGTATATACCTAGGTATATATTTAATGAAATGGAAACAAAAAAAAACTCTGTACAATTTAACTGCTTCATAGCTATAAAAGGACAACATTCCAAGTACTGTAACACAGTGTTTATAAGAAATTGATCCCAACACAAAAATACTATAGATATAATTATTTGCTTGAAATAACAAAGTGTTTATTATTATGTGTTAGCATTTACCTTGTTATTACAAGTAATAGTTTTTCACAAACCTTCTTTCATGTTTGTGTGAATTCAGTCATCCCCTACTCCTAGGGGTGCCCGTTGTTACCAAGGTAACAGTTGCAGTTGTTAGGTGGCTTGTTGGTCCAGTGGTTAGCATCCCTGTTTCCAATGCAGAAATTCCCGGGTTCAAATCACGCTTCAGGTAGAAGTTTTTTAACTTCTAATGTGGATTCAATTCCATTACTTCTTGGCTTAGGAATAAGTAAACGGTGACTTTGGAGCCGTCCTAGCAACAAAGCACTCAATAAATTCAAAGTTGTTCTGAATCGGCCTTGTTGATTCTGGCATTTGTCCGCAGGTGTTTGCACTGTCCAATCACTGATTCATATGTTTTGTATTTGAAATATCGATCTTTGATTGGTTATCGGCCGCTCACTAGTCGATGGTGTTCGGAGCCTACTGGGTTGGTTTAGTCACTTTAAATTAAAGTCTGCCACTGCAAATCAGTTTAGTTACTGAGTGGTTAGACTCTAAATGTGAATTTATTTATTTATGTGAATTTGCATGTTATTTCCCATAAACAAAACAAATCCATAGCAACAATGGCTGCCCCTAGATGTACGGGTGGACTATGAACTCCAACCCTTGACTGAAACAAAATGCAGTTTTTATTTAGTGGCTATTATGTATTTTGAATACATCAACTGCATGTGACAAATGTTCTTCCAAGTTTGTTTTCATTTTCACAATTATTTTTTTATTTTATTATTATTTTATTTGTAGCCATGTCGAAGCAAAATTTAGTGTTGTTTTTGGTTTTGATGTACTATATTGAATATGTAGTCAAATTGTATTGAAACAAATTTTCTCTTAGAGTTGTTTACAATGCAGTAGTTTTGTGATTCTATAGCTGTAACAAGTCAAATGTAGGTATTGTTTGTTTACTGGCACTTATGAATTTCGAATTCACAATAAAACACCATTGCATAACAATTAGTTAACACACGTGGTAATACCAGAAAATTGATGTGTGTGATGTGATAGCAATTAATTGCATCATCAAAACTCCAAAAAAATTGGATTTCCTATTTTCATGATTGCTCTAGTAGTATTGTTGTAACAATAACTTTCTCCTTTTGTATGTTAGTGGGATTATCATTTTCATTGTACATAATATGTAATATCACAATATGTAATATTACAGTCTATGGAGACCTACGTAGTACCTACCTATGTTTTTGTGTGGTTATTTAAGGTAATTACTAGAACCTTTTCAAATGATTTTTCTTAGACTGGATTTTAACTAGTCAATTATGATTCTGACAAAGTCAATCAGTTATTATATTATGCAGTGTACATTGTCATAATACTGTACTATGATTTAATATATTGTGATTGTATTCCAAAGAAAAAATAAATTATGATACTTGGAAATATTATGTTATGTTTAATTTTAAGACATTGTGTAATTTAACAAAGTTGGAAAAGAATTTCAGGCTCTGGTGGAACTATTTTATAATGAAAACCAGTAATTAATAAAATCCAAACTCAACTATGTAGTAATCAATCTCACTTGCCATGTGGGATTGATGTTATTTATGGTTTTCAAAGAATCCAATCGTGTTAACTGGGTTCAATTCCAAGTGGCAGTCTAGCATGCATTTTTTAATTTCTAATTTCTACTTTAAGTACATCCTGTTCAAGTAGCCTATATTAAAAGTTGTTTTATTTCATTCACAGTTTATCAGGTATGCTACACTTGAGTAGCCTTTGGTAAATAAAGAACAAAAATTAAGTTTGGGCAAATTAAATTCATAAACTTACATAAACATCAGCTAGTGAATTACCAGACTGATACACAAGACATGTTGGCCAATGTCTCTTCTTAAACTCATCTAGTTTTTCTTTGTTATCATCTATAACAATAATTGAATTTGAAAACAAGTTTGCAATAATTATTGCATATTGTTTTTCTCGGTTACTTGGTGGCATTTACTATAAGTATTTAAAAGGATAGCTATGTGAGTTTTGCATCTACGAGTACGACTCAATATTTATAGGTGATTTTCATTAGTTCTCTAAGAAAACGCAAGCATTTTAATTTTTAATAATCATAATACATAGCAGAATAAAACTAATAACAAACTAAGTGGGTTCATTTAGCCTGAACAAAACTTAATATGTGGCATGTACAAAATCATGAAGTGAATTATAAAGCAAAACTAAAGTTCAGTTCCTATTACTTTATATTGATTTTTCTGATAAGACATATCGGCTAGGTTACATAGTTGCGTTTAAGGAAAGGAGACCAAGAGCTCACCTGAAAATGGCAAGTGGCCATGTGGGTGAAGTAGAACACATCAAATGAAATGTTCTACTTCTCACATGGCTGCCTACCATGCATATTTCATGTGAGCAGTTGGTCTCGTTTTCCCAAACCAGTCTTGGGCAGTTCCCCCAAAAAAGGAACTTTGAAAAGTTAATCCAAGTTTCCGTTCCTTTTAAAATTACTTTCAATCTAATTCTTATAACTATCACTCGTGGACTCTCCCGGTCTCGGTCCGCTTCCGTCACTCAGAATCTGACACGGGAAGTCCCACTACTTACGTTTACGATATACATACTGGAATTAGGAGGGATTTTGATGGTTCGTTCGTTTTAGTGTTCAGAACACCGTTCTGGACAACTAGTTTTCAAAAGTCCGCCACTTGTTTTGTGGCTTTTGATGGTGAAAGGATCTTACAAGGAACATTCCATTAGTTACAAGTTTCCACAAAATAGTAACTATTCACGTTACAACTTAAAAGTTCCTGATGTAAGAAAAGGAACACATTCCCATAAAAGTTCTTCAAAAAGGAACACAATCCACCCAGAGACTGTCCGAAACACAACAAACATACTTGGTCATTTTCAGTGTGTATTGATTATTGAACACAAATTTAAATGAAAGGTGGTCAATGTGGTTTGTCACACACTTGAGTGTGTGTGTAGTGCATTGCTATTTTCTAACAGCATCATGTTAGAAATTCAAGTTCATAGGTTTCCTATACTTCTACTATCCATTCACGCCAATTGCATATCCAAAGGGGTTGTTTTTAGTGGGGGTACAATGGGTACACAATCACATGGCAGCTGAATTGTACAGAAGATTCCCAAATCACTACACAGTGAAGGCAAGTGGTATTTACCTTATGGTCATGCAAACCATTTGACGATATCACATATAAACATGGTCCATTTGATAATCTTTAGTCTAGGCTTTACATTTCCGATGAACTACTTGTGGGCCTATTTGCTTAAATTTCAAGGAAAAATAAGAGCATGTCCTTCAATAAAGTTTTTCTATCAATAAATCTCATGCAACTTTGTATCAAATTCCATTTAGATGGTCCAACTTATTAATTCAAGATCATAATAAGAAAGTTTATCCATGCAGTACAGATAGTATAGCAAAATAGTAAAACTGACATTTTCTATTAGTGTACTTGGCTCAATTTGATGGCTCAGTCGCGCCATCAAATCAGGATTTGCCTAATTCAGAAGTAGGAGCTTAGGTAAGGTATTTTGTTCAATTATCAATGAAAACAGACATAACTTATAATTATGAAGTTTTTATTTTTAACACTTACTCACCTTGGGGCAGTAAATATTTTGACACCTAGTTACAACTGAAGGGTTTCTCCTTCCAATATATTGTGTACAAAACATTCTTATAGCCTTGAACCAAATGGAAGTGAAACTAGAAACTGAACCTTCACTCACGAGATAATAATGAAGTTCATGTTCATTATGTTGTCCATCGTCATATGTAATCCTTGAGAGCTGCCACCCATATATTCACTCATTTGTTATTTTATTTTGTGATGTATCAATGCTAGCCTTAGAGACACTTGAATGGTTGAGCAGAGCTCACAGTGAATTCTTAAATGCAATGCAGATAATTTTAAAAAATAAATATTACGCAAGTTAAGAAAAACACCACTCGGTTTCTTGAAAAAAGTATCTTATTATAAATAGTACTAACTCTAAGTAACAATATTATTTTTGTCACTACATTTATCATTGTGGTTAAATAAAACATCAGCTATTCAAGTATACCCATAACAACCTATACACTTCCCGACTCCTTGGCTTCTGTAGCAGCTAGAATTATTTACACAGACAGATTATATAAGCAGCCAACAGCCATCGTAGATATAAAAGGATAGCTTCGTAGAAAATAAGAATGTTGATAAATGACCATAGAAGCCTGGAGTAATTTACATTTTATACATATAAACAACACACAAACGAGACAATGCATAAAGGTTTTCCTAATTCCCTGCCAAAATGTTGAGTAGTAGTTCACTAATTTCAAACAAAAAACAAAAAGCTATATAATTTCCTAGCAATACAATCATTTAGCAACATTATCACTTTCACTGGATGTTCGTACCATTGTCATTAACAAGGTGCAGAAAAGAATACAAATTATGATATATAATAAAACTAAAAAGCAATAATATACAGTAGTCGATGTAATAAAAAGTTGGGTCACAAAATTATTTAGGAAAACGAAGAACCTACGTCACGTCACGACACATACTTCCTCGTAAGAAAGTAACGTTTAAAAAGCTTCGCTTTTTCGATTTTAAGATTAACTACACTGCTCAGTAATACGTACGTACATGAAACCTGTGTGGTTGGAAAGAGGCTATCACAGAATGCACAGTCAAGTAATACATAAAACAAACGAAAAGAAAACTAATATAAAATTGGCGCGATATATTATAGAAGAGATGCGGTATTTGCCGATGCTACGCTTCGGATTCATTAACGGATTTCGAATCGTTTACCTCCGGCAAATCTTTGATACTGGGTTCACTGATTTCCTCTGTCATGTCTTCTTTGGTGTTTTCCTGGGTTTCTTCAAGAGCAGCTCTCGCAGCCTTGGCCGCCCGAGCTGCCGCGGCAGCAGCAGCTCTACCCGCACTGCTTCGGAGATTCTTCCGTTCCACCGGGGGCGAGTCTTCTCTCTTGGGCGATGCTTGTTTTGCCCTCTTGCTTCCCCTGCCCCGGCGACCCGACCTTGGAGCCGTAGCCCTGTTATCGGTCGTGTCCGTGTCCGGCGAGGCTGGTTTCTCTCCACCACTCGTTTCGTCACCGGGCTCTCCACTTGAAGAAGCTATACTAGCTCCTGTCTTGGGTACAGTGCAGGGAGGAAGAAGAGCTTCTATGTCTACAGCATCTGCAGTTACTTTACTGACTGGAGATTCCAAATCCTCTTCTTCCTTACTAGCAATTTCATCCTTTGTTTCAATCGGTGGATTTTCATCACTGGCAACAACATCTTTAGAACGTTTGGTTTGTTCTTCCTCACTGCTAGGAACTTCGGATAATGTCTTAGCAAATTCTTCTAACGAGTCTTTTGTTACTACATCTCGTACTCGTTTACTCGGCCTTTCTTCCGAACTACGAGTAAAAAAGTCTACCGACGTTTTACATAGATTTTCTAGTGCCTCTTTCATGTCTGCTTCACGTGGTCTTTTGCTGCCATACCAATCGTCGCTTCGGCCAGGCAGTTCCGACATGAAAGTACGCGTCAGATTCTCGGCCGCTTCCTTCCTTTCTGCGTCGACTTTCAATCGCTTATGTCTCTCTTCTCCCTCTTTCTTCTCAGCGTCCCTTGCCCGCTTTTCACTCCGAACCATGTCGGCAGCCTCCTTGGCCCTCTTCTCGTTCCGCAACGCAGACTCCATGGCGGAAGCTCTCGTGAGACTCTCGAGTAGCTGCGCGTCGTGGGGTAGGAGAAGCTGAGAGCGATGGCGGCTCCCAGACGACGAGGTTGCAGTCGCCGCCCGAGAGGAGTTGGACGTCTTGTGGCCGGAGGAACGTGGCGAGGAGTTTGCCGTCGAAGTGGTGGCCAGGTTGCCGTTGAGTAGACCGCACTGTTGGGCCAAACTGTCGTATGCAGAAGACATGGCTCCTGGCTGCATGGAGAATGGGTTCAAGCCACCCAGGCCAAGGGGCGTATACAACAGACTGGGATTAGGAAAGAAGAAAGGTAGGGCAGAAGAGGGAATGTTCGATGCAGACGAAACCGGTGTATTTTTGGAGGAGCTGCTATGACTGCGTTCTGAATCGTTTTTACGGTTTTTGTTACTCTTATTTCCGGTTGAACTAGGATTGGAGGACATTTCACTGTTGTCCATACCTGCCAACGAAGGTAAGCCAAGACCGGCCAAGTTGGCAAATAGGGAATTAGTTAGGCTCATACTGCCAAGGTTACCCAGTCCACTCATGCTGTTGAGTGCATTCATGTTAGGCATGCCACTGAAAGGTAGTAGCAGGGGATTGTTCTTGGGATCAAATCCTCCTAGAGAAAGACCAGAGAGCAAGCTACTTGTGTTAAGCCCACCAAGTGATGGAAATGACATTGTTGATGCCATAGAAGTAGCAAGATTAGCTTGGCTGACAGATGGTTGCTGTCCTGGAGGACTGGAGAGGAGGGGAGGCCGGCCTGGCCCCTTCTTGCGGTCGCCACCGGGTAACCGTTTTTGTAGATCGTGTGGAAGATTTCCTCTTTCTTTTACTAACTCGGCCCATTTCGGGTCAACGTCAAACATCGGGTTCTCTAGGAGCCATTGTGCTAGGCGTTTCAACTGAGGTGCTTTAGTGCCAGTAATCTGAAAACCAACAGTAACATCATTAGCTTAAAGTATACCTAGTAATCAAGTGCATTAGCAAAGGTGAAGTGCTAACAGTGAAATGTTATGATTTGGAAAAATTGATTGTATTCAATTTAACAGTGATTTGGATATCAGTTCTATTATAATAAAACCCCCGAAAATATTTTTGTAACACTAGCCTACTCTGCATTATGTAATTGCAGAAGGAAGCAGTTAGCAGTTTAATAAAACAACAAATAAGTATGACCATTGAGTTTGATAGTGTAGGGTAGAGACCCAGCGGCCATTGGCGGCTCTCTACCAATAAATTTCCCGTGGACTCTAGTAGTACGAGCGCATACCGCTAGAAAGCGCTACACGTACCCACTGATGTCAGCGTTCCTGTGGAAAGAAAGGGATACTACATAGTACGCGCAGATGCGAAGTCGGTAAGGTAGTAGTATCCAGATGGCGGTGGATATTGTTATTAAAGCATTATCATTTGTTCTGATAAACATGTCAAACGGGCACGAAGTTAACAATAAGTAAGCTAATACTTTATTACAACACATTATATAAGGTTTTATAGATTATATAGGCTAGGCTGTAGTACTACATCACTAATGTAGGCCTATTAATGTAGGCCTAGGCTTATTGTAGTCTAGTAATGGCCTAGACTAAAAGAGTTGGGCCTAGACCTAGGCTCGGACTACACCACGTGATCTTCTGACGTCACTTTCGTCTGTAGGTTGTAATTCCGACAGCCAAATTGCAGATGGAAATACAACCTACAGACGAAAGTGACGTCAGAAGATCACGTGGCTTAGGTCTAGCCTAGGTCTAGGCCCAACTCTTTTAGTCTAGGCCATTATTAGGCTACAATAAGCCTAGGCCTACATTAATAGGCCTACATTAGTAACGTAGTACTACAGCCTAGTCTATATAATGTATAAAACCTTATATAATGTGTTGTAATAAAGTATTGGCTTACTTATTGTTAACTTCGTTGCCATTTGACATGTTTATCAGAACAAATGATAATGCTTTAATAACAAT
Organism: Isoperla grammatica; assembly: GCA_945910005.1. Taxonomy (NCBI): domain Eukaryota; kingdom Metazoa; phylum Arthropoda; class Insecta; order Plecoptera; family Perlodidae; genus Isoperla; species Isoperla grammatica. The sequence goes on along the minus strand of OX246737.1, from coordinate 42,008,194 downwards.
ATCCACTGCCATCTGGATACTACTACCTTACCGACTTCGCATCTACGCGTACTACATAGTATCCCTTTCTTTCCACAGGAACGCTGACATCAGTGGGTACGTGTAGCGCTTTCTAGCGGTATGCGCTTTATTGGTAGAGAGCCGCCAATGGCCGCTGGGTCTCTACCCTACACTAACAAACTCAATGGTATGACTGTGCAAGTTCAGTACATTTAGAGCTCAAAGTTCCCTCACTTTTGTATTGTCCGGATTCACAAATGTTCGTTAGAAGTTGGAAGGCGGTGACAAAATGGTCGCTTTTACACATGACGTGACCACGCATAGGTGACACAAACGTGAGGGTGCCTCTCTGTTTATAAAATTATAATTAATAAATAGGCCCTAATGACATTAAAAATCCCGTAGGCCTATGGCAGTACAGCCAACCTTGAACGTCACATATACACACACCCAGTGCAGAAAGAAGCTTTTGCAAACGCTGTAATATCCCTAGAAGACAAGGTTAGTAGATGCATAGGCCTAGGCTAAGCCCTAAGACTTGGCCTAGGCCTAGACCTAGGGCCTAGGCTAAATAATATGGTTGGTCATGACCTAGGCCTATACCTAACCGTAGTTTAGAGACAAATGGATCATGGCTAGGCATACGGCTGTTATAATTGTTGATGTTTTAATTATTTCATTTTTATTCATAGTTTAATTTAATTAATCTGTTATCAGTTTCCACATTTCCGTCACACATTTTTTAAAATCTCGAACTCGAAAAAAAAAACTGAACCCGCACAACCCTACAAATAAGTAATAACAAACAGCTATAAACGAGTTATGGATAATATTACAAAAATACAACCGGCATGGTGCTGTGATTTCAACTAGGCTATACGAACGTTCTATGGCTGGGTTTGTTTATAACTATTTATTAATTATAATTTTATAAACAGAGAGGCATGTTTGATGTGAGTAGGCTACGTATAGAGTAATGCTAGATTCAAAATTGCTTACTGCTTTATTCTGAACTTAGTGTTAATTTTAGTTTAATATTTTTGTATTTATTTATGTCAACATTTTAGTTATTGACATGACTATCCCTTTAGGAATTGGAAAAAATATCATAAAAGCATCAATAAACACTAACTTCACAAGTGAACATAATGATTTAACGTGGGAAATACGCAAAAGAATTGTAAGTTCTCAGTAAAAAAAAAAATCATAATTAAAATTTAATGGCCAAAATTGGGCTTGGTTGAGATACATGTAGGACTAATAATATGCTATGCTACATGCCATTCACAACATTAATAACTTTGGGGGTGTACTTAAAATAATTTCTGTACCTTTTTGCCAGTGAGTCTATTGATGACTGACACATTTTCCTCTCCAGTGAGCTTCTTCCAATCAAGTAGAGATGGGTCCACTCTTGGCCTACGTCTCCGAGGGGCAGACAGGTAATCGGCCGCATGTGGCTGCTCCAATGTCTGTTCTGCTAACCACTTGTTGACCTTAGCCTCATGGGAGTAGCAGCTGATCTTAGATGAGAAGTCTGCTACCTTGCTCAGGTCGGCAATCATGGACTCGTAAGTCTTGCGTTGCGACGACGAAGACTGAGCCATCTGTTGTTGTTGCTGCTGTTTCTTCAGCAGGAGATTCTGTTGTTCGGCATGTGCCAAGAAAGACGAGAAACTTTCTTTGGGAGTGGCCATCGAAGGAAGCGTGCTGCCGCGCGAGCCGGTCGATGGCACCGACGTCACTGTTATTGTGAAGGGTTTGTGAGCTGGCTGAGCAGCACTGGAGACAGCATACATTGATGTTGGAGTCACCGTCACGCTAGGGCTGATCGACGCGACACCAGGGGGAGGTTTCTTTGGATCGTTAAATATCGTTTTCTGCTCTTTGGCAGCAGACAGCCCCAAAACAATTTCATCTAGTTTGCGACGTTTCTTCTCTTTACCCATCACAGGCTCCTCTGCCGGCTGAAAACACAAATCAAGGTATGGGTGTAAATCCTACAGTCTTGTTTTTTACTGTAGGCAGCATAGAACAATAATAGACCATACCAACTATGAGGTAAGAGAAAATTCTCATAATAAATAAATGATTGATGCTGTTGGCTTCAAATATTGAGATGTTCAGTGAAGCAAACCCAAACATAGGTCCTATAATTAGGAAGTCTTCTTTCCACATATTCAAACTACCACAATAGTTTAGTTTCACGGCACTTGAACCCCAATGAGGTACAGTATAACCTCGATATTTTGAAATCGAAGGGACCCAAAAAACCCATTTCAAAATAAAAAAATCGTAATACAAAAAATTTAAAAAATGTTTTGAGTCAAACTACTTTATTTACACTTCTACAAGTACAAGCTAACAAAAGTATCTCATACCTTACATAGGCCTAGCGTCACGCAACTTTAAATCGGAACCAAACTGGACGCTGAAAACGGAGCACAAATTCAACGCACGGGACTTGAAAACTGCCCCCAATGTTGCCCGATCCACTCTATCGTGAAAAGACGCGTGCATCGCCCTCCCATACAAACAGTGACAAGGGTCATGTGATAACACAGCTTTGCAAGAAAAAACATCTGCTCAATATTGTATCATAATTGTCTCGTCAGGTAGTGCCCCTCGCAGCCTGCCGTAACCACGTGCAGCGCACAAAAGTAACCTTACAAACACAACCGCGTAGACAAACCCAACCCACCTCATAAAGTTGCTTTTGGTTTGGTTCGACTATAAGTGGCGGCCACTATACCTGCTATTGTGGGTAGGGGTTTCGTCAACCGCTTGTGCATGGAATCTAGATTGTCGTTATTAGCCTGTTGACATTTATGCCACATTGAACATACTGTTAAGTGTTTGGTTTAGTGTAGTCCACAGTAACTAGGGATGGAAGCAAATTATTATTACTTACACAATTATTTTTCTTCATCAGCTTCCCTAACATGTCATCTAGTTTACTCTTTTGTTTATTCTTGTTGGGCATGGAGAAATCTTGAGCCTCGTCCATTATCTCTTTGCCACTCTTCGAAATGTCTGGCGTATTCATTTTTGGCAAGCCAGATGACAAATCAATGGGTGTGAGAGTGCTAGATGTTCCCGGAATAAGCGTAGGTCCCATCCCCTTGGCAGGGTGGTACTTCAAGTCGAAAGGCATGGATAGCACTCGAGGTCCTTGCTGATGGGCAGGGGGTGGCTGTAGCGTCTGTGCAACTGGCGTTGACCGGCGAGACTCTTCGGACTGAGACTCGTCAGCCTCCCAATGAGACGGTGATGGCTTCATCAGAGACATGGGTTGACTAGTACTGCTATTCAAAAGTGCATGAAGTTTGGCTGAAAAATGAAATAATGAGCATTGTAGGGATGTACACAGATTAAAAAACATGGGTATATAACTATAAATTTTTAGAGTAATAAAAAAAAAAAATTGAAAATATTGATCGATAATATTTATATTTTCACATTTTTGTAATTTTGGGTGTCTAGGGAAATATCGCGTGAATTCAATTCGAGACCGTTCTAACTCCCCTATCATAAATTCGTATACTAACTCATATCACCTATCTCCTTGGGAAGGGTTTTTTGATGGGAGATAATAAATAACACCTTTACGATGCACGTGGTGGGCAGTGCTCGAAGTGGAAATAAAAAGGTGACGGGATGGTGAATTTAAGCTGGAAGTTCATTATGTCAGGGGGGTGGGGGGGGATGAAAAGTTGTCGAATTGCAGGGGGTTGGCAACAGACTGCCCTGCAGGAACTTTTTTGGTGGGGGGTTTTGGAGGGTTTTTTTTTGCGTTTTGCTTGCTTTGAAAGTTGCAACAAACAACAATCAACATAATGAAATTAATTTCGAATGGTACAGTCAGTCGTTTAGTTAAAAAGCTATCTAGTGTCGCTTGTTTCCGCAAAGACATGTTTATATATACAAACTAAATTTAAAACATGCACGCAACTACAGGCCTCTCTCCCCGGAGCCCCCTCGAAAAAAAAGAGTGGACAAAACAAAAGGGTAGTAAGTTTTTTTTTACAGATGACCATGGCCATCCGTTGGTGTTCTCAAGGAATGAAGGGTGAGTGATGCCATTAGCGACATAAGACTTCGACAATTATTCGATCCGCAATCAATTCCCCCACGTATGTCCCGTTTTTAAGGATGAGATACACTGATTTTGGGGTGTATTCCCAATCATTCCGGTTGTAATTATTAAGTGAGCGAAGCGAGCGTTTCCACGAGACTCTTATGGCACTTCGTTCTGTTTTTTTTTTTTTTGTTTGTTTGTTTTTTTTTGGTTTTTTTTATGTCTGTCGATAGCGGTCGAACGGAAAGTCCGATCAACTTGAAATTTGGACCATCCACAAGCCTCGATGTGGATTGAAGGTGTATAGTTTTGAGGCAAAATCGTTTGAAAAGTTACAAAGTTACACCATAGTTACTGCAAAATATTTTTTTGAAACAAAATGGCGGCAAAATGTGAGATAGCCATATTTTTTTAAACTTTTTTCCGGTTACGAATATGTTCATTTTTTGGCGATACAATAAATATTGGCAAAGTTACACAAAAGTTACTCGAAAATATATTTCTGAAACACAGTTACGGCAAAATGTGAGGTGGCTATCTTGTAGTAAATTTTTGTCCGGTTACGAATATACTAATGTAAACGCGATCCAATACGTATAAGAGGCAGAAATTACATTTCTATTGCTGTCAATAACTGTTAGTAACGGTGGCGGACCGCGGCGAAAACACTAGGCAGAATGACAACGAAAATTCTTAGCAACGCACATTGCACTGTATCCAACAATGTCGGGAAGTATAATTGGTATGGAAATTAGAAACATTTTTGCAATGTGCATTCTTGAATTGTTGTTAATTGTTGTTTGTATAAGCATTGAAATCTTTTCGCCGGAAAGTTCGTAGATATTGACGCGCTCGCTTATCAACGCGTCAAACAGAGCGTTTTCCTAGTTGTAAATAATAAGTGACGGCATAGTAATAGGCCTTGTTGAGAAGTGGCGGGATGCTATCCCGCCCCACTTCGAGCACTGGTGGTGGGCCATATGAATCATCATTCTCTATAAATATTAAATATCAAGCCATTTATGACTACATGCAGGCGTTGAAATTAACTCTTGCCCGAGGCTAGTGAAACTTTGCTTGGGCTAGAAAAAATCTTATTGCACGAGCCTGATGGGTGATTGGGACCCTATTCTGTAACTTTTTATTGTATATCCTGCAATTAATTCTGCATAAATTGGAACTTTTTTGTCCAATATTACATTACATCTACCTACTAGGGATGTTGAACGATATTTTTTTCTGTATCGATATCGGCGCCGATATTGTTATTCAAAAAATTGACATCAAGATCGCGATAATGAATTTTTCCGGTGGTAAAAAAACAATACATAAGAAATCGTAGTCAATTTAAAGTGTTTTTGCCGTGGCCTGCAGTACGCATTGCTGCAGTTAGTGCTTTCATGTATAAACTGGATACAAAGATACAGTAACAAGACACACTTTTCACACCCCTCCTTATAGTAGTATCAGTGTTACTTACCAGCGATATTGCCACGTGATAAAATGATGTCACTTGGATCTAGATATATCTACTAATGTTATTCTTAGGATTTTGTTTTTAAGTTTCTATGAAATGATCTTAGATGATCTATGATCTCTTACCTCTCTCGGTTTCCACATCGATTGCTATATGCCGTTTCCTCTTCTTGGACGGCTGCAGCCGAGAACCGCCGTGGTCTGTGGTGATCGTTATCACCTCAGACCCTTCTGACATCGACATGGGTGTTGAAGTATCTCGTTTCGGTGTTGCGTCAGGAGTGTCATGACAGCTGAGATCTAGTTCTCCACTGATTCCACCAAAAGCATTATACACTGAGTAGTTTCGAGGCACTGGCCATTCCTTGTTCTCTACGGCGTGAACAATGTGTTGCAGACGAGCTTGAATTGCATGGTCTTTTGGCCATTTGATGGGATTTTGAAAGCTTTGTGCAAGAAGTTGTGCAACTGTTGCTTCGCTGAAATCCAAAGCACTACTGCTGCTTGGTCTAGCCGAGTGCACGAAAGGATCGGCCCCTGAAAGCCGTGCCAATGGTTGTATTACCTCTAGATCAGGAAACATAGCTTTCAGCTCTTCAGCTTGAGTATTTGGCTTTTTAGGAACAACTGCTTTAGGAACTAAAGGTTCAGATTCTTGAGAATCTTCACCTTTTAAACTAAAACTGTCTTTTTCTGAAGAAGTATCAATTTCAGACTTTTGGTGTTTGTTCAAAGGGTCAGATATGGCATCTGTTGCACATTTAGAGATGTCAATGGTTGGTTTTTCTAAAGAAGCAGTTGAATCAGATATTACATTACAATTACTGCTATCTTCTGCCTTTTCCTCATCACCCTTCACCAAGCACAAGCTAGCATCCTTCACATCGTTATCACCTTCCTCCTTCTCCACGTTCTCTTTTGAATCATCTGCCGTTTCTACAGTAAGGCTAGCATCCACTGGATCTTCAAGTTCATCATTTTCTTCTGATTTTACATCAGGCTTATCTTCACCAGTAGCATCATTCAATACTATTTTTTCTTCACAGGAAGGTTCAGATTTTTCATCTTCAACAGGTAGCTCTTCCTCTTTTTCTTGTGAACAGGTACTCATCTCGGTTAAATTTGCCTCTAATTTTGAAGTGGTTTCAGATTGCATGTCCTCTGACTTTGTTTCATTCATAGTTTCTTCAGCATTTTTGTTTTCTTCTACGTTTGGTTCACTATGAACTTTTTCCTCCACTTCAGTATGAGCTTCTGTTAAATTGCTTTTTGAATCCTCTTCACAAAGTTTTTCAGCTTTTATTACGTTCTCATCATTCTCCAAAGCATCTTTCACGTTTGATATGCCTGAATTATCTTGTTCTTGGATAATATCGTCGTTGTTTTCAGTTTTAACTACCGGTACACTTTTTACAAGTGTCAGCTCCACCTCATTCTTTTCTTCTTTTGCTACTTCCTTTTCAGTCTTGACTTGGTCATTCTCATCACAGCCTTTAACTTCCTTTTTCATGCCTATCTTTTCTATCTTGAGAGTACCTTCTCCTTTTTCCAACTTAACTAGAATTTCGTTCTTGTCCATCCGCAAGATATCTTCTGGTCGCTCGAACTTGATAGACCTATCTTCTTCTTCTTTTACAACTTCCCTTTTGGCTGCTGCAACTTGATCTAAGATCATATGTTTCCTCAATACTTCTAAGAAACCCAAATCTGGATCGTTCAAGATGAAAAACTCTGTCCTGGCTAGACCATGCCTGCAAGTAAAAAACACAACAAATTAATATTGTCTAAGCTAGGTTCAAACTAAAAATACCCTAGATTTATAAATTGTACGTGCTCTTATGGAGTAGTGACTAGTGAGCTATGGAAGTTTTGATGAGTTATTAACTTATCGTTCTGTACATTTCTTCTGATATGCTGGTGGTGAAGAAGCAAGATATAAGCACTAGGGGTGGGATAATTTATCGGAAATCCAGTTAGGGCCGGATTTCAATCGGTCATTAACGGGGCCGTTGGTTGACGGTCCGTTATCTGCATAGGGTTTATTGGATTACAGATTACAGATTGTCAGCTAACGGCCCCGTTAACGACCCCGTTAACCGATTGAAAAACCGGGTCAGTGTAATCTGTCCCCGGGTAAACTGACCCAGCGATAAACTGCGGCAATGTAAACTGCGGCAATATCAACCATACCCAATATCATTGGAACTTTCGTGGGATGTCAGGCAGCTGGACAATTGACATTGGCACAGTTTATCGCTGGGTCAATTTACTGGGGGACAGATTACAGGGTTCCAAATAACCAGGCTTTAATGATTTTCCCGCTCCGTTAGCCGTAAGCTCAACAATGGCCCCGCAAATACAACACAAAGGTGGAAAAATAATGTTTTTTTAATGTACTGTAGCTGGCAGAAATACACTCACATGAGTAGGCAGGCGGCTTGCAAGCGTGCCTAACATTAAATAGTTTTTTTTTTTTTAAGAATTGCGGTTAATAATGCCGATTTACAGATTATCCCATCCCTAACAAGCACCTAGTCACTTGACCCCCCCCCCCACAAACACATGTTACTTGGAATCAAATGTACCCTGCCTCTTGTATGTAAAGTATAACTTTTGAGTGATGAATTTAAATTGGATATAAAGCAATACAGAATACAGTAGAACAGGCCTGCCGTTTTTACGGATATTGTCCGTTTTAACGGATATTTGGGGTGGAAAACGGACAGCAGGATTTTTAGTCTTTTACAGATTTTTCGAAAATATTGTATTTCGCGGATTTGAATTTTGCGGGAAATATTTAGGTTTGAACGCGATCCATAAAGAAGTCCACATGACGATATCGACTTTGCTACCGGCTTCGCGCAGGCCGGTAAATAGTCCGCGCGTAGTAATTTTCTCCGTGAAGTAGGTAGGGATGTGCGAGTACTCGATTTCTCGAGCTTTTTCGAGTAGTTTTTCAAGCTCGAAGTCGAGTCGAGTAGTAGTTTAGGCTCGAAAATTTCGAGTTTAAAGGCCTAACCTACAAATTATGAAAATGACATCGCTCACGCCGATTTCCATCCAGTTTTAAATTAATCCTACCTGACTTTGTGATGTATCCTAACCCAGGTCTAGCGTCAATAAATAAAGACGTAATAATAATAATCGCAATAATAGGCCTAATGTCGGGCCAGTGTAGGCCTATACAAGTACCTAGTCATGAGCCTATATTCATCTTTTCGTCGCCAAAGTCTAGGCATTGGCCTCTTGAACATCACAAGTAGTGCTTCTTTTCTTCTATTTCTATAACTTCTATTTCACTGCACTGCACAGACAGCACAGCACATTATTAAATTCGTGTCTAATTAACGTCAGTCTTGAAGGTTCAGTTTCACTACTCGCTATATTCCGCAAGATATAATATGCATCAATCTAGCTACTACAGTAGTCCCTCGTTAATTCAAACTCGGTTAATTCAAAATTATGTATAATTCAAACTATTGATGGAGTCCCAGCAGAAGATTTAGGTGCATAGTGTTCAAGTTCTTTTAATTCAAAATTTTGTAATTCAAATTGGAGTTTTTAGGGTCCCTTGAAATTTGAATTAAAGGGGGATTACTGTATGTACTGTATATACACTGATTATCTATTTCTGTACGTTATTGTGTGATTGATTTCCTTTTTTTAACTAAAAATGCAAAAGTAAAAAAAAACTCGAGCTCGACTCGATACTCGAGTATCTAGAAGTAGGCGGTGAACAGCTGTGATGCAAGACGTATACAGGTATTATGGTAACACAGAACTCGCCCGCAGTAATGACAGCGCGTACTAACCAGCGACCAGCTCGCCACGCCCACAAACAGGAATTCACTGTAGCTTCAAAGAAGAAAGTAGTCGCAAAAATATCGTTGCGTTTTTTTTTTTTTTTTTTTTTTTTACAAATATTATTACCCGATTAAGATTCTAATCCTAAAAATGGATGCAGGTAATTTCTGGACCGGGGTAACCGGGGTACCCTATGACATCCTTAGTAAAAAGTATGTTTTTTTAATATTAGACTTGCCGAGAACGACAAAAAATGTAAATTTCAAATTTATGGATATTTTCAGGATATTTGACCCACTCCAACAGGATTTAATTTTTTCCCTGGTGGCAGGCCTGCAGTAGAACCTACTCCTGGCTTCCTTATGGCATTTAATGTTAAAAATTTTCTTTTTTCTTTGGCTATAGGCTATAATTGTTCAGTTAAGATAATATCTCGGGCGATTTCAGAACAAGACTGGGGCTTTAAGTAGGCTTACGTTTCACTCTTGATAGATTAACACCTCCCGTAGGCTGAAATACCAAAGATTAAATCTCATCTTGTTGTGTCTTAACAATATACATACCGGTAATTTCTTAGTTTTAAGCTGTTATCCTTCTCAACCGTTTACCCCATGCAACATGTGTTCTTGGTGTAAAATGCTGCTGTCATACATAATGTCACAATGTGTCATTTGAAATAACTTACTTGGCAGCCCCCCGCAACAACTCCTTGTCGTGGCGACCAGGCTCCCACCAATCGGGTGTGTCTGCGGATGTTTGGCACAGCTGGAGTCGTTCGTCCAGCTTTGGGTGCACCAATACTTCTTCTCTTATCTTACTCATAAGTTCAATCCGTTCCAGTGTCTTCAGGGCCTTGTCCTCACTCAATGGTTCGACCGGTTGCTCAAGGCACTCTACAATAAATAAAACAGTATTGGCTATATATAATCTTTTACTAGGGGTGTGCAAATAGTGATTTTTCAGTTGGGAATATGAATATCGAGTAGTACACGTACACAAAAAGTCGAATATCAAATATTTCCCACCATAATGCAGTAGTACCACACACAATTAATTACAGTAGAACCGCCTTTGTACGTTTCGCTTTTCTACGTTTTTTACGTTTCTGCGTTTTTTTTACGAGGTCCCGGCGAAGCCTAATGGCATTTATGCATAATTTATTTCTTTAATACGTTTCCCAATATTACGTTTTTTACGTTAATGCGTTTCAAAAATCAGTCCGTCAAGGTAATTAGATCCTATAGTACGTTTTCTGTGTTCTCATAATCGGTTTTTCTGGCCAGCCAGTGAGTCGAATTACAAGTTGTTATTGTTCAAGCCGACCACAATAGTCATTTATAGGGCTGTGCGAGTACTCGAAAAGTCGAGTTCGGTCGAGTAGTTACTACTCGACTCGAGGTGATCGAGTTTTTCGTGAAAAACGAGTCGAGTTCGAGTAGTTTTGATCGACTGAGCCGCCGTATTCATCTGGTTTAAATTACCGCCAATAGGTAGCGCTAGTATCCAAAAATAGCTTAAGTATCGATTTTATAATCGACTTTGAAGAAAAAGTGACCTATCGATCATTATCGAGCAGATCGATACACGCAGACCGCGCAGACGACGCTTATTAGGCCTATACTTCTGCAAATTCGCAAAAAGTGTCAGCGTTTTTTGTGAACTAAGTGTGGATGATGTAGAAGTGGCAGCCAAACAAATGGAAGGGAATCTTCGAGAACCTAGGCCTACGAGATCGCTGACACATAGGCCTACTATGTTCAAAGAGCCTAGGCCTAGCATAGCCTAGGCCCTAGGCCTAGACCCTGGTCGTAGGCCTGGCCTAGGCCTAGACCTAAAAGTACCTAATCATCAAAGATATTATATTCCCTACTGATCATCATGTATTTGGAATCATTTTAAAAACGTTCCATACAACTTAAGTTCAAAATGTAATCTTTGCATTATTAACCTCAAAATGGGGAAAATCTCGCCAACATGGTCTCACAAAAACAAAAGTGGCCATCTGACAACCCATCTGCAAAACAGATTACACTGTAGTTCTATTGTTTCTCTTAAAGTCTTTCTCCTGTGCCAGGTCCCTGTGTACAGTGTAGGCCTAGTCCTAGGCCTAGCATTTGGCCATGCTTCGAGCATAGCCCTAGCCTATCCCAAGACCCAAGACCTAGGCCAAGCCTTAGTACTTTCCTTGTCTAGATCACGTAGGCCTAGACCCAGTTGGCAGAATCTAGCATCGTTTGAGCCTTAGGCCTAGGGAGACCATAATATTGAACAAATTACAGTATATGGTTTTAGGCCTGGCCCCAGGGACAGCTTTTAGGCCAAGGCCTAGCCTAGGTGAACTCGGCGGTAGCTTAGATGGGGTCCTAGGTCTAGTCTGCCTAGTCCTCTACCGGTAGTTATTCCTTTTCTGTATCTTTTTATTATATTCAGGCACTACTCGAAACTCGACTCGAAACTCGCGAGTTATTTACTACTCGAACTCGACTCGATTTGGAAAAGTGCTACTCGCACACCCCTAGTCATTTATTCATCCCAGTTCTGCGAAGCGTCCCCCCCCCCCTCCCTTCCATCGCTCAACACAATGCAACCCAGTGGCCAGTGAGTGCCTTGACCTTGACCAGCTGCATCTCGTTCCGCGTGGGGGGGGGGGTTCTCTGAAAGGATCGTTTTATCTACGATCTGGGCTGCCAGCACTGAGGTTCTTAACCTGCTTACAATAAATAACAAACCCTCGTCCAGTGGTCCTCTTTACAAAAGGCTTTTGTCAAACTACAGAGATAATTAACATTGCCATCGCACTTCGACTACTCCTATTGTCAGTATAGAAAACAATATGTTTACCCACTCGAGTTTTTTACAATATGTCATCACAATGTATGAAAAGACAAATTTGAAGTATTTCAATAGTGCGTTTTTCCCGTTACCACGTTTTTTTGTCTCGGGTCCCTCGAAAACGTACAAAGGAGGTTTCACTATAATAGATATTGTTGGTTTTCAAGGTTTATCGTCTGATTGTACCAGCACTATAAGCAAACAAGGCAAATAATACATAGTAAACTGCAAATTGCAAAAAAATAAAAAATAAAATTCAAAACAAGTACTTCGAAAATATCGAAGACTATTCGAATAGTTACTTCTTCTTCTTATGCCAACAATTGACCTATTTGGTCATCATGCGTTTTCGCGTTTCCCAGTAGAGATAGGATTCTTTTTAAGGTTTTAACAAAAAACACGACCCCGTAATTGACGTAATTATATACTTGTATATTAAAACAATACAAAATAAAAATGAGAAGAATTGTACTGTCAAATATTATGTTAACTAGAGATAGGGCCCACACTTAAGTGGTAGATTTGTTGTGTGATAAACTAGTTCATAAGATAATATGTACTTGTATTGTATGTAAAAATAGCAAATTGCTAAATAAAGTTCTACTAGGCCCTACTACTAAAAGTCTAAAAGTGCAATGCTTTGATTACCTTCTTCTTCTGTTAGCTTGATGCCACAAACACGTTTGCACATAGCACAGAATGCACGGAAGTATTCAGTCATGGTATCATCGAACTTCTTCTCCAGTCGGGAAATGGCACGAAACTTGTTCCAATCATAACGACCTCGTTTTCTAAAACATAAAATACACAGTAAGAGATTTGTAAATTCTGTGTTTTAGACAACAGATGCTATCCAACAAATATTGATAACTGAAGGTGCTACAAAGTGCTAAACCAAGAATATACTCTATACTAAAAATGATAATATCTATGGCTGCCCAACGATATTGATAAAAGAAAAATTTAGATTGTTGCGCGTATCACAATATCGTCAATTAATAATATTTAAAAAAAAATGAAAACAAATTATATAAATTATTTATAGGCCTAAATGTTAACATTTTTCTTTAAAAATATACATGTGTGTACCAGTGTAATATTTTGTAATATGCATGTGTCAACCGAGAGTTCAATGCTTTTATAATTTTGCTGGTATATTTACTGGAACGTGCATAATCACATGACCAGTGATAGGCTTTTCATTTCTACGTTCTCGTTCCCTAGGAAATGAAAAAGCTGAGTCCTTAGCCAGAAGTGGCACAAAAAAAGATCCCCCACCAGCTCTTACTTTATCTTACAACTAAGTAAAAAGGAAGAGAAGTCAGCAATGAGAAAGATCTATGAAGACACTATAGGCCTAGAAGAGGCAGGTACAACAAAAACGTGGTGGAACGAGATATAAAAAAAGGGTCAGACAAAAAGTGGTCTCGCAAAACAGCTACAGCCCAATTCCGCCTTGCAACTGGGTTCTTCAACACCATTTGAACCATTTTAACATTACGACTGAACAGGCCATCTGCAAATTACAGTAAACCCTCAGTAAAACGAACTCGGTTAGTGCGAATTCTCAGATGATGCGAATAGTGAGCAAGACCCAGCCTGCGTAAATAGGACACTCAATGTTAAATAAAACGGATATAACGAATTTCGCATAATACGTAATACGAACTAATTATTTATCCCCTGGATGGTACTTATACATAATGTTCGTTGTTTAATACGAACTAATAATTTTGAACCTGCACAAACAAAATAATGTGTCCGAGAGTTCAACCCGCAGAGTAGGCGTAGGTATCAAGATTTTTGTCCGCCGAGCGTACGTTGTCGCAGGCAGCTACTTGTTTTGTTGGTGCTTGGTTTTCCCTTCCCCCCCCTCCGCCGCCGGCGCAATCGGATGCGCGCGCCAGCCCTTACAGCTGTTGAGGGGCGTGGCTTGCTCACTGCAACTGCTTAGTCCGCCTACTATGCACGCACAAAACATCATACCCGCACACTACTATCCATTGGAAAACATTGATTGTTTGTAGATACAATTATTTTGGCTGGTACTATTGAATTTCGACGTTTTTGCGATATTACGAATTTTTATATTACGAACTGACGATTTCTGGGTCCCTTGATGTTCGTATTAACGAGGGTTTACTGTATATAATTTTGAACCGCAAGACAGAGCACACCTTTTTAGGTGTGCCGCACTTCAGAATGACATTAACGCCCTGCATTAATGACCTGCCCAATGACATGGGCAGGTCAGAAAAAGAAGCCATTTTAGATTGGATAGCAAGAAAGAGGAATGGGTGAAAAAAGCCGCGCTCTCTGCATAGGAAAAAAAATGTGCATTCTAAGTGCGAAATCATATTTTTAGTATGCTGGAAATGGGCAAAATTAATGTGGGAATATTACGCATTGTTTTAGTGGGAGAAAGAAGGGACTGATATGGAGATGTACAACTTACCTGTCATACTCAACTCCAAACGTGGAAACGGTCCGGAAGAAATCAGCTTCTTCTCGACGAGACCATTTCCGTTGATAAACTTCAAGCCGTTGCCTCTCCCGCTCACGCACAATTTGCTCTATCTTCTCTCGGCGTTCAATCTTCTGCAAGGGAAGTGTCCACGAATTAGAAATTGAGCCAATAAGAGTAATGAATCACCCACCATAAGACAGTCAACTAAAATGCAACTTGGTAGTTCCACTACTGCATGTACATCAGTACAGGCTTACCCCTTGTTACAAACCAATAGCAAGATACTCTGGTGCCCTTGTCTAACCAGAATGAAAACGGATTTTCTTGAACATAAAGCGAAGTTAAAGGACGAATACAGACTCTCCATACAACCTTCCAGTTTTGTATGTTACAGTAATACCAACTAGGTACATAATCACCAATGCTTAGTTGACACTTGTCCAAGAATTGGTTTTACGATATTCTAATGAATGATTGATATTTATTAAACATTTCTTCATAATTTTCTTAATGGTGTAGCTGAACTTAAGAAGAATGTTGTTTCACTTGCCACATTGAGGTACAGCTTTAGGAAACAAAACAAGGAATTACAATTTAAGGGAAATATACTTTCTTCCAATTTCAAGAATAAAAGGGGGGAAGAAAGCTTATCAAGATATAAATTGACAATGAAGAAAGGATAAGTTTGGAAATTAAAGCACAGAGAACTAGTAAGTATAAACAATTACTAGGTAGGCTATGTTTTGAGCTTAAAGTAACAGATGAGTGGTATAAATATTAAATAGAGAAGAGTTGAATAAGAGCCTTTGTAGCCAGCATTGGTCTGCTTAGCAAGAATACAAAAGATACAATTCTTCACAGCGAGTACCCGCAACTATTTCATCAGCAGATAAGCCAACTCCAATGAAAAATTAATTGCCGTAAATTAACAGTATATTTTACAACATGGCGGTGATTGGTAGGCCCTACAACTTTTAAACTTTCCTCATCTGTTCGTACCGTTGATATGGACTTACATATCCAAATTCATTTAAATTTGTTTTTAAGTTTTAATTTAAATAAACAAATATTTGTCTTAAATTAATTTTTTGTAGGTTGGCATCTTGACGGATTTTGCTAGTTACGTTAACAGCATCTACTTTAGGAGTCATGAGTGTTGACTTAAAATTTCAACCTATTTATATTTATTTGTTATTACGAACATTTCTTTATAAAGATGGTACTTTTACATGCGTAAGAACCTTTTGGGACCTAAAAACAGTTTGTTATATAGATTATTTTGTTATAAAGACATTTGTTATAAAGAAGTTGTACTGTATTACACCACATTGCTTCACCTTTTTGCTTCACCTTTCACCTGGGCCATACTTGGTACAGTGGGTTGTGACTAACTAAGGGACTAGGCCTACTACGTACTTCTAATCAGTAATTAGCCATGATGATGGTTGATTATTAACTGGTTGTGTAAATAATACCTGATTTAAGACTTGATTTTACTTTTTTTATACTTTTCTTTAGATGGACACCATTTCTATAGAAAAGAGATGGGCTGTGGGCACTCAATACAATACACAAGACACCATATGTATTTTTCTTCCCATCCCCCCATCACCAATATTCCTGACATTTTGGATCACATTCAAACGAATTACGATTATGTAATATTAAAAAATCTACCCCCCCCCCCCCCCCCCCACTGAGATTGACGCATGTTGAGTGAATCATTGTGACAGCAATGCCATGTTTCAAATTCTTGTATTTTTTAAGTGCAGGTGAAATACAATCAATAAGGAACACAATTCTTATAACTAGCACAAGGCATTCTAGCTTCATCAGCAATGTTAAAACAAATTTAGAGATTTGTCTGTTCAACGAAATTAAAATATAGCATGGAAAAATGATCAACATAACAATGCACCGAACTAACACAGGTATTGCAGTGAAAAACACACTTGGAGGGTTCATTCATGGTCAAAAAGTGTTATTAAAGCAATAAGCACAGTAATAGGATATTATTTTCATGCAAGTCTGTTGACTTCAAGGGTTCACAGTGCAGCAAATGTAACTAAATAACGTATTCAAAAACTTTATCACAAGAACTTGGAATATATTCAGATACTATATTATCAATACAGGTAATAAATATACACAGAACCATTTGATGACGTTACAAATCAGCTGCCTGGCAAGCATGCTCTTCACGTATAGGTCCAAGCCTATGATGATAAGGCTGTGCTGTTGTGCAAGAATAAAATTTCTCAAAAAATTCAAGCTCTCAGAGATTTCCTTAAAAAGCTTGCTTGGCTTGCTCATAGACAAGTCTCCAAATTCCAAGCCTTGGAAGATTGTGATAACAACCATTGTGTATTTTATTTTCATTTATTTATTTACAGGGAAAGTTTTTTTAATATTTGGACAGTAATTTACAAATTTATTCCTGGGTTAGAGCAAATTTATTTACTAGTTTTCAAGTTTGGAGAGCTTTTAGCAAGACCTGTTATTTAGTTTGGCCTTAAGAATCGTTTGAAATTCACGAATCTTCAAACCTAGCTAGACTTAAAAAACCTTTGCTCGTACAGATATGTCCATAGCAGATGATTGCGAGTTTTGGTGCTGTTAATAACAAGTTTCACAGGCGGTTATCATAACAGGATAACAAGATCGTAACTGAGGTCTAGTACTAAAATTACTTGTACTGTGTACTACTACAATTAATACTACAGCTGCTATATACACAGATACGTGGTGGAACATGCATCTATAGACTGACTCCCATGTAAACGATAACAAATCAGAGGTTATTAGGGATGGGCAAAGATAGATTGTATCAATGGATATTGGAAATAGTTTTAAATATTGTTATTGATTTAGGTATTGAATATGCAAACAACTGTCCATCAGTCTCATCCATTTAGACCCCATTTTTATTACTGCAGTTGAACGTGGGTTGATTTTACTGTGGTAACCCACTTACGTTTCCATGAATTTCATTTAACTGTCATTATCATGTAGGTTTCAACCTTCACACGCGGAGTGTTGTATGCTAAACGCCTTGTTGACGGAAATAACAACAGCTGGGAACCTGATGTCAACATAACCTACAATTCACCCCTGTACAGCTCACAGCATCGAATCGCGTGGACAGTATAATCCAACGGTATAATCATTAATATAAACGCATTAATATGTCAACTTTTAAGTTGATATGAACAAATACTGTAATAAAAAAATCTGTCGGTTGAAGTTGTTAAAGGTTATGTTTGATGTTGTGAAATGACGTCAAGATAGTCATGAAAGTTTACCGTCCTCTGTTTACACTTCTTGGATCATGGCCAGTTATGCGAGTGGACATGGAACCTAGCTATCCTATAATCTTAAGCAACCTCCAAGGCAATGTGATTAGAGTGAAAAGGGATTTAATTAATGAGTAATGAATGGTTTCTTGCACACTACTTAATTTTTTGTTAATCATTTTAACATTAGGCTATATATACCATACATGCTACTTCATACATACATACATACATACATACATACATACATACATACAAACATACATACATACATGCATGCATGCATGCATACACACAACAAGTCCCAGATTAGTCTGTTAAAGCAATAGTTTAGAATGAGTTCAATAGATGTGTAACTAAAATGTAGCAATGTGCAAATGTGGACAATACATTACCCACAGATACATGGCTAGCTGATGTAAATCCAATCCTTGTGCGTTCAGTACATCCCTGATAACTGCATGCTGGTCTTGGTGGTCTACCCCTTGCTATAAACACATACAGGGGCAAGCTTGTCACATCTACGCATGTCAGTGCATCACTACATATTGCAAGGCTTGTAGCATATCTACACTGATACTCCTCACAACAAACAACTCTTTTTCCTAGACCCCAAATACAGCACACATGTGCACTTCAACAATTTGAATTATTTAAGAATGGTCATAAATCAAACTAAATAATTATGATCAAGCTACATAGGACAGAACATTTAAAACTACAATCAACAATGAAAATAAATTCAAAATTCTACACCTAGACTACATTACTCAAGCTTACAATATCAAAACAAAATATGCTGTTTTGAGGGTTGGGAACAAGAATGCCAGAAGATAAAATAGTACTATTGTTAATTTTAGACAAGGAGCACAAATGTAATGGAAACAAAAATGCACTTAGCATACAACAAAGCACAATGTATCAGTATAATGTACATTTGCTTGGGAACATCGATAGCAGGATGCACAACAATCACTCGGTCCTGTTAAACCAATGCAACATCTTGTAGACAAACAGAAAAGCATCACGAGAAGCTAGACATAATGTATTGTGTTTGTATTGGTAGAAATCCATAACTATTACTACACTTCAGAAATAATGTCCATTAAACATCCATACAAACTGGTAGCAGGCAAAATATAATATCAGCTATAACTTACTACATTAATTTACCTGCAAGTGTTTGTGTACGTACAACACTTGGTTACCTAGCAGGTGGTGATAAAGGCAAACAGTATTTCGGATTTTCTTTAATGAATGTTTGAATTGTAAATGCCATTTATAATTAAAAATAGGGATTTTTTTTTAGGTACATACGCCTATATATATATAATTAATAATTATGCTGCCAATTTTAACTAAACCACTGAAGACAATCCAGTCACTAACGACTACATATTATTTACCTACGACTGCACGCTGCAATTGACCACTGGTGATGTTCACACCCCCTGACGTCACAAAATCAATATGGCCGAAGATTGTGGGATAGATCGTCGATGGCGTGCACTGTTTACGTGTTAAATTCTAGTTTGACATTTAAAAAATTGTTCAGTATTGCTGTGTTCCATTATGTAGAAGTCGGGCAGTAATATCTGGAATATCTTGTCATACCTTTCCAAAATGAGAGGAGCTCAAAAAAACAGTGGATTGTGAAAATAAGACGAGATGAGAAGCGAACATGTCAAGTGTCATGGTCAATGAGAGTTTGTTCAGCACATTTTATTTCGACAGATTTCAAGAGTATTTACGGTGAAAAACGTATACTAAATGATAAGGCTGTGCGAGCAGGAATTTTTCAAGTAGAGCAAGATCGAGCAAGATTCAGAAGATATTCTTGAATCTCGAGTGAGAATCAAGATTGAGCGTACCAAAAATTTTCTTGAATATCAAGCGAGATTCAAGATAAAAACAGACTTTGCTTTTTACCTTTCTAGTACCGTAAAGGCCCGAATATAACGCGATGTTTTTTTTTTTTTTTTTTTTTAAATATTCTATATCTTCACTCGCACTAGAATCGGAAACTACAAATTTCAAAACGCATTTCGCGATGTTTGAAATTCCCGCATTAAGTCGATAAAGTAGTAACTTTTTATACCGGCAAGTCGATCAAGTAGTCCTTGCCTAGCCCCGATCAAATACCTTAGTAACCAGCTGCGCTAGAATACAGGACAATCGCGGTGTTTAGCATGTAAGAAGGCGGCGAACGGCGAAAGTAGCGCATTCTGTCGGAGCGGTTCGATCGCTGCGCGGCAAATATGAATTTACTATGGCGCTTCCCATAAGAGTCAGCAAAGTAGCATATGTTTTGACCTTTACGTCCGTAAGTTCGGCTTTTACGTTTTAATTTGGAACATTACATCAAACACTCTCATTGATTCACTATTTAAGAAGACCGACATATACGTAGGATAACTAGGAACCACAACAAACTAAGTGTATTGCATGAAAGCATAATTTATACGTTCTGCAGGCGGAATGATCATCGACTCATTATTTATTGCTGGTATGTGGACAAGCAATCGGTGAAAGGAGGGGGGGGGGGGGGGGGGGGGGAGAGGTTGTGATGATTTGTCAATACAGGCTTCAAAATGTATCTACTTGAATTAACCCATTATTATAAAGGCCACATGCCTCTCAATAGCATCAGCTTCACTCATAATTGCACCCCCGTCGTCGTGTTTTGAGCTTTTTCCATCCATTCCAAAATTTTCAACGGCATTTGTTTTCCTCATTTTTTATTAAATATGTTTAGTTCAAGTAAGAACTAAACATATTTAATAAAAAATGAGGAAAACAAATGCCGTTGAAAATTTTTGAAAAAATCCATAATAAATTCGTACTTGGGCGTTCAAAAACAACAAAGTTGAAATTCTCGCACGTTTCCGAACGTTCAAAAGCTTACCGGTACGTCCCGGTAAGTGTGTCGTCAATGAAATGCACATGTTATGAAACGTTTTGAACCGCTCTCAGATAATACCAAAATAGGTTGTCCTATTTGAAAACGGGACATTTGGGGGACGTTCTAAAATTAAAATTAAAAATCAAAATTACAAAAATTACCATAATCACTCAAAAATAGCCAAAACAGTAAGTGCCGTGTACCTCCGGGTACGTTCAATGTCGGCAATAGATTCGGACACCAGAAAAATGAATACGAAAAATTACAAAAAATTCCCAACATGCTTTTTTAAGACATTGAAAAATTCTCATAGACAAATTCCGGCAAAAAACCGCTACGCATGAAATCCGATAAAGCACCATAACTAGGACACCCGCAAAGTCTTATTTTTGAAAGTAACATTTTCCGATAGACAAATGTCTATTTATTAATACTAAACACAAATGTCTGTTGGATGGCATTTTAAACACACTTTTAATATACAAAATTAAACTTTTGTATGCGTGTTTTAATATCGCCGTGAAAAATGCGTTGCGCGAACGTCTGTCATTCGGTGTGGGGGTAAGTGTTTGAAATTGTTTTTTCATGTCCCTGTACGGGCAAGTGTTCAGTATCGGGATATAGAAAAAAACCCATTTCGCAAGTACCAACTTGACGCAGAAAAATCAAAACTGAAACCGTGTACAGAAAATGGAGAAGTGCCCATAACTAAGCATCCGGGACGAAATACAAACATTTGGTCGGTTATAATCCAGATTAATGTACGTGCTTTAGGACGAAAAAGTCGAGAAAGTTCGCAAACAAAAAATGTGGGAGAAAAGTGTCCCCGCTTCTTTTAAAAAACGCGCGCGACCAAATGTACACGATAAGTGTGACGAAACTTCCGGGACGAATCCAAAAAATTTCCAAATCGTAGTTACCCAGATGGTAACCAACGGTAACGAAACAAAAACGAATGGTATATCTCGTTTGGTTCGACGGGCAGGGCCGTTTGAATGTGACGCATTAAAAATGTACCAAATCCGTCAATCTCGTTTTCGAAAACCTTTCGTGTTTGGATGCCCGTAACTTTTAAACGGAACAATTTACATTAATAAAATTCATACCAAAAGATGCGCCATTCAATTGACTTTAGATCAAAAGCATCGAAAAAATTCTCAATAAACATTTGAATTTTTTATAATTTTTACCGTAAAACCGGAGAATCGAAATCGCACACTTTACGAGATAAAACACGTCGGGGGGTGGGAAGGGGTGGGGGTGGGGACTCGAAAAAAATACCCACGTGTAGTCAAAGGTCTAGCGCGAAATACTGTAGCGACAAAACGTGGAAAAAGTTGTTACGTGGGCCATCCCGGCCCACGAAACTCGAAAAGTGTCGCCTCTGGAGGGGCGCATTAATTTACTATTGCTTTGAACCTAAGCAATCAATTTCGGTCGAACCGCTCCGGTAGTGGCACTAGTGTCGGCTTTTCGCAACTATTTCACGGCAGTGTCCAGTATTCTAGCGCAGCTGGTTAGTAAGGTATTTGCCCCGATGCTATTGCAACCACTTATTAATTAAAGAACTTAGGAAGTTCTACTTAGGAAGTAGGGGGAGTAGGAGTGGGGTGATATCCAAGATTGACGTTGTCAATGGAAAGTGTTGACTTGGTCTGCGGAATTTATACCAGCAAGCAATTTTGCAAATAGTTTAGACTATTTTTTAAGTCCATGGCATATTACTAGAATCCATGTTTTGGAAGTACAATCATGAAAATGGGCCGCCTAAATGTTGTATCTAGAACAAAGCCTAGGGTAGGCCCAGGCCTAAGCTCTTCATAATTCTGTGGTAGGCCTAGGCAGAAGGCCACTTAGCATTTATTAGGAAATTTGGTTAAAATATAAAAATAATGATGAAATATTGTGAACGTCGTAGAATCTCCACAGAATGTTTCCGTTTTAATTAGAGATGGGACGATTACGATTCCGATTCTACCGATTATTCGGAGAATCGGCGATTAATCGGATCGGCGATTATTCAAAGAAAATTGGCCGATTCTAATCATCGCGTGATTTTGAATTTTCGCGCGCTCGCTAGTGCGCTATGTCGTTTAGCGGCAAGCGCTAGCATGTGTAGAAGGCGGTGTACAGAACATTCGACCTATCGATCGATGTATTTTAATCGAATTTTCTTACGTCATCTAATCTCGCCCAAAGAGAAAGAAGTTGCTCGCCTGTTGAATGCTGTTGTCTCGTAATTAATTGTGTCAGTTTTTCACATTTTGAATGCATTTGTAGCAATGTCTGAGTTGTCTGCCAATAAAAAACTTAAAAGTGACGTGTGGCGTTATTTCACAGTAGATGTGGTCAACAAAAGCAAAGCAAAATGCAAGTTTTGCAATGAACTCATTTCGCGTGGTGGTTCTGATACTAGGCCTAGTTTAGTATAGCTTAGACCCGTTTGAATCGAGTTGCACTTTTTTTAATAATCGGTTGAATAATCGTTAATCGGATCGTTTTTTTAATAATCGTAATCGGTAATCAGATCGGCCAATTTGAAGAACCGTCCCATCTCTAGTTTTAATATATTACACTTTCTTTCTCGAGCCCGCTCGAGACTCGAATTTTCGAGCAGGTGTTTAAGCAAGTCGAGCGATACACGAACAGAATTGTAATCTCCATCTCGTCTCAAAATTTCGAGACTCGCACAGCTCTACTAAACGATGATGCTGTTCCTAGTGTGTTCGCATTTACTTCACCTCGTAAAAAGAAAACTACAAGACGAACCTTAACGCGAGAACTCAACCCTCATTATAGCTTAGGCCTATGCTTAAACTGACATATTTGCCATGGAATTGCAAAGTATTACTAGGTCTATGCTAGGCATAAGTATTCGCATGGATCCTACACTAGACATATTAGGGCTAGGCCTAGGCATGCAGGTCCACTAAACAGGCCTACATCCATGGCAAGCTTAGGCTACCTTTGCTAGCCTAGGCCTAGGCGTTTGTTGTTGATTATTTGTTTGTTTGTATTATAAGCCAAAAGTAGGCCTAGTTAATCTAGGGCATCTAGGACTGTGTGAACAACGATAAATGACAGCAACAAATAGGCCTAGATAATCAAGGGCAAAAAGTAGGCACAGGCCTACTCTGTTGACACAGGCTAGGCCTAGGCCTAGCTCCAGCTGATTTTAAACCCTCGGATAATTCACAAATGCAGTCGTGATAGGTTTAATTTCAAATGTTGCATATAACATTATTGTGTGTCAACAAGTATCGAATATTTCACAAAGTAGTGTAATTTTACTACAAATTAAGAACATTCAGTATGCTTACTATTAGAGATGTCATAAGGTAGGAAAATTCGGATCCGGTTCCAGACCTTCCAGGAACCGGGTTACCCGAATCCTGAAAGCCTAAATTAAGTTATCTTATCTTGGTTACACCCCCTCCCCCCCAAACACTCGGTTGAAGGCCGTTCTCTGCCCGTGTCAAATGTAGGGTAATTCATAAGATCACAATTTATATAACAATCTTATTTTTTTTTAAAGACGATGGACTAACAAGAAAATAAGAACGACGTCGGCACAACAGGTAGAGCTACTAAGGACCTACTTTATACAATGCCGAATACAGTGGAGATAGATTAAGCAACTTATTTCAAGGTGAGAGTTGTGGTTTGTACTGATTCCCACAGCATTTACCATATGGACTGTACAGATTGAATAGAAACTGAATCGCACTAGAGTTGCATTTGGATTAGGTTACATGGTTTGCACATTACCTTGGCTTTCTGTGCTAGCTTCTGCTCCTCCTTCTTGAAGTTTCGCTGGTAGGACGTGATGACGCGCCGCAATCGAGTGTTCAGGTCGACAATGGAGGGCCATGGCGCTCGCGATGGATCCTCTTCCTCCTCTTTGTGCTCGGCCGACAATGAGGTGGATTCGTTCTGGTCGGGCGTCGCTACGGAAGCTGTATCGTTGGGGTAGCCCGAATGAGATTTGGAAGGTTCCTTGTTGCTGGGGGAGCTTTCCACCATATCGTCGTCATCTGTTAGTTTACTGGTGTCATCTTCATTACTATGAAAGTTGAAAACAAAAGACTTGATTATAATAAATAACCACCTGGGTCATTTTTAGTTCTGGAAGTAGGATGAGTGAATGTAGGTTTTAGTAGGTAGGTCTATACACATTTAATAACCAAAATAATCGACTGTCAAAAAGAAGATTGGAAGATTCAATTGATTCAACCAATAAATTGACAACATCGATAATGAAATGTATATGGCCAGAAGATATGTACAAACATTGTTGTTTGCAAAATGATAGGGTTGTGCACGATTACGAATATTATGGAAGAGTGTTCTTTAAACTCTTAATTCATTGAGCTGCAAATCATACTTTGTGCGTCCACATGTTTGCGGCCGGCAAACATGTGGACGCACGTAATCGTGCACACCCTGTGCACATGTTAAATTTGTGGCAAATTATCACCCATGTAGGCCGACTGCAGATCTGTTGGCAGTGTTCGAATTGTATCTTGCATGCTATCAAACAGACCGGCCAGCTTTTTCTATCACAGCAAGCGAAAACCTAGGCCTATGGGGAGGCGTACAACAAACGACTACACTGCAGCGCTTCGAGCGTTTCGGCCACTGAGCTGAGCCTGCTAGAATTGACCTTAAACCTCTCTAGAAGCCAGTGCACTTATTATTGGGAAAATATCCATCCATTCTAAAGAAGTTAAGTAGTCTTTGCAACAACTTAGAAATTCGCGTTGTTGAAGTTGTGTGTATCCAATATTCAGTGACCATTGGCCAGATCGCTCGCAACGCTCTCTGTGCACTTGTTACGCCTCCCCATTGTTTGCCAGCACCGAACTTCTGCCGTCCATATATTAGGCCCGCTTTTTGCAGAATTTATTGTTTGATAACTGCCATTCGATTGTTTGCTTATCAGTCTAGGACTGAATAGGATATAGTGCCTACATTAAATAAATAAGAATAGACGAATTTTGGTTCCCTTCGGGTCGACGCATCTGTTCGGAACCGGAAAGTCTATCCGAGTACTGCGATAGAATCACCGATGCATTTGTAGCACATGGCTATGATCGTGATGTGATACGCGAGCGTATCTCTTGGCCCCACAAACCCAAAACCATCCAGGCCAATCCCGACAACAGTGTAGTTCCGCTGGTAACACAATGGCACCCGGGACTTCACAGACTCAACGGAATCTTCAAGAGCGGTCTACCCATCTTGGAACCTGCTAACAAGACTCAAGACATAGCGAGCAAGATACCACGGGTATTTTTCAGGTGACCTCCCAACATCGGAGACTCGCTGGTCAAACACGACCCAAGCTGGACAGCGCCAAGCAATTCCTCCCATCAGGATCCTACCTGTGCCAAAAACCCAGATGCAAAACTTGCCCTATGCACTCCCCCTCACAAAAACTTGACAGCCGATGCCACTGGTAAATCTTACCCCATCTACCGTCACAACAACTGCCTTACATCCAACGTGGTTTATCAGCTTAAGTGCACTCAGTGTCCAGCAGAATATGTAGGTCTAAACTCCAATTACCTAAAAACACGCATGACAGGCCACCGTCAAAGCATCAACCAGCAGGATGTAGATAAACCAGTGGCTCAGTATGCTATGTCACATGCTCTTTCACTCAAGGACTGTTTCACCACCCGCATCATCAAGGCGCTGCCGGCGAACTACAGACGGTTTAAACTGACGCATTGGGAACTGTCTCATCAAGACATCACCAGATCGCGTCAGCCACCTCACCTTAATCTCAGGTAGCGCACCTGCCCTGTTCCCTGTACCTCAGTTTTCCTTAGTTCTTCCCTCCATCACCACCCACGACAGCACCTGCATCATGTAAATTCACCCTAGTCTTTTAAGTTTAGTTTAGTACTTCTACTCACGCTGAGTGATCAAGACCACTAGTTGGCCGAAACGTATTTATTTGTCTTAACTCTTGTATGTTTGTTTCTCAAAGCAACGTATCTACTTTCTTAGGTTTAAGCTGTCGTCCTTCTGTAGCTTTCCCCTCACTAGAACATGTTTATCTTGTTCTGAGTTCCAATAATATATATATATACCTATATATGATTTCTTACGTTGACTTATTATTTTAAATAAACTTTGGATTGGTTTTACCGAAAAATGTTTTCTTACTTTATATATATATTTATTTAATCTTATCTAGAAAATTTTTAAATTGTAATACATATCTGTATGAACAAATTGTATGATTGATTCTTCCAGCTGTTTTACTCCTTTTGAAAGAATATGCAAAAAATAAGGACCTCCTTCAGCTACTATCTCCACTTGTATTTAATCTGTTGGCACAGTAGTGCTCTCTCACTCACTTGAATTAGGCTCGCTCGTTCTGCTGAAAGATCGGTATTTTCTTTCTAGTTTACGGGAGCAGTCTCTTGGTGTGGTAAGCCACAAAGCATGCACAAATCTGACACTGATATTTACCTTTTCTGCCAGTGGTGCATTTGCTCAATTCATTCAGTACATAGGGAAATGGATTTTAATCGAGGTTGGTGACATATATTTTACAAAGGAGGGATATTCATAGTCCAGTTGTAGACTGGCTTTAGCGTAGACATATTACGGATGGTTGTTCAACGCAAGGATTTTTAAAAAAAAATTTTAACGTGTTTTACAAGGAGTTTGGCACCTTTATTTTCCTTTTTTATTATTATTATTATTATTATTATTATTATTATTATTATTAATTGTTTATTCCTATCATCACAAAATGAAATTACAAACAGATATACTTAAAATCACATAGGTAAAAAAAACTTAAATTTTTAAAGTCTCTTGACAAGAAATGGCGAAACGGCTTCTTGAAGCAAAGCTACGCTGAACGTACTCGATCCAGGGTAAAAAAAATAAACCAAAACAACAGGTGCAAATTTTGCTGGCTACGTAATATGTATGCACTATTCATATAATTAGGACGGAATATCCATATTTTGACCAGAAGGCAACATGTTTTTTCTTACATTACAGTTCTATTATATTCCAAACATATTATTTACCCAAATTCTGTTAGAATATTACAAATAATAATTCAGGTTACCATTTGATATAAAAATTGTGATCTATCATCAGAAGCTTTCAACCCACAATAACTAATCATATCAAATTCTCATACATCAACAAATTTCAAGTAGGCCTACAGTAATCGTCCTAGGTTTAGCTGTTGGATTCTATCAGCCCTGGGGTCAGATACGTACAGGGTAGCAGCGAAGCCTGTTCTACAAGGCATGTACATGAGTTGACCCAGTACGATCTTGCTGTCGAGCGCGCTGTTAGCCCCTCAAGCTGGTAAAACATCTTGCCATGCCTCGGTGGTCATTTTCCAATACATAGTAGTAGTCAATTTCCAACAACTCATCAAGCTCATTACAAACGTGGTTCTACTTATGTCATGTAACTTACAGGTTCCGTCGAGAGTATCAATGTTACTGTTTAACCATAAATTTGGCAAATAAAATAGGTGATCTGTTGATTGGCAATTCTAGGTCTAAAACTAGGCGGGAGAATATGGGCAACACTTCAGTTTCCTGATTTGCTTGCACGTTTGCATGTAACCCGCATCACTATCAGTATTAAGTTCACTGTAAATATCATCCTCATCTAATGTATCAGTAATACGTGGTAAAACCACCTATTCACTATGTAATAGTCATGTTTTATCCACCACGACCGTAAGAAACGCCCACAGGTTTTTGCTGCAATTTCAAAATTGTTTCAAAATTATTTTCCAATTTATTCCACCAATGTGAAGCAAGGTTTAGACTGGTGGCAACTGGCAAGTTCAATCTACGAAATGCTGAAACATCATATTTCATTAAATGAAACAAGTTAGCATCAAAATGCAGATTTAAACTCATTGCGTCATGGTGGTGTACAACAACTGGTTAACAACACACAACCAAGATAATTATATGTAGTCAATTCACACAGTTTACCATAATATAGGCCTAATATTATAATTAAAACAGTAGAAGAGGTTACACACACTGAGGAAAGTCCCTGTTATGATGCAACTTGCGGCATAGCCAACATTTCATATTTCATTTGTACACTTGGTTCAGCTACATAGATTGTAAACTGATGGTACAACAAATGGGATTACATGTCATTACATACGGGATAGTTAGAAATTCTGTAAAGTTGTTGTATTAGAACGTAGAAATGAGATGTTGTACAGCTGTACTTAAATATTTATCAAACTATAATCTCTCCCACCCAATAAAATATGTACTGACAAAGTTAAAGTTGTTGTTTTTAAAAGGATTTGAAAAAATTTTCAGCACCAACCCCAGTTTAACTTAGCCTACATAAAATCTTGAATATGGTGTTTGTGTCACTTAAGTTATTTTTATGTTTTAGCTTTATGATCATTTTCCCTCCATTGTTTGAAACGTGCAATGAGTAATACATTTGAAGGAAATAATTTTCTAACTTCATCTTTGACAGTAAAATTATGTTGACTAAAGCAATCATTCTTTCTACAAATTTTCAAACCTCTTGTCTGCATGATGAACATGGGTAGGTAGTCAACACTACACAGAATAACACATGCCTTTTCTACTGAACTTGTACTACATATTAGGTATATTAAATGATGCAACTCATTTTGGCCATAGCATCCCAACCAGTGTTTTCCCGATTTATATACATATAAAGCACCACACTTAAAACCAAGCAGCACGTTAGAATTGAAGAACAAGGTATGGTTAAGGTTGCCTAGAGAGAAGTGACAGGTAACAAAGAGCATGATGAAACACCAATACGAGCTGCATCACTTAGCTAAGTGCTAATTAGATAAACATTATCAAAGTATTGAACTGATAATCAATGAAGAATGCAAATGCTTGCACACTATTGGTAACTAATTTAATACAATATGTACCAAAACATTCCATAAGATTATAGCAGACACAGAAAGCAGCCAGCGGCCAAAACAAAAAATTCTAAGACTTTTCAATGGTGGACATTCAAAGGTTAATATGATGTTCAGGAGTGATCCCAGGTTTGGTGTTACAGAAATGGGCATGCACAACTAGACACATTTGAGCACACGGTTGTTTTGACATTTTTTAATTGACGAGGTAAAGACTGAAAATGTATTTTTGTATCATCACCTACAAATAACACAATGTACATTAAAAAATGATCGGGATCGCTAATCAAAAAAGTGACTGTGTTAGTGATCGATTGACAATGGCGGGAAAAAATTACATAAAAGGTGCCACTTTTACCAGCAGATTGTTTATCTTATTATAAAAACTTGTTAATACATTTTTTCTACATATGTGGTAAGGATGAATATATAAGAACCCTATAGAGGTGCTGTTCAATTTGACGCTTGAAAATCTATGTGTACATTATTCAACCATTTTCCAAAATGCACTATGGTAATGAAGATATTTTATCTCATACTATGTCCATATTACCTCTGAACAAAGCATTTCACAAACAACACAATGCCTTGATTGCACATCTGTTGAGGCCCAGATGCCTTTGTAAATCAGATTTATAACTGAATATGATGAACATTAACTAAAATAAATAAATAAATAAATAAATAAATAAATAAATAAATAAATAAATAAATAAATAAATAAATAAATAAATAAATAAATAAATAAATAAATAAATAAATAAATAAATAAATAAATAAATAAATAAATAAACCCAACCGTGGCCTGGGATCCATCGATTCGAGCAGACTTGCATTCAGTGATCAAAATAACCATTAGATAACATGTCGCAGGCGTGCCACAAGTCCAGGACAGAAATCAGTCTGAATTACTTAAAAATGTCTAAAGTGGGTAAATATTTTGGCTCTTAAAATATTGCCATTTTTACTGTTTACTGTCAGTAGCTATAGGCACCGTGTGTTAGTACATACAGCGCTATATGTGGCCAAATTTAGCAACTAACTGCTGAAGATTTCATTCCGCGGTTGAAAATAGTGCCAGATATTATTGTGATATATCTTGTTTTTTGTTTTGTGTTTGTTTTTTTTTTCTTGTTGATGTGTATTTATTTTGTTTTGTTGTTTTGTTTCGTGTTTTTGTTTTGTTTTTTATTGTCTTGTTTTGTTTGTTGTGTGTTATTTGTTGTTCGTAAGTCTTTAGCGTGTGCTGATTAAAATGGCAGCTTGCCTTTTTAAGATTTACTAATGGGATTCATAATCTGGCCAACAATTTTAAAAGCCGTATTTAATTAAACAATTTTCACAATTTGCCATTATCGACGTAGGAAAAACGACGCTGCTTCAGCAGGTTGTTGCGCGACTTTGCTACTTTGAGCGCTTCATTCGTTTTCACTAGCGACCTCAGTGGCCAATCTCGGTGCCTATTAAGTTGAAAAGTTTGAAAGTGTCAAGCTGTGGTTTGGCTTTGTAGGTGTCTTACTTAAAGCAACAATGGGTGTTTCTGTTTTCATCCAGTTGTGGATACTGTGGAAACTTGAATGCGTGACTTGTGTGATTGGATAATGCTCGCTTGTGTTCTGACCCGACGTGAGTCATAAATCCACTCACGCACTCACCTCTAACTGATGTGGTTCACTGATATGCATAGGATCAGTTGGCTAGGTATTCCAGTCTCCATAGATTCTATCTGCACACATTGACAGGAACTTGCAAGTTTTCTGACTACACAAACTTTGATGATCTGAGGAACCAGGCTATCAGAGCTTGATTTGATTCAGCGGTGATCCCTCTCCCCCCCCCCCCCCCCCCCTCCCATCCTTATTTTATATAATATTGTTTCAAATGCACTTTTTTCATAGGGGACTTCAAACCATGCGTGTATGTGCTTTCCAGCATTTTTGAGTAGTGCAAGCCTTAGCCTAACTAATTAATTATAGCTAATTGCAAAATGTATGGTTGACTAGGTAACTTTTAATCTTGATCAGTTTGAAACATGTTTGTGCTGCACGCCTGGTATATATTTCGTAATGTATGTGTATGTATGTAACTTATGTATGTACTATTATGTATATAACCTGTTTGGCAAATCCAATTGCTGTACATGCTCAAATGATAATAAATGAACAATGAACTATAAATGTAAACAATGCAAAAAAATACTTGCAGCACTTACACTGAAGACTAAATTTAAAAAAAAATTAAAACAATCTACTATGTATTATTTTGAAAGTGAATTGGTTTCTGGTAATACTCTAGTGCAGAGCGCAGCTAATGACCATAGTATTTCGTAGGCAAGACATTTGTTGCAAGCTAAAAGAGTTTGCTTCAAATGGGTACACCACATATAAAAAACAATTGTTTGTAACCTTAAAGTTTAAGTAGATGTAAATAAAGGTTAGAATTTTATTTTAAAAAGGTCACTCTCACGGTTAATTTATTACTGTAAAAATAAGATTACCAGTGCATTCAAAATAATTATACACCCCTATGGCATGTTGGCAAACAAATAAATATTTAACTTTTTAACTTTCATAATAATATGTAGGTCAAAAGTTAAAATTTCTAAAAAAACAAACTGGATCACGGACACAGGAATCTCACCAAAATTAGCCAAAACAATCAATAACACCTCCATTACTGAATTTTAGCTATTTGCTTACCAATGCAATAGTACTTGAATGAGTTTTCAAACATGGGATCACTCCTGCAGGTTGTTGGGTCATGCATGCCATACTTACACTGTCGTGTTATTATCGGCATTGGCAAGCATCAGCATAGCAGAACCAACATCAGGGCCACAGCGTGCGAGGAAACCAAGTGCCGGATCGTTTCTCATAGCAGGGTAGCATTCATAACCGTGTTTGTAGGTACCCACTAGAAGTGACCTATCAGCGTCAGAGTCCCACCAAGGGGCAGGGGGCTGATCGCAATAGGGTGGGTATATCGGCAAGGCACTGTGAACATCAAGTCCCCGAGGGAAGACACGCCACAGGTGTCATGTTAACAACGATTCAAATGTTTCTGTGCCGTGCCGTGCGGGTGTGCAAGGGAAGCAGGGTGCATACAATCCAAGGGATGTATTTGGGAATGTCACACTTCTTTAACCAGATGGATTGCACTTCAGCCAACACACATTACACAAAAGGACATCAATAGTAACCACTGGGATCATTCTAGCCTGGGGGACCAGATTGGGAAAAAGAAATAAATCATCATACTTAGGCCTAGAACTAGATGTCAACAAAACACTAACAACAACCACCATTTCTAGTGTAGTCAATTTTGATTGTTCTTGCCTTTTTTTTTTACATGCATAGGCCTATACACGATATTATGTATGTATGTATGTATGTATGTATGTATGTATGTATGTATGTATGTATGTATGTATGTATGCTAGAGATGTTCCATAATATTTTTTTTTCTCAGTACCATGGGGGTCAAAATCATATTGCGATATCGTTATTAAAAAATTGACATTGATATCGCAATATCGAATTTTTTTCGGCAGAAATAAAACAATAAATAAGAAATCGTAGTCAATTTAAAGTATTTTTGCCATGGCAGTACACGTTGCTGCAGTTAGTCCCTTTACGTCTCCCCCCCCCCCCCCCCCCGGGATATCACAATATCATTGCAACTTGAAAATTTTCCGCCCGTGGCCAGCAA
The DNA here is from genome assembly GCA_945910005.1 of Isoperla grammatica. Taxonomy (NCBI): domain Eukaryota; kingdom Metazoa; phylum Arthropoda; class Insecta; order Plecoptera; family Perlodidae; genus Isoperla; species Isoperla grammatica. The sequence continues at coordinate 41,974,705 of OX246737.1, read as the reverse complement.
TACGAGTTGCTGCACAGCAATTAAGGCTTGAAGTTGAATCTATTGAAAATTTCTTAACGGTTTCAAATAATATTTTGTGCAAGTATATTAGCAACATATCGAGAAATAATGTACACTAGTTCTAAGGTTACAGTATAACTTATGCCACCATCTTGTAAAAAAATTAATGTTTATTATTGTTTTTTTTTTTTTTTACCTAAGAGTACCTAATATAATATGCAAATGATTTGATACATTAAAAAAAAACGTTAATCTGGCAATGCGGAGCATTTTCCTATCTATGTGTATATCGCCATGTTGTTGACACTTATGTCGACGTTTCTGGATCTCTATGGACCCTGTCATCAGGACAACCCATGACAGGGTCCATAGAGACCCAGAAACGTTGACATTTTCCTATCTATGTGTATATCGCCATGTCGTTGACACTTATGTCGACGTTTCTGGATCTCTATGGACCCTGTCATCAGGACAACCCATGACAGGGTCCATAGAGACCCAGAAACGTCGACATGTCAAGTAGGTGTCAACGAAGTGGCAGAATAATCCGTCTTGTTTTTAATTTTAATAACTCGGGCCACGAAAGCTTAAGTGTTTTAATTAGAGCTGGACCGATTCCGATTCTTGAGAATCGCCGATTCTTCATAGAATCGGCAAAACCGCCGATTCCGATTCTTGATTCAATGTTTTCAGATCACGGATTCTTTCAAATTTTGCGCCCAAGAAAATAAATTCCAGAAATGGTCGATATTGTCGTGGGTGTGCACCAATCACGAGTCTACTTCACTAAGTCGATAGATCGATAGTTGACTTCCAGTTGTGGTCGAGACTTGAGGTACCAAAGAACTTGAACGGAAAGAAAAAAATAATCAGTCGCGAGTCTAGAAGTTCGTGGGAACTAGGAATTTCGCGCCTAGGCCTATAATTTATCTTCCATTTGAAATTGTTTGAAACACTTTGGAAATGTGGAAGTGTTTTCGCGACAGTGATACCCCTTCAACCAGTTCAAAATGTGTTCTAGCCAAGTGTACGTCTCGTGTTTTTCGTGTTTGCCCCGCGAAGAATTGTGTAATCAAAGAAAATGTTCGTGTGCCCCATGTGCTCTTGAAAAAAGTCCGTTGTGCCAAGGCCTTGGGCCTAGGCCTACTTGCCTAGCTCCCCTCCCCCCCCCCCCAGCAGCTCTGCAAGTGTTCTACTTCCATTCCTTCCTTGCAGTGCTAAACTAATCGAACGTAAAACCCATCGTGTACAAAATTGAGTCTTTACTAATTAAGTTGAAAGCCGCAATTGATAGGCCTAGGCCTAGGCGTAACCTCCCTAACCTCAAAAACATGACGCCGGACTGCAACAACAACCAACACGACTGTGAGCTCGATGGTAGCTGGTAGAATGGTAGCTAGTAAACCAACCCATTCTTAGGCTCAAACATTTGTAGGCACAAGTTGTGCCTACAAATGTTTGCTGTCAACACATCAATGGATGCGACATAGGCCTAGATTTAAATTTTTTTACACTGAACTTTGCTTCTAGCCAATTGTAATAGAAAAATAAAATATAAATAGGACAAAAGGCCCTATTGATCACTGAAATATAGGCTAAAGGTAGGCCTAATTGTATTACCATAGTCATTTACAATTTTTCTTTTAGAAAAGGTAAAAAAAAGTTAAAAAAATAATCGGCATCGGTGAGAATCGGTGTGTAGAATCGGCAAATAACTCGAATCGGAATCGGCAAAAAAGTGGAATCGGTCCAGCTCTAGTTTTAATATAAATATTTTTTATTTTTTTATATCTGCTCCCTGTGTCCAACAATGAAGTCGGGTAGGGGATAGGAAATTAATCCCATCATATTCTGGCCCTTAGGTACATCGAAGCCGGCTGGCCATGCCTGACGCTTCCCTCATGTTAACTTCCTCTGGCTCCTCCTCTTCACTTTCTTCTTCCTCTGCTCTTTCTAATAAAAAAAATAGTTAAAAAAATGAGTATAGTTTTTCTACTCACACTGAGTGATCAAGACCACGAGTTGGGCCAAACGTCTCAGCATATTTATTTGTTTTCTCATCTATATGTGTCTCAAAGCGACCTATCTACTTTCTCAGGTAAGCTGTCGTCCTTCTGTACCTTTCCTCTCACTAGAACATGTTTTATCTTGTTCTAAGTTCCAATTAACTCAGCCATTTGGCCTCTCCAAGTATACACTATATATATATCTTGGCCTCCTATCCAACTTTACAGTCGGGTTGTGAGGAGCAGCATGCTACTCCATTTCTTACTAATAATTGGCGATATTGTGATAGATTTCAATACCTTATCGATTTTTTTCTTATATCCAAGAATATCCCTAGGAAGAGGCACCTAGCATACCTTTTTAAATTCCATCCATTTCCATTGAGCGACAGTTCACAATATTGGCTAAGTGGCTAAAACTCATTATAAGCGCTTTGTATGTAGAGGCAAATGCATATCCATCTGGTTCAGATAACAAACATTACGGAGGAAAATGGCCAGAGATGTTAGGAAGATTCAATTTCCATAGACTTCACATCCTACCATAATTCCATTAAATGTTGGTGTTTCCATTCCCTCGACTTCAGTGGCTCGTAGACACCCTAGGAGTTATTTTCTTTCATACAACGCACATAAAAATAAGGGTAGTTGAAGTTGAATCGGCACAGCAAAATAACTTAAGACAAACTAAATGGCACGCATAAACAAATAATTATGGAAGCATTACAGCTTAGTAAAAGCAGTCAAAGGAATGTTATATCCCTCCTGGTCAGTAGAGCAGTGGAAACATGCATTACAAATTAAATGTGAATGTTTCAAATTTGGTCTCCAAAAATAGGCCAATGGATAAAAATGAAATTTAAAAATGTAAAAAAGTACTAAATATGAGAACAACTTAGCTTGGCAAGCAATAGTATACATATTAAAGCAGGTTACTGTAAATTGAGGTTAATGTAAAATAGGTCGGTAGAATCTTACCTCACATGGACACCATCAGCAATATGCTGCACAAGATCACCAATTATTTCATGTTTGATGTAGTACAGCATCCGTACACGCAGAAGTATCCTGACAAGAACATATAAAATTAATAACTACTATGTTTTACTATGTACAAATTAACTTCTTTCTAATTTACTGATACACTAGTATGAGGTTAACCAACAATTAACAGGGAACCAAAGGATATGGTATGTTTATACATGACTAGACATGTATGCAAACATTTTTCAATTTTTGAATGAAATACTTTATGATATGCTTGAATTAGACTGTACATAGCATGTAGCACAGGGTTGCCACTTTCAAGGATTTTATCCTTTTCTCAGGATTTTTAGAGTGTCTCAAGGATAACAGGATTTTGGGCAAAATCTTAAGATTTTCTACTGTCTTTAAAAAATACATTGAATTAATACATTTTTAAAAATTCAGCTAAAAAAGCAATGTAGACAGTAAAAGAACATCAAGTACTAGTAAAAATAAATATAAGTGACTTCATAACATTTCCCGCAAGTGGTAGTTATGGTGAGTAAAAGTAAAACGTTAAAATATATTCGAAGAAAATTCCGATTCTTATGCGTTTCTGCACATAATGTTGACTAGATTCTCGAAAATCAGGCTGGCATAACATATTTTGGCATAAAACCTGAAAATTTGTAACATTCCTTTGCAGTTATAATATGCTAATGCTGAATATAACTGTTTTCAAGGATTTCTCAGGATTTTTTTAGTTTCTTTCAAGGATAAAAAAATTGACTTGGTGGTAACCCTGATGTAGCCCAATGTATCAAAGCAAGGGCTTCTGTACACAATTAATTTTTAATAGGGCTGCCCAACGATATCGATATAGAATTAATATATCGTAAGTTTCGCGATATTGATCAAGTGTCAACTATCGTAAAAAAAAAAAAAAAAAGGTTTGGCGGTGCTGTGGTTCTGCATCTTTGTGATACACTGCAACATTCGCGTTGGTACCTACTCGCCTTTCGTCACGCGGTCTCGCCTTTGTGTTCGCGCTCCATCCGCTGTCCGCCAGTAACCCCCCCCCCCCAGCCACACTAACGTATAACGTGAGCCGCGGGCGCTGGCTGTACGGGAAGCAAGCGGCTCGGCCGGCCGGCGGTTGATGCCTCATCGCTCGCCGGCCGGGAGTCTGTTGCGCCCGCGCTTGTTCTGTCAGTCTGTCACACTCACGTCACGCCAATCACAACATCGCTGTTTTGTAGACACATTTTTAATAATACAACACAAAAATTGACGCACATAGTAAAACATTTCAACATTAAATTGTTTATAATGAATGGCCTCTGGCTGGTTTGAAAAAAAAAATATACGATATCGGCGATATCGATACCCAGTTTAAAAAATTCAATATCGCGATACGATATCGATAATTACATCCGCGATATGGATATGAATTTTTTTATCGTTGGGTAGCCCTAAATTTTAATGATGCATTGCTATTGGTATTGGTATTTATTATGCAGGCATTAATTACATAGTGTTACACTAACAAAGAGGTGGAAATTACGGCCCTCGTTATTTGGCACTTGTAGCAGACTGCATATGTACCGGTACTCGAAAATATGAGCATGTCCTTTCAGTAGACAGTGAGTGACTTTATTCTCTATTCAGAGAGCTCAAGTAGGTCCCTTGGTGCCATACCGAGACTATAGTCACATGCAGTGGCAACAACCCAGGAGTTTTGGGTTGTGTACTGAATACTGATGGAGGTAGATGGTACGAGGTTTTTTGGCTTCCAAGAGTCAGTGTTTGATATTCTATTTTCAAACAACACGAAGATATGCTAATCTTTAAATAATTAACTCTTTTATTTCGTATCTCTAATTATGACATTAGAGAAACATTATAATTGTAAGTTTTAATTCAAATTTCAAGGCACCCTAAAAACCACAATTTGAATTAAACACAAATTTGTCTACAGTTTGAATCAATGAGGGACTACTGTAATAATATTATTTGAAAAGGGAGGCATAATACACCTATTACAATTTAATGAAATTATAAATTGGTATAAAATTTGAACTAACTTATTGGCATGTCTGCTGAGATGTTTCTTGTAGTTGTTCTCTAGAAAAATGTCTCCGTCATACTTCTCGTGACTACTCCAGTCTTGTGAATGTGTGGCTTCATCTTGATGTGGTAGAGAGCGTGACTCCTTTTTGTTTGACTTCTTACTTTTGCGTCCACCTCGAGGTACGGGTGTATTCAGTCCCATGTGGTTTTTGGGAAGTTTTGATTCACCGTTTTCAGATGGTGTGATTAAATCACAAACAAAGCTCTTGATTTTATCGTCACCGCGATAGTACCGCAGACAAAACAGCAACTGAAATGAACAAAAATATGATTGTTAATTTTTCTTTCAATTTTACAAGTGGTTCCAAAGCAACCTGGGGGGCTATTCCTGGTAGTTGTAAGAGTGAGATAATTCACTTTAAGTGACGTAATAATAATATAATATGACAATAATATAATAATAAATAATAGATGTTGGTTCACTTTAATGTTACTCTTTTTTAGAGAGAAAGTGAACAAATAGTTATAAACGATATTTAAAATGAAATATGATATGACATGTAGTAGTAGAAAGTGTCGAAAAAATTGTTACCTGTCGTCTGTATTATGTATTTATGAATGTATGTATTAGGTATGTCTAGAGATGTGTAAAAATTAGTGTTGCCCAACGATATCGATTATTCGATACGATATCGATATCGTGGGAAAATCGCAGTTAATTTCGATATCGATATGGTAGTGTCATATCGAAAATATCGCGATATCGTGGTCAACTCACAATATTAAAATATTTCCGCTATGGTCTGCAGTATGCGTTGCTGCAGCGTTGTCACTGAGTTGCTAACCCCCCCCCCCCCCAACCCTCGAGGATATCATTGTCAACTTGAAGTATTTCTCCCGCGGTCTGCAGTACGCGTTGCTGCAGTTTATAACTGCACATCTACCCCCCTCCCCACACACAGATGGCCGCACGGGCCGGCGAGTTCCCTTTGTTTGCGTCGAGACATTGGATCCATTCAACTATTTGTACCTGGAACCCCGAATTCTTTCCGAGAAGAATGTTGTTGTTCAGATGTTGTGTTGATACTTTTACGGGATCCCAGCCGATCCCAGACAGTTGACTCGTCATCACGCAACACCGCGAATTCAAGCCTTAATCGTTTTGCAGCATCTCATGCTGCAGGCCACGGGCGGATAATTTTCAAGTTGATGTTATTGGGATATCCCGGGGGGGGGGGGGGGGGGGTTAATAGACGTTAAGGCACTAACTGCAGCAACGCGTACTGCAGGCCACGGCAAAAACACTTTAAATTGACTATGATTTCTTATGTATTGTTTTATTACCGCCGAAAAAAATTCGATATCGCGATATCGATGTTGATTTTGACACGACGATATCGCAAGCGATATCGTCGAAATGGCGCCGATATCGATGTTGAAAAAAATATCGTTGGGCAACACTAGTAAAAATGGTTTTATTTTTTGGAGGATTTCGTTCTTAAAAAGGCAAATAGCGGTGTTTTGTGTTTTTATTTTGAAAGTATGGCTACTTCGCCTATACGGCCCACATAGGCATAAAGTAAGTGCTAAAAATAATTGCAAGATTGTATGGATATCATAAATTAAGTAACAAGTGTATATATCAATGTACATGTGAATCTCAACTCAGCCTTTCCTCAGCCTCACCTAGCCACCAATCACAGAGCCCTCCGCATGGCAATGCTGTTCTGTGATTGGTGGTTAGGCGAGGCTGAGGAGAGGCTGAGTTGAGGAAGGCTTGAGTCTGGACTATGCATTCGGACTTAGGTCTAGGCCTTGAAGGCTAGCATCGTCAAGGTTTCAGCATTTGCGGGTAACAGACGCCTCCGCCGATCATTCACTACCAGGGAATACTTGGAGAATGATCGCTCGCAATCTACATTTGACGTAGAGATCCAGATTGCCTTCAAGCTAGAAGCTGCAAACTCTGGATGGTTCAATTTTAGTGAACAACGAACATTCACTAAATCTATTTTTTTGCATGTTGCCTCTCGAAGCTCCTCGTGTACAATCCGTCGCAAATTTTCAATATATCCTTTCTGGAATTCAAGTTCTTCCAATTGGGATACATATGGTATGTGGGCAAGATGGGGGACCAAGTCTTGCATTGGAGGCATTTGCCTCCCTAGGACTTGTGGGTTGTACACCTTATTCAGGCTCTCCCATAATTTCCTCCCAGGGTCGTTCATTTTCAGATCCTTGGCGTGATGTTGACGGCTGAGAATCACTTGTCGTAGGCCTACACATCACAGCGTCACGAATCCGTTTGTGTTTTTCACTGGCACAGTGTTTCAGCAATGTGTCGCGGCGCGTGTGGTCTAAAGTGCAATTACACCACTTACAAAATAGCTGTTTAGCCGAAGCATAGAGCCCCTCATTCTTAAATTCCCTAGCCCTGGTTTCCACAGGCACACTAACTTTCGGCATTGTTTCACGCGGTTTCACGTCTCAAGAAATAGGCCTACTTGTGCTTATGATGACGTCACGTAAACAGAGTTGAGAATCGATAGTCGAGAAGTTGAACTCGTCACGCGATCGATTGGTCGAATGACGATCAAGCAGACAGTGAAACTTGATGTGTGTAGACCCCGCCCACTAACGCCGAACCGAGTCCCGCCCATAACACGTAAAATAGTAAATTTCGAGAATGTTTGTACTCTCCAACTTTGCAACTTAGGAAATACTACAAAAAGTCTCAAAATATAGGGATTTCGCGGTATTTTCAGCTAAATATGTGAGATTTCGCGTTATAGGGCAAATTTAGTGGATTTCGCGTTTTGTGTTTTTTTAAATATTACTCTCCAAGGGCTACATAACCCACAAATTGCAAAACTACACCTCTAAAATGACTAGAAATGCCATTTCGCGTTATCGCGGCCTACGAAATTTACACATCTCTAGGTATGTCATAGGGTACCCAGGTACTCGGGTTACCTGAATCCATTTTTAAGATTCAAATCTTAATCGGGTAATACTTAGTAATATTTGTAAAAAAAAAAAAAATGTACGCGAGGATATTTCTGCGACTACTTTCCTTGAAGCTACAGTGAATTCCTGCTTGTGGGCATGGCGAGCGGCCAGCCGATTAGTACACTCTAGTGATTACTGCAGGTGATGCCATATGTACACTACCCACCCCCCTCACGCAGTGGCTGCACAGAGACCAACCCACACAGTGGCCCGCAGCTGACACGGACAGAGAACGGCCTTCAACAGCGTGGTTTCAGGGGGGGGGTTACCAGTAGGGATGTCAACGGGTACCCGTTACCCGCTCGGTACACACGGGTACGGTTCCAACTTTTCAATACCCGTTACCCGGTACTACCCGTTTCCTTCTTCTGTTCAAAACGAAATTAATTCAACATTGCGATATTTCCCTACTGGCGTCTTTGTGCGAGTGTATGAGCCGCTCTTTTCAATTTGCCAGCATTTAACTTGACCCCCCACCCTCAACAGCGCCGCTGACGAATGAGACGTAAAGCCCAATTAGTATCATCTTCTGTAGGCCTATGGAAGAATGCTGCGGAACGGTTGCGAGTCCGAGGGAGCGCACCCGCCCGTCGTAGCTTTACCGCCATCATGTTCTCGTGTTCGAGCTCGGACTATGACGTCATCGCTTTGACGCGGCCGACCACCGCCTACCGTAGCAGAGACGCAAGCTTTGAAGCTTTGTTGAATACTTGCACGATCGTTTTGCATCGAAGACAATGCAACCTGATACCGTTTAACAATATAATGTCCCTTTCCACCACTTTGCGAATCATTTGACACCCATGACGATAAAACGCGTATTTAGTATTATTTACTACCTGGGTAGTCCGGGTACGGCACGAGGGTACCCTTCCGGGTATTGACATCCCTAGTTACCAGGGTAAGATAACAAAAAATAGCCAAGTGCTACAATAAAGAATTACTACTACTACTACTACTACTACTATAATTTAGGCTTTCAGGATTCGACTGACCCGGTTCCTGGTAGGTCTGGAACCGGATCCGAATTTTTCTACTATATGACATCCCTAGTATGTATGTAGGCCTATGTATGTATGTATGTTCATTTGTTTTGACTGTAATAATAAATTTAAATTTGTTTTAAATTTTCTTAATAAATTAAAAACAATCGAGATTTCGTGTTATTTTGCTCTTTAATACAAATTTCGATGTTATGACTGGAAATTGACGGATTTCGCGAATTTTCACGGTGAAATGTTGATGTTTTTAAGGTGTCTATTAACATACATACACTTTGTTTATCTCCCCCTTCTTTATCAACACTTTTCGCGATTTTGTGGTCTGCGAAAAACAAACACCTCTACCAATACGGGTTTGATCGTGTGGCTGAAATCTCCATTAAAATTAAACGCGAGAAACGTCTCACTTCCATGTCTCGTAACTCACTCAATTGTAGCCCGATTTCCAAATGAGTGACATCGACGTAATCTGTGAATCATTGTGATTTATTTTGAGTGGTTGTTCTTGTCGATTCTGATATATATGAGAGGTTTTTATGATGATGGAAAAAATACCTTGTAATCGCCCGCCCGCTAACAGCATGCGCGATACCGTGACCATGCATAAGGCTTGAAACGATCTAATTAATTGTAATAAGCCCTACACGACGATTGAATTTGGTATCAAATTCTGTATCAAACCGTCATCTTTCATATGATGGAAACAGACATTAGCTGTACCAACAAACAAATTTATTACGTGTTATTTGAAACCGTGTTGTCTAGTAAACGGCTAGTAAACGTCTAATGACTCGACATGTATGTTGAGATTAATAAGGTTAGCAGGTGGAAATATTTTATATTTATGTCCACACAACAACATTACGCCTCTTTTGACCAAGTTTTTATGTATAGAGCACTCAAAATAGACTAGATGCATTCTGGTGGCAAGAAAATAAACTTCTATTAGGAGTGGTTTAGCTGTCATTTTTCATTGTTGTTTTATTGTTATTATTCATCAATGGCGCTGAAAGGAGGTTGCTTAGCAGCGCTATCTATGTAAGTTTTGAGTCCTCTATTGCAGCAACAATAAAATAATAATAATTAATTGCCTTCACAATATCCTCACTTTGTTCTTTTCTCATACTATCAACTGTCAACACAAAAAATAAGGCTAGAACAATTATCTGAACAATGTTTAGCTGAATCGGCCACAGTAGATCAGATGCTGTCAAGGTTATGTTGCCCCATTCCAATTCACCACGTATATCACAGCCTTCATTTCGTTTTGAGTGAATACGGTTTGGTTGAACACGTATTGAAATGCGAGTGTATACCACGGACATTCGAAGCGCTCTCCTCAACCCAACTTTGTTTCGATCTGAATTGTTGTTGTTGTTGTACACTTGAATTTATTTGGTGGGCGTGGATTGAAAGTAAAATTGTTAGGGCTGTCAGCTGCTGTCAGTGCGTTCCCGTATGGCGTTTCTCCGAGTTTCAATAGTGTTCGTATTTGTAGGCTAGGCCTAGCAACACAGTCATTAGGCTTTCTGTTTCTTCGTTATTTGCCATGCGTAATGTGTTAGTGTATTTAATGCGGGGAAAAAATGGAAGTACGCCTATTGTATACACCGCCATTTTCACCGCCGTCTCCCCAAGCCGCCGTTTAAAAGAAGCAGTGGAAGGCTGTGTTGATCTGTATTGGGATCTATATCAAGGAGTTTCAAACCGTAATACTGAAGTCAATCTGCTTAGGAAGGCGGATCGACTCGAACGCAAATCGAGTTGAATTCTCAGTGTATATCAAGATGTTCAAATCGTTCTCAAGTCAACCCGTGTTGAGTCAATACGAATTCAACGCTGTGGTATACGTAGTGATTGATTGCAAGAACATTTTATGTGGGAAACTTATAATGCTCAAATAATAAGATGTAGATGTAAAACAGGTTTGTCTCTTACTGTAATCAACTACAAGGTAATGAAGTGTACTACACCTTCAGTAGTTTGTGAGGGGCATTCAAATATTTTTCTGAACCATTTGCAGAAACACGCTGGTAAATTTCCCGTAACAGTATTTCAGATTACATCCTTGTCTATAAAACTAATGCACATTTATACTAAAATAAAGATAATAAAAAATAACAGGTTTTAGTCAATAACTCTGCAACTACGCAGAACTTACAATAACTCTAGCACAGTCTTCCACATCACTATCTCTCCAACCACGACGGAAATGGCTGTGAGTCAGGATTTCTGTCCACCGACCCCATCTACAAAAGAAAACATTTAGTAGTCTTGTGGAGAGGGTATAGGAATGCAACAAATATCACAGAATATATAATGCACAGTCAACTCATTCATGCATTGTCAGCTACCATAATATTCAGTGTTTGAGAAAAAGTCAACTCATGGACAACCTGTAGATGCCTCAGTATTAGCATGGATATTCATCATTATATTACGGTAGGCGAATGAGTTTTCTTCGAGTTTACCATGTGAATCAGCTTAGAAAAGATTATGATAGGCAACGTGTGTTAGTACATACAGCGCTGTATGTGGCCAAATTTAGCAACAAACTGCTGAAGATTTCATTCCGCGGTTGAAAATAGTGCTGGATATTATTGTGATATATATATCTTGTTTTTTGTTTGGCGTTTGTTTCGTTTTTATTGTTGATGTGTATTTATTTTGTATTGTTGTTTTGTTTTGTGTTTTTGTTTTGGCTTTTATTGTCTTGTTTTGTTTGTGTTTGTTGTGTGTTATTTGTTGTTTTTACGTCTAAAACGTGTCCTGATTAAAATGGTGTATTGCCTTTTTAAGATTTACTGATGGGATTCATAATCTGCGCAAAAATATTAAAACCCATATTTAATTAAACAATTTTCACAATTTCCCTTTATTGACGTAGGAAGAACGACGCTGCTTCAGCAGGTTGTTGCGCGACTTTGCCACTTGGAGCGCTTCATTCGTTTTCACTAGCGCCATCAGTGGCCAATCTCGGTGCCTATAAGAGTAGGCCCAAAGAATAGTCCAGCTGGGTAATTTTGAGAACTGATACTGTATTGATTTTAGAAGTTAGTAGGAAGTCTATTGCAGCTCCAAAAAAGACATATGGTTGGAATTCATAGTCGGCCCCTACACCTAGGGGCACCCATTGTTGCTATGGATTTGTTTTGTTTATGGGAAATAACATGGAAACAACTGTTACCTTGGTAACAATGGGCGCCCCTAGGTGTAGGGGCCGACTATGAATTCCAACCTATGTCATAATTATGTTTATATAATATTTAGGGCCCCCGAATTTTCGCAAAGCGCAAATTCACGAAATGTGCTGAAAACATGTTTTTTTTACGCATTTGCAGTGCGGAAAGACAACCATCTTTTCTTTTAACTTGTTTGGAATTGTGAAGTAGTTATGGCGGGTAACTAGAAAACCTGAAAATATCCAAAATATATTTCGTTTTTTCGTAATTTAGTTACTAAAATCGTAGAAATTTGGAATTTTCGTTTGAAATTCGCGGGATGGAAGAAAAATGCCAGATTTCGTGAGACGACTAATTCTTCGCCCCGAATTGCGAATAAATTTTCGGTTTTGAAGTATCCCAAAATGGTTCATAACCTAAAATATTCTTTCAAAAAAAACATGTTTTCAGCACATTTCGTGAATTCGCGCTTCGCGAAAATTCGGGTCCCTAATTATTATATAAACATAATTATGACATAGTGTCTTTTTTGAGCTGCAATAGACTTCCTACAACTTCTAAAATCAATACAGTATCAGTTCTCAAAATTACCCAGCTGGACAATTCTTAATAATGCAAGTTATAATCCACCAATCACATAAAAAGAATATGGAATTGATGACTCACCCAAATGTTAGCAGCCCTCTTTCAATTTTGAAGCATTCACTTCTTGCCCAACTGCCATACACAATTTCTCCATCCTTGGGAATGTAGTCGTCATTCAAGAATCTTAATCTTGATCTCTTCCCTAACTTAGTTCGAGTTTTACGTCCCCTGCCTCTCCCAGTTCCAATAGAAGGATCTTCTTCGCTATCAGATGAGCTATTTTCGATTTCAGACATATCTACTACAGACTCGTCATGACCATACCGTTTGATCTGTGTACGACGCCTTGGCTCTGAAATTACTAAGTCATTCTTATCTTCTTCGTCTGCTGTATCAATTTCAGCTTTTCTTGCCCACTTTTTCCAAAAGTCTGGATCGTCTATATCAATATCTGACCGGATTCCCGATGAAGCAAAACTAGCCTTGGAGAATGTTGAACCTTTCTCTGATTCAAGGGTGATAACTTGCGTACGTCGTTCTAGAATTTGATCAATATCTTCTTCGCAGAATTTATCACCGGCATTGTCATCATCCATGATTGCGCCATATGCTCCCTTTTTAAGAAGATCTTCAATTTCTTTCTTGGAAAGTGTTTTGTTGTTTTGATCTTTCCCCTGAGTAGTGTTCATACTTTGAAGTAAAGCCTTGTCAAGGCCAAGTTTGAGAGATGCTTTGTCAAACATTTCCCGTTCGTATGTGTTACGGCAAAGTAGTCTATACACTTTCACCATCTTTTGTTGTCCAATTCGATGGCACCGTGCTTGTGCTTGAAGATCATTTTGTGGGTTCCAGTCACTATCATAGATTATCACAGTGTCAGCGGCAGTTAGATTAATACCAAGTCCTCCAGCTTTCGTGCACAACAAAAACACAAACCTGTCAGAGTCTGGTTTACTGAACCGATCTATGGCAGCTTGTCGCAGATTGCCACGGACACGACCATCAATCCTTTCAAATGGATATTTTCTATAGATAAGATAATCTTCCAAAATATCTAAACATCTGACCATTTGACTGAATATTAATATTCGGTGACCACCATCCTTTAACTTTGGTAAGAGTTTGTCAATTAACACCATTTTACCCGAAGAGTTTATTAGTGCTTGAAAATAGCCATCAGGGTCTTCATTTGTTAGCCTTGCCTGTTTGGATTGTCGGTAATCAAACTGTATCTGTTCTTCTGCACCATTGAGAAGAAATGGATGAATACAACATTTACGAAGTTCCATCATGGTGTTCATTAGATTTGGTACATTAGCAGTTGTAGTGCCTTTAGACAAAAATGAGAAATTTCTCTCCAAGATACCACGATAGTATTTTTTCTGCATATTCGTCAGCTCAACTTCAACAACAGTTTCTTCTTTTGGAGCAATAGACTTCTCAACATCCTCTTTGAGTCTCCGCAACATCATAGGCTTCAAGATCAATTGTAGTTTCTGCACTTCCGTTTCCGTTTTAAGAGCTCCGAATTCTTGTAAAAATGCTTCACTACTTGCAAACTGTTGTGGTTCAAGAAAGTTAAGCAGCGAAAACAGCTCATTGACATTATTTTGGAGTGGAGTCCCTGAAAGTAAGACTCGATGCTCTAAATTGAGCAAGCGTAAGCCCTCTAACAGTTTGCAATTTCTATTCTTAAGTCTGTGAGCTTCATCAATAACACAAAGACGCCAATTAAACTCCTTCAGCTCTAACACATCAGCAATAATTATTTCAAATGTTGTTATAAGAACATTAAACTTGTGCAACTCTTTTATTGGGTTACCCTTTTCATTTCTGTAGAACATTTCATACTCTTGCAACATATTTCTACTTGCACTTGAACCATGATAGACAATTACATTCATGTCAGTCCACCCCTCAAACTCTCGCTGCCAGTTTGGTATTGTTGAAAGAGGAGCAATGACCAAGAAAGGACCACGGATGCCATACTGCAAGACAGCATGTATAAAAGTAAGTGATTGAATTGTCTTGCCTAACCCCATCTCATCTGCCAGAATACAATTTCTGCCATTGTACCACGAAAATAACAGCCAATTTAATCCTTCTAGCTGATAGGGTCTTAATGTGTTACTATTGTTGTAGATGGGAGACTGTTCTAGTTTCACCCATTGATCACTTGCAGGCTTTTTCTTTGGTTTCCATTGGTCTTTAGGAGGCTTCTTTCGGATTAGTTCGAAGAACTTGATCTTGATAGGGTCAACATCCTCTTCAAGTTCCCACGTGCTCTCTTCATACTGCATTGAACGCCACTTCACCAAGTAATGTTTGATGGTCTTGCCCGTGTTAGGATCTGTATGTTCAGCAACATCTAATACTCTGTCTACTTCTACAAATTCGGGATTGTATGGCTCGTCATCTAAATTTTCAAAAATATTGGTGTTATGAGCATTTTTTTGTTTAAATCGTTTTAGTTTAATTGCTATTCTCTTATCTCCTTTAAGTAACTCCTCTTCTGTTTTCCATTCACAATGCAGATAGGAGAAGTTGCGATATTTGACAAAATACTCTTCCACTTCAACAAACTGAGTTTCTGATTTTGTAGATGGTAACGAAGCCTTCAATTTCACGTCAACGTCTTTTGCAACCGTCGGCTTTGGAAGAACAACAGAATCTAGATCTTCACTAGTATCACAAGACTTTTCAAGGTTGTCTGAACATAGCTTATCTGAATTTGGTACAGTTGTTTCACCATTAGAAACAGAATTATCTGCCTCTATTTTGTTACCATCTTCAGTTGTTTCTACATTACCAGTTATCGGGTTTACCATTCCTGCATCTACGCTTGAAGTGCTTTGGTCATCATTAGCGACAACCTTAATTTGTTCTGAATTAACAGTGTCATTCTGAACATCAGTCTTTTCTTTGCCTTCTGGTATGTCTGGGTCAATTTTTACTTCCCGTCTACCTTTGCGAACAGATAGAATGTGCTGCACTACCATTGAATCTTCATCTGTTGTATTCTGAAATTGAAAAAAGATACATGGTTGAAATCCAATAGATTGATCTACAAGTTTTTGTAAAATCATTAAAACAAGCCTTAGGCTATAGGCCTAGTAAGTTCTTAAAAACTCGTGTGATTTACAAGCTTAGGCTAGACAAAATCTTTCTATAAATGATGTAGGGATGTCAACGGGTACCCGTTAACCGCCCGGTACACACGGTACGGTTCCAACTTTTTAATACCCGTTACCTGGTACTACCCGTTCCCTTCTTCTGTTCAAAACGAAATTAATTCAACATTGCAATATTTCCCTACTGGCGTCTTTGTGCGAGCGTACGAGCCGCTCTTTTCAATTTGCCAGCATTTAACTTGACCCCCCCACCCTCAACAGCGCCGCTGACAAATGAGACGTAATAGCCCAATTAGTATCATCTTCTGTAGGCCTATGGAAGAATGCTGCGGAACGGTTGCGAGTCCGAGGGAGCGCACCCGCCCGTCGTAGCTTTACCGCCATCATGTTCTCGTGTTCGAGCTCGGACTATGACGTCATCGCTTTGACGCGGCCGACCACCGCCTACCGTAGCAGAGACGCAAGCTTTGAAGCTTTGTTGAATACTTCCACGATCGTTTTGCATTGAAGACAATGCAACCTGATACCGTTTAACAATATAATGTCCCTTTCCACCACTTTGCGAATCATTTGACACCCATGACGATAAAACGCGTATTTAGTATTATTTACTATCCGGGTAGTCCGGGTACGGCGCGAGGGTACCTGGGTACAAATATTTTCGGGTATTGACATCCCTAAAATGATGATGTCATTAGGGCTGGGAGAAAACGGTTAATTTTGTAAATGTTTATTTTTTCGAGCATTGAAATGTTTAAACATAACACTGTTCACAAAATGATAACAAAAAATGAGTTGTAATGTTTGCAAAAAAACATGTTCAACAAAATAACACGGTTGATTTAATATTATATTAATTGTTGATTATATTCCCCACCTTTGTGACCAACTGTCCAAACTCCACGTCATTTTGACTCCAGACACTAAGCTATGCCTTGTCGTCTCGTCAAAGAGCTGTGACATCGGTAAAATCTGAGAATTGGGTTTGGGGGGGGGGGGGGGGAAGGAGGGGATTGGCCAAGCGGGGTATGTCACGGTTAAACGTGTAAGAATATTTGTACACGTATATTTTCGCGCAGGCGTTGACACGCTTACGACTCAGCCCTAGATGTCATGTAGGCCTACCAGTAGTTAATGTCGGAGTCGACTTCCGAGGCTTAGAAATTGATTCTTTGAAAACAAAAAACAAATTGCTACAAGGGTTTGACATCTAGGTCTAGGCTATAATGAATGTCCTTTTTACAGAGCTCAATGTTTTTTTTTTAAGTTTCCTTGAATTCAAGGGGAAAAAACTAAAAGCATCAAAACCTTCATAGGTCGGGGGCCTCAAGGGTACCGCTTTAATAACATCTATTTTTAACGATATTTAGGGTGCAAAACGGATCAAGGATTCTAATCGTCATTCATGGATATTTTTCTACGATATTTATATTTTGTGTTGTTTCATAAATTTACAGTACAGTACATGTACAGTACAACCTTGTTATTACGTTCTCTGATACAAGGTCGTTTTGATTAAGTCCCAGGGTAACCCCATAGGACCCAATTTTAATTTTCTATTTTCTCTTCATCATATGTCGCCTGATATAACATTGGATGAGATAGGCCTAGTACAGGTAGAGGGCTCCTCCGGGGCAGGTGACTCACAGCCAGCCTGTAGACCAGCACTTTGTTGCTCTTAATCTGTGTCTAATACAGTAATACATTGTCTCGACAAAGACCCAAAATGGAAATAAACCCGTTTATCACTCATGAGATAGGCATAATTTTAAAAGCACTGGATGGTCAGCTCACGTTATCTCCTCCTTGATAGGAGCAGTAACAGATGCAGGTAATAGCTTAGCTGCCTGTTTCATATTGAAGTCCATTACCAATAGGTTTGAGGTTCAGTGCTAAATGAAATCAAGGTTCGCACGGTCTTAAGCATGACATAAAATACTGAGCCACGGGCGACTATAGTGAACTTCTTTGTTGGCTTCGAACACGTACGTAGTTCACAGTGTAGTACTACACAAAGTGCCATGCACATGACTCTAGTGAAGAAGTTAACTTAATTGTCGGCTTCAAACACATAGTTCAATCAATGCATTACAGAGCGCCAATGCGGACGAGTGCAGTGGTGAACTACTTTATCGGCTCCAATAGCAGGGGCGCAGGCGTGCGAGTTCAACTCTTTGACCACCATATTCGAAATTTAAAATGCATATTTTAATTAAAAATTGAACCAAATTATTCTTTAAAAATTTCATTTAAAAAACATCTAAACAGGCCCTACTATAGTAAATAAAATCACTTCTAAGCTTTCTATTAGTGGTTTTCACTTGCTCTGAAAACCACTTAAATTTCATACCATAGCCATTAAAGTTTATTTTATTTGAGTTATTTGTAGCAATTAAGCTATTTGGAGGATTTCAAGGGTTTTCACTTTTCATTGGTGGTTACTGGTTACCATGGAGGAAACAAGCTATTTGACAAATAAGTATTTATTGGGACATTGTAAGACTGGACCTTATATTAATTTCCTTAGCTGAGCCTTTTCATTTCATAAGTCCAAGCGCCACCTTCTTATAGTATTCGAACTTGAAATATCCGAAGTTCGAACAATTTCTTAATATTTGTATTTCATTCGAACTGGAAATCCGATTGTTCGCACACCCCTATTGACAGCTGTTTACGCCGGTACTGTAAAATCGAGGTTCCTCGCAAACGCATCACAGAATTTCAATCACAAGGTGTCAATACTCACAATATAAACGAAGTTGGGCTTGATAGCAGGATCTGTAGACTCATCCAAAACTGGCCTAGTAGAATCTTGTTTTGAGTTCGATGTAGATGATTTAGGGGAGTCGTCATCAGAGAGTGCAAGCATTATGTCATCCACATACTTCTTTCGGTGAGTGTTTCGAGCAGATCGCCGTTTCTACAAAATTGTTGCAAAACCCAATGATTAGAGGTGATTTGATAAATTTGCAGTACAGTAATGTAGTTGAAAAAGGAGTACCTAAGACAAATGAACCAAAATATTCTTTGTCCTTATGACTGAACCTTACGACATATTGGGTAGCGGGCTACATTGATGATGCCGATACTTGTGCAACCAGCAGTTAAAGGGTAAGGAAAATTAAGACCTAGGCTAACCTCCAAGCATAGCATCCATGTATCAAATACATATATTCATAAATTTCTAACACAATACTACAATTAGAAACATTTCTTTAAATTCAAATGCATATCACTTGTCCTCTAAGTAAGCTTTTATCCTGGCTCCAAAATATGTTTTTCTATTATAAATTGACTAGGCATGACGAGATTGACAGACATTAGCAGCTTTCAACTGAATTTGAACTTCATACAGAAAAAAAAAAACTTGCAAATGTTTGATGCCAGTGACTTACATTTGACAAAGTCTCTGGATCTTCTTCAGGAGAGGGTGGGGGTGTTGCTATCATCATGTCTTCCCCATCAGATTCATTTCCAGTACTCAGCAATTTCTTTCCCTTCTTCCTTGGACTTGAAAACATTCCCCTATAACAAAATGACCAAGAGAATTACAAAAATATTTAGTTTTTATTGACAATATGGAACATTTCTCAATATTGATTTAATTGAAATTTCTACGTAAATACAGTTCAACATTAATAATACGTTTTTGATTGTTGAGCAACTCAAAAGCAGCAGTTTGGGCGTAAAACTACGCACCCTGCATGTTAGTGCATGCTATGAATTTTCGTTTGGGGCACTTTCTATCTAGAAAGTTTATTTGTTTATTTTCTCACATTGTTGGGACATGTTCCAAAGGAACTCTCGTCAAAATCCGATCATTAGTTTTTCAACAATTTAAGTTAAGAAACAATAAGAAATTTTGCTCATTTTCACATTTTTTGCGTAAATTGTTATAACAAGTAAACTACTGGGTCTATAATTTTGAAATAACCTGTATGATGACTATTGGCATGTAAACTATTTATACACTTTCCCTAAAGTTTTTCCTTCAAAATGAATAGTATAACAGCTAGAACGAGATTAGTATAGTGTGGTTTGTGCGAGAATCCGCAGACAGAGCGCTAGACTCGTTAGCTTAGGGGTAATTTTGTCCGCTAGGGGCGTATTGAAGTTTTGCGATCACGAATAGTCAAAACATCAATGTAACAATATAAAAGTAAATGCTTACTTGGTCTTCTTCCCAGAGATGGTTTTTGCTTTTGGTTTTCGATCTCTCTTTGGTTTCTTGGGGGAAGGTGTGGCAGTTGACGTTTCTGACACACTCTTGCTTGGACTGCTGGGAGGTTCTTCTAACACAATGCTGTCAACAACAGGCTCCACTAACTCAGATGGAGCTGTAACTGTATCTGCTGGGAGAAGGGATTCCTCAGCATTCGAATCAAACTCTTGAGGCACAGGTTCTTCTACCTCCACTTCTTTCTTCTTTTTTACAGTTTTCTTCTTAGGTTTAGAGTCGTTTGGTACTTTGGGCTCTTTCTTTTTTCGTTCTTTAGGCTGTTTTGGAGGTTTAGGTTCCTTTGGAGGTTTTGGTTCTTTTGGTGCTTTTGGTTCTTTCGGTTTCTTCGGTTCCCTTGGTTTTCTGCAAAATCGGAAAAATGAATTACTTGAGAGATTTGGCTGAAGCAAGAGATGCCAATGTTGCTTGCTTAGCTCGCTTTAAGAAATCACGTCTGAAGTTTCGCTTATAACTAGTTATAGCTAGAGGCCTTCCAAAATCGTTATTGCGATATGCGCGATAAAAATAAAAATAGTTTTTTTTCAACTTTTTCTTTCATTTCTTTACAGTTCATGATGTTTTAAAGCCAAAAATGCGATTTTAATTTTCGCGAATTAATGCGATATCGGCACTTTAAAGCGATAAATGCTAATATACGCGATGTAGGCGCGATAAATGATATTATTCGCTAAATTAGCAAGATCTATAGGAAGGCCGCCTTATCATTTGCAAATTTGCTACATCACGTCTGCACTCATCGTCGGTCGCTCGAGCCCACGCGGTCTTGTGTAGTTGATCCATGTTGTTGATCGTAGTGCGCTAATGGCCGGTAGAGTGCACGACAAGCAGTTCACGAAGTGTACGACAGAGTGCGTTGCGGGATGACAGTCACGTCACGTGACGCTTGTGAGTTGTGACGAGCGCCGTCAAGGTCAACAAAGATGGAGGAAGAACTTGTCAGTTGTGCCGAAGAAGACGATCTTTAGCGGCATTATCTTTGCCATAATGAATAAAGCCGCGATGAAAAATAGGCCAAAACTTAAAAACGCGATACTAGCATTCAAAGAATGTTTGAGTAGGCGTAGGCCTGGACTCTATTCCCAGGCGTAGGCTTTTGAGGCCTAGGCCTAGCCTAGGCTAGACCATTAGGCCAATAATACGAAATGTTGATTGACGTAAATCACTGAAAGCCTGAGATTAATATTTTATTAGTTCCAATGTGATGTCTCTTTTTAAAATAGTCAGATGTAGGTTACGTGATAAATGATTATCGATAGGCCTAGGCCTACTCCGAACTCCTAGGCCTAGGCCTAGATGATGAAATGCCCCGAAATAATATCCATGTTGTCAGCCAGTTTTCTTTTTGTTTCGATTTTAATTAATTTCGATATAAGCGATAAAACGCGATATTTGGAATAATTAACGCGACAAAACCAAATAATTAATGCTATAATTCCACAGCTCTAGTTATAGCACACCACATCATCTCAGCTTTTGACCATGAGTACTTTTTCCAAAGTTTCCCAAAGTCTTCCCCCAAAAGTGTTTCAAAACATTCGTACAATTGACAAGGCAATCGTAGAGGAATGCAATTTTACGAATAATTCATAAAAGTTGGAAGGTATGCATTATGCAACCATATCAGCTGTTTTTATATTTCTGAAGACAAACTAGGCCTATATAATGCTAACATAAAATATACATTAGGCCTAAACTAAAAAAGTAAAATTCTTAACCTTACCTAGGAGACTTTGATTTCTTGGGTTTTATAATATCCAGATCTGGTCCTGAGAAGTCATCTGTAATTTCACTGGCATCATAAACACTAGGCTCAACTGGAACTGCCAGGGGAGGTGGAGGAGGAGCAGGTGGAGATGCCATTTGAATGTCCACTGTTTTCTTCCTGTTCTTCTTTCCTCTTGAGGCTCCTTTGGCTCTCCCTTTCACTAGTGTGCTAGTTACCTACAAGCAAGAGGCCAAAATTTTCTTTTACAATTCATGCACACGGCCCATTTCTGAAAAGTGAAATACACAACATCATACATTGATGCATTATGAATGCATGTAAAATATTTACCAACATGGTGTAAAAATAAAAAACCCACCGGGTATAATTTGGCTTCGAGACCCCCAAGTAAAGAGGTGAAATCATGGTTCAATATTAGGCAGGGCTTGCAACTTGCCTTGCCAACACTTGGCTGCTGCAAAACCCAAGCATTAGCAGTGTTGCAGGACCATATGAAAGGTAGCACGGCACCAAATGAAGGCAGCCCAAAATGCACGAATCAGATGCGTGGCACAATCAGTGTAGTAAAGTAACGCAGAACTGCAAGTTTCAGAAAGGATAGACAAGGGGCGGCTAACGTTGGCAGGCCACACAGGCCAATACATAGCGACAAGTGTTGCATTCTGTGCAGAGGGAGATGGGAAACTTGGCCGGAACTTCAACAATGAGGAAGTGCAGGAATTTTAAATTTGCGCATTTGCCTCGAACAAAATGTTACCATATTAACATTATGATTCTGAAACATGAATCATTTCCATTTTTACTTCAAATATATATATATATATATATCCACACTTGCAATTTCAAGAGGGTATCCACGACCTGCGGATGCAGGTCTCTGGCTATGCAGTGCAGCTAGTGTTGGCAATTTTCAGAAAATTTTGATTTGTTGTAAATTTCATGAAAATTTTCAAAAAAAAATATTTAGTGTTATCATATAACTTGATGTTTTGTACTTTAAAAAATGAGTTTTATATTAAACTTAAACTTACTGGTAATGTGTCTGTATTGAAAAGCAACTCAGACACTTGTTGATTATCTTTACTAAAATAGCCTACTTATTGTAGTTTCAATGCTGTATTAACTATTTATTTGTCGAGTAGGTAGCTTGTTTTCACCATTGGCAACCTCCCTTCAGTATCTTCTTTGAAATCAACCAAATTGCTTACAACAAATTGCTTTGTTATCTTTAACAGATTTTATTGTTATTTGTTGATTGTAATACTGGCCCTTAATGTAGAAGGTATTCAAAGTCATTTTGTTTGAATATAACTTTAATTTTCTGGCAGGCAACAAGATGCATTTTTGCATTGAATGGACATTTAAATGGGTATTCACTATTCAGTATCACAATTTCACATGCTTTTCTTTGGTATCTAATACTATCAGATGATGTAAGATGACCAACCTAAATCATATTAGCAATAAAAATTATTTGAACATTTTCTGAAAAAGTCTCTTGCAAATTTTCTGAAAAATTTTCATTTCACTGAAACTTTCAATTGAAAATTTTCAATTTGCCAACACTAAGTGCAGCAGTACGTGTTGAAAATATTAACAAAATTCTAATTTGCAGTAAATTTACAATGTCGACTTACCTGACCTGTTACGGGGTCTAGTATAGTGGTTGTGGCGAACATTTGATCTTGTTGAAGCAAGATGCAGTGCGGGCCACCAACACAGTGCCCACTTGCATCGTGTACCTGTACCACATCGAGGCGTTCTTGGAGATGCATTATCTAAACAGAAGAATAAATAGGCCTTACTAAAAAAATCTGCATTTGCAGGTAACTCAAATGATGAGAGAAAAGTAGGTATGTTTATTTTAATCTACAATTATCAATATCAAAAGATGTGTTCTATACCACTGAAAATAAGTTAAATAACTTCTAGCTCGGTCAAGTAGGCAGACTATTGTTTTTATTTATTTATGAAAAACCAAATGAGAGACTTCTAAATGTCGCTAAGTGTTCTGCCTTCCAACTAAATACTGTATGTAGATAGCTCAAATTCAATGCTTTGGTGGTTGCTATGTAATGAGGAAAACAAGTTAGGAGACCCAGTTAAATAAATTATACAACACGGCCTGGATTCACAAAGATGCCGAACTCTATGTTGTCCTAAGTTAGGCAAATCCTAGCTAGTTAAATCAAGATAAATCATCTCTGGGTACATAGGTTACTACACATCCACAAATAAATTTTTTTTTTTCAAACAAATAAAATATTCTTAGTACAATTTTTAATATGTTACTCACTGTATTTTATCCTTATGATTGCAGAACAACATATGAGTAGAGGCATTCTAAAATCGTTATTGCGATATGCATGCGCGATAAAAATAAAAATCGTTTTTTTTTTACTTTTCTTTTCATTTCTTTGTTTCATGTTTTAAAATCAAAAATGCGATTTTAATTTTCGCGAATTAATGCGATATCGGCACTTTAAAGTGATAAATGCTAATATACGCGATATAGGCACGATAAATGATATTATTCGCTAAATTAGCGCGATTTTTGCGAAAGCCGCGCTATCGTTTGCCCATTTGCTACATCGCGTCTCCACTCATCGCTGAGTCATTGACGGTCGCTTGGCTGGAGCCCAGGCGGTGTGGAATGCGAAGGGCTTGTTGTTGTCTCGAGGCTTGGATCCTTCCCTGCACCGACTTGCAACCCACCCCCCGCTACGCTATCATGTGACCGGCTCTCAGCCAATCACAAGCGCGCCCATCGCATCGCGTCACCACTCGGAGACACTGGCATTCTCGTTTCACGTGTTACACAACAAGTTGCATGAAGTTCGATCCTCGCCTCTAGTTCGGTCTCGCTTACGTGTGTGCGTTTTGGATTACGGGTGTCAAAAATGGGTCGTGCCCAAAGTGTTACTATTGAAAAACGTGCTAGTGCTGACGGACCGCCGGACTTCGATAAAGGAGGACACCCTCGAAACATGTTCAATGTTGACCTTCAACACGTAGAAGTAGGTTTTGACATGCATTAATGGTGGTGCTTAAAACATTCTGTAGGCCTAGGCATAATTTAATTGTGCAACACAGACATTTTTTTACATACTTTTTTCCCTACATACTTTTTTTGACGAAATAAAATGTGGATAATGTCAGTTGGCCTGCGAGTTATTTACCTATATATTTGCATACCTACATCGAATTCCCGCTTTCCAACTTCCTCGAACTTCGAGAAATGTTGTAAAATCGATAACTCTAATTATTGCTACAAATCCAAATAATTAATGCTATAAATGCTATTTTTAGAAAAATTAATGCTACAAAGCCAAAAAATTAATGCTATAATTCCACAGCTCTACATATGAGTGATTTATATCACTAAGATTTACCTAAACTAGGACGTCTTAGCACTTAGGCACCTTTGTGAATCTGGGCCGAGGGACTTAACGAGAAATTATTAAGATTGGAAACGATTCCTACCTTATCGTCGTGTTCTGGTGCAGGAGGCATGCAATAAAGTTCTTGAATTTGCTGCTGCAGTGCTGCAATCTCTTGTTGGTGGCTGACCAAGGACTGGAACATGTCAACAGGCCCACGTTGTGGTGATGGCACCGGTACGTGTCCACTTGATCCATAGAGAGCTGGGGCTGGCGGCATTAGTGGCATCTGTGGCCCCAACATATTCACTGGAGGTCCAGATTCTCCTACCGGGGGACTCGGATCAACATTAGTGTTATATTGAGACCCACCTAATGGAATCATATCATCCATATTACTACTACTTTGATAAGGTACACTATTGCTACTAACAGAATTATAATCAGGAAATGTCGATTGATGACTTGGAGCCAATGCTCCTAAACTTGATGGCTGAGGAGAAATACTGCTATTTCCGTTCATAGGCTTCAAATCACTCGATGATGGGTGTTGATTTTGTACTGTTGTATCCAAAGGCTGGGCGACACTTTCTTGTTCTTCCAGTTTAGACGTTAGGGGTGGTGGAACACCGGGGGGAATGTGAGGATTTATACTGCTGGTCTCATCACTGTCAACTAAACTTTGAGGAGTCCTATCATTTGTCGTAAACTTATCAGCTAACACTTGTGATGTACTTGTGAACTCGGCTTGGGGAATTACTGGGGAAATATTGCCAACACTAGAGTTTATATCAATAGGTGGAGGTGGGGTAGGATTAGGCAGTGGTGTCATTTGTTGAAGTTCTTGTCCGACATTTGCAACCGAGACCGGATTCTTAAGTGGTTCCATCATCCTACTGTCGGCCGAGTGGGGGAGGTACGAGGCTTGAGACTCCAACACACCCAAACCTCCATTGATGTTGATAGGCGGTTGCTGCGGCCTTGGCATCTGGTGGGGTGGCCAATGTGGAGTTCGAGGTTGTTGATAGGAGGGGTAGTCGGTTGATGGGGGCATAACCATCTGCTC
The DNA here is from genome assembly GCA_945910005.1 of Isoperla grammatica. Classification (NCBI taxonomy): domain Eukaryota; kingdom Metazoa; phylum Arthropoda; class Insecta; order Plecoptera; family Perlodidae; genus Isoperla; species Isoperla grammatica. The sequence continues at coordinate 41,948,343 of OX246737.1, read as the reverse complement.
TAACTGTTGCAGAGTGCTCTGGGGGGGACAAAGGGTAGTGGCAGGTCTAGGAGAGAGGGTTGTCTGAGAGAGCGGACCGGGTTTCGGTGGAGACATGACGGGTCGAGGGGACATCTGCTGCTGTCGAGGAGACATCTGGGGTCTAGGGGACATCTGGGGGGACAATTGTGGGAAAGGTGCTCTGTATTGAGGGCTGGCACCTCCTAGGCTCTGAGGATGAGACTTTTGGGGACCCGACACGTATGGTGCTGAGCTTCCAGATACTTCGATTCCAATAGGCCTTGGTATCTGGTGCTGGGTAGTATGTTGTGGGTAATGTGGAGGATGACCTAGTGACTGCAAGTGATTGTAGGAAGGCTGCTGCTGCTGCTGTTGTTGTTGTTGTTGTTGTTGCTGCTGTGTCTCCATCTGCTGGGGATACTGTAAATGGGGAGGCATTCTACTAGCCTGTTGGTGCTGAAGTGGGTTGTAGCCTGTATAGCTTTGGTTTATAGGTGCTTGGGAGTTGCTTGGATAGCCCATAGCCTGGGAACTCTGAGGGTAACATTGCAAGCGTTGTTGGGGAGACATGGGGTAATTGGCTGCTGAGGACAAGCCTTGGTGAGGTGGCATCATTGGGTTCATGAGAGCTTGCTGGTTACTTGAATACTGTTGTTGTTGCTGCTGTGCCATCTTTTGTTGAGTCGATATAGTTTCTTGTTGATGGGGGTAATTCACGTGCTGCTGCTGTCGATACGCATTCTGATTCAGTTGATTGTAATGCCTTACAGTTCCTGGACCCGGGCCAGAATAGTTAGGTGGATGAGCATTGTTCCAGCCTTGCATGGCGGGGCCCCCCAGCGTCTGTTGCTGGTCCATCGAGTACATGTTGTCCGGGGGGCAGTACGGGGCGTACTGGCCGGGCGTCGCCGTCTGGGGGTGGGGGGGTCGCCTCATGTCGTGTTGGGGACCTACGCTGCGAGTGTGGCCCGGATAGCCACCTACCGACGTGGGCGGGCACATGGGTCTCGGCGAGCTTTCGTAACCCCCTTGACTCGGATGGAACATGCTTTGTGAAGAAGGGTCCATGTGGTTTGCAGGGGCAAAGTCACCACCAAAAGAAGCCAACTTCTGAAGTGGAGACTCTTGCTGCATGTGACTGTACGAAGGCTGAACATAGCTGCTTGCCGCACCGGAGACGTCGCGTGGTCCGCTCGGTACCGCTTGTGGAGTGGGTTCAAAATTATCGGTACCGAGATCTGCCAAACCCTCCAGCATGCTGCCACCGACATCCTCGCCAAACAAATCATACGAATCCATTCTTGTGATGTACTACACTATACTCGGCATTGTTAAGGTTAATAGTCTGGTAGTAGTAGGTTGTGATTTACAGAACTGTACAGCCATGGCCAATCTTCTAGCTCCTTGTGTGGCAAAGGGTTGTACATGAAGAAACCTGCAACATTAAACATACAACACATATTTAAATACAATATAACGTTAAAGGTAATTAGTTTGTAGTTTTGTACTTTGGTTGCAACTATTAGGTCAGGTGGGGTGGGGGAAGGGGGGTGAGAGGTTCCCACCACTTCACTTGGGCCTTGGGTCTATCTAACAATATTAATTATAATTAGTAGGCCTTTGATTGTTATTGTAAATTTACTTTACAAAGCGAATTTGGAGTACGAAACCCGATATTAAAATACTACAAATATTTTTCACAAAGTTAGTTCTTTCTTAAAACCCAAATTGAGCCCGGTTTTCACTTTTCCAATGTGATGCATCATTTTTCCTAATTTTAAATGGTAATTTTGCACAGTTTTAATATCGGTAGTACAGATCTAGTCTTTTCTCTTGCCGACCAAATCTAATTTTTTACGTTTTCTCCAATACTACAGACACAGTAGGTCTAGGACAATTAGTAAAATTATGTGGAGATCAACAATACATTATTTGGTTCCATTGTTTGTAAAAATGCCAATTTTGATATGCTAAGGTCACTCAAGGCACATGCATTGCATAGACATGTACAGAAAAAAACAAATTTTACCACTTACACTTATTAACAAACATCAATCTCTGTATTTGTGCAGAACATGATAAACAAATATTCTCTCTGTAACCTGGACTACAGCCTAAACAGCTATAAACATAAATACAATACTCACAACAAAAATAACCTTAACATCAATCAGGTCAACACTTTCAAGTTTGGCAGTTCAAATATAAACCATAGGAGTTTAATCCAATATAATAAGCTACCCTCGAAATTTAAAAAGACTAAGGTTGGAATTCATAGTCGGCCCCTACACCTAGGGGCACCCATTGTTGCTACGGATATGTTTTGTTTATGGGAAATAACATGGAAACAACTGTTACCTTGGTAACAATGGGCACCCCTAGGTGTAGGGGCCGACTATGAATTCCAACCTAAGGAGCAATGCTTCCAGGAGACAGGTCAAGGAAAATCTATTGTTAAATGAACTGGAAGACCGCTTTGAGTCGATGGTTACAGTTACTTCACACTGAGATAGGAAGTGTATTATGCCATCTTTCTTATAATTTAGTGTGTCATATATAGTAGTAGTAGTTTTTGTTTTGTACTTTGTATGTTGCAATTTACAATAAAATAAAGATTTATTGTATTGAGTTTGACATGGCAGTACAGGGAATCAGAAGACCTCCTCCAGGGAGAAAACTTCTTTGCAGCAAATCTCAAATCCAGAGTAGAGCTGCGTGCCAGTATTAATCGGATTACTAATTTAACTCAGCAACGAGTAATCCGTGTTCCAATATTCATACTGGATGGCTTCTTACATGTTCCAGAATCAATCCCAAGCTAATCCCATTCCCACCCAACTTCTTCTTCTCAAATGCCCACATTTGGCCATTATGCCATCATGCTGGATCTGGTAAACCTGTAGACACGCTTCCACCCAACTAAACATTTATTTAACAGAGATTATTTAGATTCCATGTGGCGCGAGTTTGAATTGATGAACTTTTAACTAAAGAATGATATGTACGGTACGTATGATTGGTTGAATGGCAAACCAGTATTATAATTGAAAGAAGTTTCCCCTCCCCTCCTCCCCCCGAACGGAATAACTAGACAATGTCTCTGACAAAGAAATACACTTTCCAAACAATGTAACATCAAAACGCAAATTTCCCCCACATTTACCAAGCAAAACAAGCACACACTTTGTCCTTTTATGTTGTGTCATCCAACCCAGCCTGAAGCCATGACAGGTTATCCGAGACAACTTGTAAGATGAATTCTGGAACGCAGCTTAGTACTAGACAAGTGGTGGCATAATAATTGTCAATGAAGGTTTGTTTAGTGTTTACACACTTTCTTAAGATTAAACGATTTTATTCCTAGACATGTATTTTCCTGTTTTACTTAGCTAGGCCTACCATTCTTTGGATTTATAAAAGGTCACCCCTTCATTGGCTGGGCTAAGAATTTTAAAGATAAGAATTATCAAGTAGACATGGTTTCCTTAGCTCTTAAATCACAGGGGCCGGATTCACAAGAGGTCTTAACTTAGGACAGGTCTTAAGTCCTGCTGTACCGTATGTGCTATTATAAATCCATGGTAGGCCTACTACACTACTTTCATGGAAATCACAGTGAACTTAAAATATTGCAAGGCGGTGTTTTAAAGTTTAGTGATTTGTTTTCTAATACCACAACATTCTAAAAACAGAGAAATGTGTATGTCAAGGTAAGTAAACGATATTTATTTATGTTCACACTTCGAAGTCATATACATATTGCCACCATCTTTGAAGAAAGATAAGACCAACTCAGACAGGGCCTAAATTTTGGTCTCAAGTGTTTGTTATTTACTAGGGTTTCTAAGCAACATCGAGTCGAGGGTATGTGCAGGTCCATATCAGCCAATGGCGTAGTGGTCTTAAAGTTAGGCCAGACATAAGTTAACACTTTTTGTGAATCCGGGCCCAGGAAGTTATGTGAACACCATGATACTACTGGCTTGATTAAACTTTGTGAACCCTTAAATCCTAGCAGTAGTGTAAGCCAACCTTTAGTAAAGAGGGTTTTGGGAGAGGTTCAGCCAAGTCACAGAATATTGGATCCACTAAAACTTTCAATAATAAATAGAGCACTTCCTCCTTGAGGGGTTCCACGAACCAGTTCTATGGCAAATCGGTTGTCTTTTCAAACCGGTTCCATTTTTTTTTCCGAGATCAGTCTGTACAAGGGACAACAGTTAACTACCGAAACACGGTCGAAGATTCGCTTTCAATAACCTAATGACACGAAATACATCTAGGCTCATCTATTCTGTGTAGACAATTACCTATTATCAGGCCTATGTGTTTTACATTCAAAGCCGATTTGGGGCACGCGAGTCATTTTCAAAGAATGTATTCTAGGTACATTTTGACCTGCTAAATATGTGGTTGACTAGGTTTAAAAAAAAGCCATAAAAACTGGTCCTGCAGTGGAGGAACCGGATGAACTTCTTGGAACAATGTCATCACTAGCTGCAAGATCGCGAAAGTTTGCTGCTTTGAAAGTAAAACAATAAATAATGTCCAAGGAAACTAACTGTGTAAAGGTAGGCTTATACGCTCATTTAAGATTTAAGATTTAAGTTTCCTAAATGTTTTACGTAGGATTGCATTCATTGGCCGGATTTATAAAATATCGCCTCTCATTGGCTGAGCTAAGAATTTTAGGTGTAAGAGCTAACATTGCTCTAGTTTCCTTAAATCTTAAAACTTAGTGTGTCTTAAGTGTATGAATGTTATAATGCTTTTGGCTTGATTTGATTTTGTTAAACCTTAAATCTTAGATAAGTGTGTAAACCGAGCTTAACACACGATTCATGCAATCACCAAGAACCGTTGCTGAACGTGCTAGGTATGTTTCATAATCACTTGATTTTGTTCTCAAAAAACAAGATGAAGTGAAAAATACTTAACACTGCAATACAGTTACTACATTTCAAAAAGGTTGTTCCCGTGTGGCTTTATATTTCATATTTTGGTGGTAAATTTCAGTATCCGGCCATCTCACATTGTATTCCAATATTCCGACTTTAATAATGTTCCTAGATATATTGAAAAAGGAATTACATTTTGTGAGCATTTCCAGTAGGTCTAGGTATAGTTTTGTATGTTATTTTTGTTAAACTAAGAAAACGCTCTGTGTGACGCGTTGATAAGTGCGCGCGTATACGTCCACGTTCATTCTGTCAATGTTCAAAGTTACCGCCGTAGTTCAATCCGTGGGCAAGGCCCTCTCTATCCTCCTAGGGGAGATACGGCAAACTTCAATGTCAATTTAATCCAGATACCCTAGCGGAGTCTTGTCGAAGTCGCGCCCTGCTTGAATTTAATACACATATTTCGTGCAATTATTAGCAACATATCGAGAAATAATATACACAAATTCTAAGATTGTAACTTGAACTGCCATCTTGTAAAACACATCATATGTTTATTATAAAGGTATTTTTTTTTTTTTTGCAAGAGTAGTGCCTAATATGATATGCAAATGATTTGTTTGATTTATACAACAAAAATCGTTCATCTGGCAACGCGGAGCGTTTTCCTAGTTTTAAAATGAGCATTCTGTGAGGTTTTTGACAAAGAGGTAGGCCTCCGCCTACCCTTTGCTCTAGAAGGAACAATTGAGATACGAGGTAGGCCTAGGCTCACATACACTTCCGCATAGGTACAGGAATAACAGTTCACAGTAAAGCTGGGATTTCAGTCGAGGATTGCTCGGCGTGGCGCGGCGCGGATGAAGATTGCAGCCAATCAGCGTGCTCTATTTCTCAGCCGAGGAGAGCCGCGGATTTCTATCCGAGGATTGAAAATATTCAATATTTCAGCCTGCGAAATCCACGCTCGGCATGACGTCACTTTGAATGACCAATAAAAAATCGGGATTACGACAACAAACAAATGACTGAAGACTTTGCCGAAAGATTATTGTTGGCTGTCGAAAAGAGAGAAATCGTGTATAATATATTCCACAAACACTATAAAAGTAATGTTTTGCGAGTTCAAGCGTGGAAGGACGTGGCACAAGATTGTAACAACACAGGTAAGCAAAACGACTAGGCCTAGGCTAGGCCTAGGCCACAGATAGCGCATCGTGCAATCTGCAAGTAAAATGGCTGGCGAGGAGAATCCGCGCCACGCCACGCTGAGCACATCCTCGACTGAAATCGCAGCTTAAGTGTCACTAGATAATGTAAGTGGTTGCGACCTTTTTCACCTGAAACTTGGGTGTCTATTATTGATACCTACTGCCTTCAGACAAAGTAGCCTAGTGAAAAATGAAATACCTAGTTCAGTCAGGGGGTTGTTTATTGGGCCGATGATTTTTATGATTTATACACTGTTGTATTCATAGGTTGCACGTACGTACGTCACATCTTTGATTCTTTGCGCGTGGCGGCCACATTGTGATCAAACTTTGACGTTGCCATGAAGAAACAATTGAATGCTGTTGTGGTAGAACACACAAATTCTTTGTTCTTTAAAATCCAGCATGTTTCTCAAATAAAATTGGAATGTCTGTTAATTTTTTATTTTTGTATAGCCTAACTTATGTTTACTTTTTAATTTGTAAATTAGGCTTATTTATTAAATTTGAATAGTACTGCCGATGATCTAGGATTGGTCCTACTTAATTGTGTCGCAATCATGGCCGCTGTGACGTCACGTGGGAACTATGAATATAGCTAATGGGCTAATTAAAATAAAATGCTATATTATTTAATTATTATATTATTAATTATTATTATTATTTTAGAAGCCAGAAAATCAGGACAAAAGTTAGAATTGAGAAGCTGTTATATAAAATAGGACAAGAAAGGTTGAGGTGGTATGGACAATGGACATGTCAGAAGAATGGGAGAGAACAGAATCCCAAAGAGCGAATTTGAAAGTGGAGACCAAGTTAAAAGAAGAGTTGGTAGACCGAGAGAGAGGTGGCAAGATCAAATAAGAAATGATGTAGAAGATAGAGGTGGAAGTTAGCAAAAAGTACAAGCAAAAAGACTGTGGGAAGACAGAAGTGGATGGCGCGAGCTGGTGGGAAGAAAAGAGAGTGAATTTGAAGAGGACATGACGGGCCTGGCAAGCCGGTGTTAGGAGCTCTTGAAGTGCCCTAGAATCCTGGTGGCTATAGCCACCCTCTGACCTTACTTAAGTTGGAAACGGGAGCCAGATATATATATATATATATATATATATATTTTCTTGACCCTGTTTCCAACAGTAATTATCAGGTAATTATAATATATATATATATATATATACAGGATTAAAGAGAGGCCAAAAGGCTAGAATATGATAGGTAGAAGGATAGACCCCAACAGCTTACCTGAATTGTAGACCGTGGTGGTAGTAGTAGTAGTCTTCTTACTCCCGAGTGATCAAGGTCTTGTACCGAAACGTCTCGGAAAACTTGTGTTGTCCTTTATATATTATGTTGTCTTTATCTCTATACCACCACGGTCTACAATTCAGGTAAGCTGTTGGGGTCTATCCTTCTACCTATCATATATATATATATATATATATATATATATATATATATATATATATATATATATATATATATATTATTATTATTATTATTATTATTATTATTATTATTTATTAGGCATATATATATAAATATAATTATATAATTTATTATTGTAGGCCTCCTGTACATTTTAGTTAAATTTTATGGAGCTTTTACAGGTCGGGGAAAGAAAGGAAAGAAGAAGAAAGGGTAAATATGGTTTGTGGATGGGGAGGGGATTGGCCATTGGATTAGGAGACAAATGTTGTGCTTTCAAGCATGTTAACAGTTAAAACATAAAATGAATTTAAATTTACTGTCACTTCCCAAATAAAGGTGTTTGCTTTGCAGGAAGGTAGGCTATTATTTAGGCCTACAAAATATTCAATACAAATTGATCATTTAACTACATATGTAGGCTACATATCTATTAACAACATAGAACATTCATTATTATATTGGTAGAAATGGGATACACATGGTTGTAAAATGGAGTGTTGGTTTCTGAGATCTTCTTCAGCTTTCTTCTTTTTTCATATTGATGTTGCAGGTCTAGACAGTAGGTGAAGCATATAGTTCGAAGGGGAAAAGCTATACGCTTATGAATCAATTTACACATAACCGGTATAACTTTGCCCCTACAAACTAACACTATTAATCTTCTCTTGCATTGGTATGTAGCTGGTCACTGAACAATTGATTCTGCCAAGTATACTGTTCAGGCACATCAAACTTTTTGTCGTGCATGCGCACACCAACGACTAAAAGTCGGCGGACTTGAGAACATGCTCGTGTAAGCACTATTGTCTTGACTGAGCGCAACGGAACGACATTATGGATTTTGAAGAGCTTGCTATCGTTAATGCTTGGCATTACGTGCAAGGAAGAAAAGGAGAAAAAAGGAGTATTGGGTTCATACAATTTATAGTGCAAGGTTAATAAAAGAAAAATTTTACACATGTATTTTGAGCTACGATATCATCCTTTTAAGTTTCAGTACTTTCATCGTTGAACGTCCACGTTGTACCATACGACGGACACTGATATAAACTGCGATGAATCACTGACAAAAAGTAAAAAAACTACCCCGTCCTTGAACTAGAACAACATTTTAGTCGTTTGGTGTGCGCGCTCCCATAAACATCCATGGACCTTGCACCGTTTTACAACTGTTTTGTCGGGCAACTGATAGGTCCAGTCCCAAACTTTCTGTCCTGTCATATCTGTGCGCGCACTCTCTACTAGGCCTACCCCAGTGTATTTCGCTTGTCGTACAACAAAAAGTTGGATGTGCACGGCCTGCCTCAGGCAAAAAAGTGTGAATACAGCCAAAGACATTGAAAGGAGGCCAACTTATTCGATTGTCTCTTATTGTCATCACCCATGTCACTTCGATGAATTTATGTTTTGAGAACGTTACAACCATTTCTTTTTATCATTAGTGAACAGGAGGGGCGTTACGTTTAAACGCAAAAAAAATCAGAAAAATCAACGTTTACAAAATTAAACTTTATCTTCCAGCGTTAGGCCATAGTGGTTATGTTGAGGATCCTCGTCATAGCCGACATCACACACTTCCCGGCGTGACTAGTACTCCATTTCTTGGTAGTTTTACACCCCTGCATTTGAACAGTTGATCCCCTAACCCCCAAAAATATCTATTCACAATTCTGATTTAAAAATGCATCCATTATTCTTAGAAACTTTATTGTTTGATCATAAATAATGAATGAGCTTTTATAACTCCGAAGACAGAAAACATCGCAACAGTAGGCTAGGCCTACTCCCCATAGACTACTAGAGCTGCAAAGAAGACACTGGAAGCCTTGTTGATACTTAGAAGCAGTGATGAGTGAGGGTCATTTACAATAGGATTTTAAGGAATTGTCACTCCCACCACTAGCTCAAATGCCCATTCAGCCAAGTAAATAATAACTTTCAATGAACTAAACAGATGTCAGATGCAGATTTTTTATGATAACCACCACTCAACCCAACACAGTTGGAACTAAGTTGAAGATTACTATTATTATTCTAATTTATTTTAGACATGCTAATCCGGTAACCTTTTTATGAATTTAATAATCTAGGCACCACCACCACCACCACCACTAGGCCTAGGCCTACTACTACTACCTACTACACATTTGAATGTTTACATGACCCGTCCCTAAATGCAACTGAACAATGCTAAAATACATGCCCAGAATAGAACATGAATTGCAAGAACCGTTCATTACCAGAACAATACTTTATCAAATTCTACTTTTAAAAATAGCATAGGCAGTTTAGGCCAAGAAGACACAAATAATAAGTAACAAGAGTTACAAGTAAGGCTTAGGAGGAGTAGGGCTAACATTTGTTTTTTGGCTGTGGATATTCGTACGGTCAGCCGTAATAATAGTGCAAAATTATTCGTACGGTCAATGATTTGATTGGATGGAGGCGCGCCGTAACAATAGTGTAAAATTAATCGTACGGTCACTGAAAACTGTACGGCCAGGCGTAATAATATGGTAGGCCAGATTATTCGTACGGTCATGATTAAAATAGTGTATACAGAGAGATATTCATAAAGTCACTGATGTAAACGATGTACGTGATCATTGTCAAGAAGGTTGGATATTCTAAGCTGTCACCATCGTAATAATTCGAGGCCATCTTTTCTGCAAGGACGTGAGCCCGAGCCATTGGGTTTGCAAACCCAATGCCCAAGCTGATCGGCTGCTATTGTGGTTCAAGGTAAACACTCCCCCTAACCTGTAATGTAAAAGTTTTATAAATGCCGATCAGCTGTTCGCAAGAAATACCGCAAAGGGAATTGAGTTTAGACCTATAAGCATTGGGTTTGAATTTCAAACCCAATGCCTATAGATGGCTCAAATATGGAAATTGTCATCATTTGGTCAAGGAGTGTATTTTTAATTTGAATACTTAACCCAACCATTCAAACTAAAAATACACCCCTGGATTTGGCTAATTGTTAAAAAAAATTCATTCGGATTGCTAAAATGATCGCCTTCTTGCAACGCCATGATCCTACCTCTCTGGAAAGTAGTCGTCGAATGGCGCGACGCGGCGAGGCTGCACAGCTGTTGTAGCAGTGTTACCGACGCTCGCCGTTTAGCGCTTAATTCGCGAAATTAAAGATGGCGGCCCTGACCGTACGACTAGTGCAACATTATTTGTACGGCTGACCGTACGATTATCCACTCCGTTGTTTTTTTAAAGCCTATTGTGTGCTTTTGAACACTAGCAACAAGTGCCGAGCCAAGAGTAAAAACCGTTACAGTCCTAGATAGTACATTCTGCGATTACTTGGGTGTGGACACTTTTAAGGCTAATATAGAACTATAAAGATAGCCTACCTAGCTAGACACAAGGACCAAAAAAAAATATCAAGGCCTAGGGCAAAGTGGAGGTGGAGGCCTATTGAGCAATACGTTTAGGCCTACACCTAAACTTGGGCTAGGCCTAGGGCCTAGACCTAGGCCTAGGCCTAGCCAAGTGATGTGCCAACAGTTGTTTCCTTGATGTTAGCCTCGGGCCTAGGTAGGTCTAGACCTAGGCCACTCAATGTCATTAATCAAAACGTCCAATTAGCTAGACCTAAACTAGGGCTAGCCTAGCCCTAGGCCTAAAACTTACATCCATCAAAAATCTAAGGCTCAATTCACATTTTGAAGCAAGAGCCCTAGACTAAGCCTTCTTGGTCAAATTCTGACACTGACAGTTGTCTCCGAAGTAATGACTGGTCTGGCCTAAGCCCTAGGCTTAGCTCAGCTCTGATCTTAGGATAGCCTAGGCCTAGCCCTTATCTAGCCTGGGCTAAGCACAGGCGACTGCCTAGGTTCGACCAATTAAAATAATTGAAGTGATAGCCTAGGCCTAGGCTAGTCTAGCCTTCCTTGCTAGGCCTAGGTCTATAAGTTTGGAAATGAGTAAAATCTCTATGTGTACAGAACGAAGTGTTTTATTTCAACAATAGAAGTATCTACATACATGCATTTATCTCACCTTGAATGTGATTGCTATAAGGTAGGCCTAGCCTTTAGTAATAACACAAATGGCCGAGAGAACAATGAACTTTGTGAACGCCATTCGAAGTGTCCTCTTTCGGCTTGGGTGCTTTAGTAGGCCTACGCTCGATACTTCTTGTAGTTGTGGTCGCGTATATACATACATATTACAACAAGGGGCAAAATACTGGTCTAATACTATTGCCCAAAGACAGCTAGAAGTAAAGGTATCAAAAAGACGCTCACCCTTGAATACAGAAACACGAGAATCAAAATCCTCAATTTATTGAAAACCTTCTTCCTTCCACATATCGTCCTGTATCGTGTAAAATAGTCGAAATTACTTTTAAGACCAGTGATCTAATTGGTTAGAATAATACCGTCTATCCTTACTTGTCGTGAAAATGCAACCAATCAGGTGATATCTTATATAGCATCATTAGAAATGTGGATTCCCAAGTAACCAATGGCGTAATAGCATTTAGTTAAGTAGCCATCTAACATTTCTTTTTGTAAAATCACCGCCTGGGTAAAGTTGTAAACGCTATAAAAGCAGGTGAATCAAAATAATAACATGTCAAAATTTAGAATAACCTGCGAAACTGTGCTGGAGAGATACCTGTGAAAGAAGTAGTAAAATATGAATTCTTACTCACCGTTGCCTTCAACGCCGAACACAAGGCATACCAACGAAAAACGAATTACATTGACATAACCGCGCAATCTGCTTCCGCGAGACTATTCTTGTAAATATATATGAATTTTCTCCAACAAAAGGCATGAATACAGTTTAAAATTTCAGCTTCGTACACTTGGTATTATAATTATTAGTTTTAGGTATTACGCATTGTTTTAATATGGAGTCACATTCACATAACGATGGATTGCACCGAGACCGGAATCTACCGGTCATTTTGAGAACTTACGAAATTGCTTCTGGTCGCTTCTCGCATATCGAATGTACTTTCGGGCCCGCTAACTTTGAAAAACATAGTTCAGTTCACTTTCACTAGCACATGTGCTAGCATGTTTCATAGAATCTTTACAATTCAGGTAGTAACCATCGATTATTATAGAAACAGAAAAGAAAACTCACAAACTTAAGAAAGCACACTTGTGCCACAAATAATAAAACAACATAAAATAAAACAAGAATAAAGGCTGGTCTTATGGTCTTGTCTTACAATCTCCTAGGCAAAAGTTATTTGTAGCAATAAAGCTATTTGGAGGATTTCAAGGGTTTTGATTGGTAGTTGCCATGGAGAAAACAAACTATTATACCTTTTTCAGAATTGATCTAGGATCTCCTAATAGGGCACTAGCATTGCACTAGCAACACCAAAATACAACAATGAAACAAATGAATTGAATCGATGGACAAACAACAAGCTGTCAAAAAATAATTTCTTCTGATTTTGGAAACCAAAACAAAAAACAAACAAATACACATACAAAACTTTCACTTAGTTGTTGTCTATCATTTAAAGTTTTAAATGGCGAGCAGTTACTAAATTGCTACACATGTTTTTATTTCTATGGTTGCAATTTTATTATTTTGACAGCTGATTGCTTGTCCATCAGTTCAATTCATTTGTTCCATTGGTGTCTTTGGTGTTGCTAGTGCCCTTCTCGATTCCAAAAATAGCCATGTGGTCGTGTTTTGTTTCAGGAAAAATTGAAAGGCAAGAATCAAAGGAAGATACAACAATGGAGTTGCCTAGCAACAGATTGTTTGTCCGCCTGTGATGTCACAACCCCCTCAATTGAGTCACTGTGATTGAGTCATGTGCTATTGACCTAGGAGCTAATCACGGCCCTCTAGATCTTCAATGACAACAATGCACAAGTGAAAAATGCACACTAACAGTACTATCAAGGACCCTTAGATTGTCATAATAGGGAAGTCTCACACATTTTTTTTATTTGCTTACTGGTTACCTCAAGTTAAAATAAACGGGAACTAATTGGTTTCGGCTCGAAAGGTGCATTACCATTGCTTTAACAGCAAGTCAAAGATATTGCTGTCAAAACATGCTCAGAAACGGATCTGCGCCATCTTGCTCGTGATTAAAACGTTCTGACGTCATATCTCAGTAAACAATAATTTTATATCATACAAATAGTACTGAAATCCCACCCTTTTTTATTTATTTATTTATTCAATATTTCACATACCGGTACAGCGTATTCTGCCATTTGGCGTGACATAATAAACATAACAATTAAAACACAGAAACAAGCACAAAGAACACAAATTACACATGTGTTTGTCAATACTACGTAAAATAAGTACAATAACAAAAACAAACAAAGTACAAAAAATGCCAGTGAAAGAGACAATGCGCACAATGAAGTTTAAAACAGGTAAAAGAGTGTTAAAACACAGGTTCCAGCAATCCAGGTTCCAGCAATCTGATCACTGGAGTTGCACACAACCGGATATCAGATCATTACCCAATCTTTCTTGGATGGAAAAAGCAAATACAAACGTTAGAACAAATGTCTGAGAAACAATGTAGGCCAACTACAAAACATATTAACTTGGACTCACTTACGTCAGCACTGGAAAGTGAAACATGGACCAACACTTACTTAGATAATGTAAATACTGCTACTGATAACTTCATGGCTACAATATTGCATCATATTAATAATAATACTACCACTAAAATTTCAAAACAGAAACCATATCTCAAAAAACTCTCCCCCTGGATAACAAATGGTATTATCAATAGCATCAAAACTAGAGACAAACTCTTTACAAAAGTCAAGAAACATAAAACATTCTGTCTTCTAAACAATATTCCAGTAAACAATGATTTTATTCAAAGATACAAATTATATAGGAACTTAGTAAATTCATTAATTAAAAGATGTAAACAAAATTACTATCGCAACAAAATAATTAAGTCATCCTCAAATTGTAAAGAATTGTGGCAAACCATCAATGAAATAACAAACAGAAAATCTAAAGAAAACAGTACTATTAAAGTAATAAATAAGGGAGGTGAAACATTTCAAGATCCTAAAGATATAGCTGATGAGATGGTAAAATACTTCACAAATATTGGTATAGATTTAAAAAATAAAATTAAAACAAGTGCAATTAACAGAAACAACAGTAGCCTATCCCATCATCACTGTGAAACAAGTAGGCCTACCCCCAAACTAAAAGCACTATCTTCAACTAATATAATTGAAATAAGCACATACATAGATGAACTTAAAACAAACTCAGCCGGTGGGCATGATGGCATAAACACTCTTACAATTAAGTCAATCAAACATCACATACTACAACCCTTACATCACATCATAAATTTATCTCTATCAACAGGAATATTTCCTGATTACTTTAAAACAGCAATTATTACACCAATACATAAAGAAGGAGAAAAAACTGACGTAGGAAATTACAGACCAATATCACTAACGACACATTTCGCAAAAATTTTAGAAAAATGCATCAAACGGAGGCTAATGGATTTCGTCACTCAAAATAATTTAGTATCCCAACAACAATTCGGATTCCTTCAAAAACTGGGAACCCAAGATGCAATTGCCGATTTAACCTCTTTTATAAACGATTCTCTTGACAAATCCAGTAAAACAATAGCCATATTTTTATACCTAAAGAAGGCGTTCGATACAGTTGACCATAAAGTTTTAATTGAAAAAATTGCAGGTTATGGAATTGGTGATAAAGCACTCCTATTAATGGATAGTTTTCTCTCAAAAAGAACGCAGAAAGTAAAGATAAATAATACACTAAGTGCCCCATATGAAATTAAAATAGGGGTGCCTCAAGGCACCGTCTTGGGACCAATTTTATTCCTACTTTATATCAATGAGCTTTGTAATCTTGGTCCGCAAATAAGAATAAAAATCATATCGTACGCTGATGATACTGTGCTTCTTATTTCGGAATCAAGTTGGGAGAAAGCCTTTAGAAAGGCAAACTCTGCTCTAAGCTCAGTTGCTACTTGCTTAAGAAAAAACTACCTTACGCTCAATGAGAAGAAAACGGTATATATGACTTTCTCGCACAATTTGAAGGGTCAACCACAAAGTAACTTATACTCAATTGTGTTACATAAGTCGGCATGCATGCTCTCACAGGCCTCATGTAACTGTACGGTACTGACTAATGTACAAGCATTCAAGTATCTGGGTATTACCATAGATAACTACCTCAAGTGGAATTATCATACTAGCAAAGTGCGAAAAAGAATGCAGTCTTTAATATACATATTTTACCGTCTGAGGCACATACTGAGCTTTCCTATACTAAAAATCGTTTACACATCCATAGTCCAATCGGTTTTAGCGTATGGAATCATTGGATGGGGAGCTTTACTAAAAACTCACTTGTCCGCACTTAGCATCTCTCAAAAATACATATTAAAAGTTATGTCAAAAAAACCTAAAGACTTCTCCACAGATGCACTGTTTACTCTGACAGATGTGCTGGATATACGCCAACTCTATATCAAAACTGTTCTAGTGTACATATTTAATAATCAACATAAATTCACCTCTTTAGCCCAGTCATATAAAACACACAATTACATATCATCAACTAGACAACAATATAACCAAAATTTAGTAATACCACGAAAGAGGACACAACTGGGACAAAGACATTTTAGTTATATTGGCCCACGCAGTTTTAACCTGCTAGACAATGTAACAAAAACTTCAACCTCGCTATATCAATTTAAACATAGAGTAAAAGACTGGCTTAAAATCAAAGATAGAAGATACTTTGAAAATATTATAAACTTATTAGCTGACCCTTAAGTAGATGTAAGCAAACTCCTTTATAACTGAGACTGAGAATTGATAATGTATCATTAGCCAATTATTAGTAATATTATTATTTTATGTTGTTCTCAATATTTTTCTGTATTCTCATTTTATGACTATCTATATTTGCATATTTGCATATTCACATATTATCTTATTTTTACTTTGTACCGTATTCTTACTTCTTATTTTTATACAGTGAAACTTCTTTATAACAAACGTCTTTATAACAAAATGTCCCAAAGGCTCTTCATGTTAAGGTGCCATCTGTGTAAAGATATTTTCTTTACAACAAAATAATAATCTGGTCGATCCCAAAGAGTTCGTTGCAAAGAGGTTTTACTGTATATCACTGTATATCATTATTATTTTACTTCTAATTCATTTCATTTTGTGACTTTTCCCTTTTGTAGGTACTTGATTCTTATTTCAACAAATTCTGAGTTTATGATTACGATATTATATTTTTTCATATTCACATATCTTATTTTTTTCTTTGTATTCTTATTCCTTACTTTTATGTATCATCATTACTAGTCCATACTAGTTCATATATTGCATCATATTTTATTTTATATCATTGTACTTATATTTTTAAGTTGAGCCAATTCATAGGCTCTTTTAGCTTTAGTTCTAGCTTAGTTAGTAGTTGTTAGTTTGTATTGTGTACTTCACATACTTAGATGTATGAACGTTATGTATGTATTTTTATTTTTTCACAATTTAATCGTCCTGCCTCCTACAGCACAATTAACATAAAAACTGCCTACGCACAAATCCCTTGGGATTTTGTAGGCTTCCTACTGTTTTTTCTTGTTTGTATCTAACTATTTATGTCTGTAAAATTACCATCAACAGTACGAATAAAAATACATCTGAATCTGAATCTAGGTAATAATATCTTTATACACATATAAGACTTGATCCAAAATAATACAATAAAAACAAAAAACAGGAACGAAGAAGCTGCATTAGACGATAGTGTAGTGTAGTAAATAGTGTAAAGAAGAAACAACATCAGATGCAATTAATTTCTATCAAGATGAGATATGAAGGATTTAATGAATGGTCGTAGTGGAAGAGATATCAACGTCCGAAGGCAGCGAGTTGTAAAGCATAGTGGCCCCTGTGAGGAACGATCGGCGTTCTATTTCAGTTCGTGGAGTACATATGTGAAATAAATTACACTGCCGAGTCCTCCTGGATGGTACCCACACACCCAGGTTTTGTAGGATGTGGTTGCATTGCACGTGACCATTAAAAATTTTGTGTAACAAAATAAGATCGGACTTTAGTAGATTATTGCTCTCATAAGACTTTAACTGAACCAAGGTTTATTTCTAGTTAGTAAATGAACACTGCTCAACATTAATTAACAACAATATGTTAAATAATTGCATTATCTTAAACACGTTTTGGTAAATACTGTATCAAAGTGTATTATCTGAAGAAAACAGTGGTACCAGTATAAAAGGCATTGTTGTAAAGTCACTGCATCCTAGATATTGTAAAATGTCCAACTTAATATCGTTGATATTATTAAGAATACTTCAAGGAGGCAGTTGTTTACATGAGTTATGACGTCAAGAGCCGTTTTTCAATTATAGAACGGGAAGTTCCAAATCTCAAACTTAAAATGCTAATAGAATTGGAAATATACGCTTCTCAAATATAAAAATTATACCGCCCATATTTTTAGATAATGATCTTCCATTTTTAGGTGCTTTGAGGAATATTTATTTTTGATGAGACTTCACTATTGTTCAAATCTTCGGGTACATTCCGAAACCTCCTGAAAATGATGGGGTTTCAGCATCATATGTGTTGATCATCGACGGAATCTATAACTTACAAATGACATTTTTTCTTCCACATTTCGAGGTAAACAAGAGCTTCAATTTGCTTCTGTCATATAGCGAAATTGTACTTGAAACAGCTACATACAAATTATAGACTTCCATCACAGACACATTTAGATTATGAACATGTAACGACATGGCTCACGTTAGGAACACCAATTAGATCGCACTACTGAAAACACTTCGACGCGTGTAATGAAATGAAATGTAACGCAGCTAACGTGTCGCTCCCAACGCTCTACAGTAATGGCAGCTTAATTCATACTCAAAATACAAGTAGTTTTTGAAAATATAAAAGAAAAACATTCTTATGCAAACTTAGTTCTCAAAATAAAGGTATTTTAGAAGTTAAGCTACCTTTTAAAATAATGATTTATTTAAGGTTTCATTCACATTTTTTATTTTTTAACATGAATTGATGATGATGATGATGATATAGGCATGTTAAGGGATGTCTTCTTTTCTTATACCCACAATTGACATCTCATGTATTTTCTGGTAAGCCAGTAGAGATGTATGGGATGTAAAACCCAAATATCATCATCATCATCATCCAGTGGTATATCCAAGAAGAGGTTATGGGGACATCCCCCAATGCCAGAAATTGAATGGAAAAAAAGAATGAAAGGAGGGAGGAGGAAACCTTATTTATTTTTGTATTTAATTGATAATATTCACTACATAAAAATAATATAAATTGTATTTAAATTAATTAGTTATCAATTTATCATTCTTACATTCTCTTCAACTACTTTATGACATTGTCCGAGTCTGAAACGTGTTCACAGGCGGTAAAAACATCATACTATTGACATCTTATCATTTATTTATTTGTGAAAAAAATTTATTATTGTAAGGTTGTCACTGGGGTAAGGAAGGAGTGGTCCCAGTGATGGAGGGGAGCATGAAACTAAGAATATCTCGAGTTAAGTAAGGCAAGATTGGATTTGCATAGGTTTATTCAACTTATTATTAATTTTTATTATTTTATTGTTGGAATACATACAAACTCGGTCAAAACAGGTGTAAACATGTTGTACGGTCATAAATTGCGTGTATTTCCACCTTATCCTTCCTTACCTTATTAAACTCTACTTATAACTAAATAAATATATCATTGTTCATATTATTATTCCAAAACCAACTGGAGATCCGGTCGCTGCAGATACGGTCATAGCCGATTTGTACTCAACCCAGCATTTGCTCTTCGTACGGTGGAAACCACCATCAGGATGGAGAACTTCTTGAAGTCTACATTCTTCTTAGTTCCAAAATGTTCGTACTATCCTACACGTGTGCAAAATTATCGCTTTTTGCATCTCGATGTATACGTTCGGTTGGAGAGCAATTAGTTTATACTGTCATGGAGTGTTTGCAGAACAATACTGTTTGCTGATATAATTAACGGTACAACAGTTGCATTATTTTGCTTCCACAGCCTTTTTATGTCAATAGATAACTCCTTATATTTGTTTATCTTTTCTTGCCAAGTTGTCTCTACATTATGGCATGAAGAAACGGCAACATCAATTAAAATCGTTTCTTGTTTCTTCTTGTCAATACATATATTAGGCCTATCATGGTCTATTGTGATGTATGGTTATTGGTTAGGTCTGTTATAACTGCCCGGTCATAATATAATTTGTAGTCTTTACTATCTAGTACCTTTCAGACTTGTATTCTTATTTCTTAATATGCAATGCTTGTGTTTATAATAAGTTTACACTTTATGGCTCATTTTTTATGTATAATGTTTGCAACTTGGTTATGTCTATGAAGATATTCTGTTTGACAAAGCATTTTGCACCATGACACGATATGTTCAATCGTTTCACAATTCATATTACATTTTGTACATTTATCATTCACTGTGACTCTTTCATTATGTATGTTTTGTAATTCATAGTCTTGTTTACTTTATCTTGAATAGCAATCATAAATCCCTGTTTCGCTGAAAATGTCCCCGGACGTTGACTATTTGTTCGATGCTACCCTATTGACGTTATCATGTCTGCTATGTAAAGAATATTCTGATATCGTAATCATCCTTTGCTGTGTTAGAATTTATTTATTGAAGCAAGTTTAAATTTCTGTCATTTAAATTGAGGGGAGAAAGCGATTTATCTGCTGACACTATAGCTCTGTGAAGTTGTGAATGTGGATATTTTGTATAAAAGTACTTTCTAAGAATTTCAAATTTGTTTATAATATAAATTCGTTAAATCAATCAAGCCTCTTCCCTCTTTTTCTCTAGGTAGAGTCACTTTTTCTAATGCTGACTTAAGGTGATGTATTCTGTATTTGGTTAATGTTTTGCGAATGAGTATTTACAGTGCATGAATCTATGTTGTGTCCAATTAATAATAATTATAATTATAATACAAAATAATAATAATACATATATATATATATATATATATATATATATCTGGCTCCTGTTTCCAACTTAAGTTAGGTCAGGGGGTGGCTATCGCCACCTTGGTTTCTAGGGGACTTCAAGAGTTACTAATATCGGCTTGCCAGGCCTGTTATGTCCTCTTCAAATTCACTCTCACTTCTCCCCACTAGCTCGCGCCATCCACTTCTGTCTTCCCACAGTCTTCTTGCCAACTTCCACCTCTATCTTCTACATCATTTTTTATTTGATCTTGCCACCTCTCTCGCAACTACCAACTCTTCTTTTAACTTGGTCCCCACTTTAAACTTCTGTCCTTGGGATTCTGTTCTCTCCCATTCTTCTGACATGTCCATACCACCTCAACCTTTCTCGTCCTATTTTATATAACAGCTTTTCAACTCCAACATTTGTCCTGATTTCCTGGCTTCTAATTTTGTCTAGCTTTGATATTCCGGCTATGCCTCTTACAAACTTCATGGAGGCTGCCTGAATCCTACTTGCATCTCTCTATCTTAGTGTCCAGGTCACTGAACCATATGTAAGGATGGGTAAGTAGTATACCTTATATAGTAGCACCTTACATTCTCTAGGGAAATCCTCATTCCATAGTAACTTTCTTCCTTGCGGATAAAAAGATTCTGCTTGCGCTACCCTTTTACAAATCTCCATTCCCATCTTTGCCTCCTTTGCTTCCTAGGTATGCAAACTCTTCTGTCTCCTCCAGTTCCTCTTCTACAATCTTTATTTTGTCTCTAATTGTTCTACTCGTTGCTTTCTTTCTTGATCTTTCCATCACCATCACCATCACCATTCCACCACTTTTATCTATACTGATTTTCAGTCCAAATTCCTCTGTTATGAGTTTCCATTTCATCACTTTCATCTGAACCAATCTTCAGCTGTATCTCCCCACACTAGAATATCATCAGCATTAATCATTGTCCTTGTACCTGGTCCTTTTACCCCTCATTCCACCTTATTGAATATTTCATCCATGACGATTGAGAACAGTAATGGGAATAATACACTACCTTGTCTTAAGCCAGAGTTAGTCTTGAACCATTCTGCATTTCCATGTTTTGTTTGTACACAACTTGTACATTGTCAGTACATGCTCTTTATTCTTCCACTCATGCTGTTGCTAACACCCTTATTCTTTAAGCACTCCCATACTTTTTTTTGGGGCATGAGATCGATCGTATGCCTTTTCTAGGTCTAAAAACACTAAATGCACATTTTGTCCGGCCTCCCACCTAGTTTCCATTATTTGCCTCCCTGCAAATATCAAGTCGGTGGTTGACCTTTCACTCCGGAAACCATACTGTTCCTCCCTTAGTTGTGGCTCTACTGGTTCTTTTAATCTTACTTGTAATATTCTTTCGTATATCTTAGCTCCTTGACTCATTAGTGTGATGCCTCTATAGTTTACGACGTCTTTCCTGTTGGCTTTTTTATAGAGTGGGACAATCACTCCTTTCCATCAGTCTTCAGGAACTGTTTTCTGTTGCCAGGCTGCTTTTACTATGCAATGCATCCATTCACACCCTACTGGTCCTGCTACCTTGATCATCTTTATGTATACTTCATCTATATCTGCTGCCCTTCCATTTTTCATACATCGAATAGCACACTTTACTTCTTCTATTGTTACTTTTCCCTCTTCTTTGTTATCTTCTGGTTCTTCCATTGTTGGGGTGTTGATCTCTTCATTACAGCTCCGAGTGTTGGTACCGTTGAGTAAGTTGCAGAAATGCTCTTTCCACAAAGTTTGTATTTCATCTGTTTCTTTTGTTAGTTTGCCGTTGTTGTTGTTAAGATATTTTAAACGCTCATTGTCAGTACGTTTATTTTTTATCATATTATACAACATATTTTTGTTTCCATCAAAGTCAACTTTCAGCTTATAAGTTAAAATAATATATATAATAATAAAATAATAAAAATAATAATAATAATAATAATAATACTAATAAATAATAATAATATATATATCTCTGGCTCCTGTTTCCAACTTAAGTTAGGTCAGGGGGTGGCTATAGCCACCAGGATTCTAGGGCACTTCAAGAGCTCCTAACATCGGCTTGCCAGGCCTGTCAGCTCCTCTTCAAATTCACTCTCTTTTCTTCCCACCAGATCACGCCATCCACTTCTGTCTTCCCAGTCTTTTTGCTTGCACTTCTTGCCAACTTCCACCTCTATCTTCTACATAATTTCTTATTTGATCTTGCCACCTCTCTCTCGGTCTACAAACTCTTCTTTTAACTTGGTCTCCACTTTCAAATTCTGTCTTTGGGATTCTGTTCTCTCCCATTCTTCTGACATGTCCATACCACCTCAACCTTTCTTGTCCTATTTTATATAACAGCTTTTCAACTCTAACTTTTGTCCTGATTTTCTGGCTTCTAATTTTGTCTAGCTTTGATATTCCGGCTATGCCTCTTACAAACTTCATGGAGGCTGCCGGGATCCTACTTGCATCTCTCTCTCCTAGTGTCCAGGTCACTGAACCATATGTCTAATAATAATAATATATATATATCTGGCTCCTGTTTCCAACTTAAGTTAGGTCAGGGGGTGGCTATAGCCACCAGGATTCTAGGGCACTTCAAGAGCTCCTAACACCGGCTTGCCAGGCCTGTCATGTCCTCTTCAAATTCACTCTCTTTTCTTCCCACCAGCTCACGCCATCCACTTCTGTCTTCCCACAGTAATAATAATAATAATTATTATTATTATTATTCCACCCCTAAAAACATAATAATAATACTAATGATAATAATTATTATCATTATCATTAGTATTATTATTATCAAAATAAACAACATAACAAATATTAAGTTCTAAAAAATAAATGCACTAATGTTTTCTTCCAAATTTTAAATTTTTGTAATTAGTTATTACTTATTAGTGCCTGCCTTGCTGGAATCACTCTAAAGACTACCTTGAGGTAAAAATACCAAACAAAATTTTTGCCTCCGGTGTCTGGGGCTCTGCCCCAGAACCCTAATGCGCCACACAGGTACTTGATCACAATCTCCGTCCCGGTTTTTCATTGTGAAATTATAGTCACCCTAGGCACTGGAAAATGCCATAGGAGATTTATACGTAGTGTTCATTGTTGCTGCCACAATTTGCTCTTGTTTGTTTGTAGTTGTACCTTCTCTTACGTTGTTCTATATTGTGTTCCTGTGTTGTGGCCATTGTCAAATATCTTGTATTTTATTGTACTGCACTCGTGGGACCTCTGTTCTGTTGTAAATACAGATTTAATAAATAAAGAAATAATGTATTGAAGGTATTTAACAGATCGTTTTGTTAGATTATGCCAGCATATTTTTTATGTATGTCCCTCTCAGATAATGACTGCACATGTAACCACTTAGAAACTGACAAGAGAATGGTAAGCATTCTTGGAAACACATGACATTCCAAGAGCCAGACTAACACTACCAGTATAGTTTTAATTGTTTCTAATGTGACAAAAGAATCTAAAAGTGGTTACAAACAGGGCTCGAATTTAACACTCGCCCGAGGTGAGTCTATTGTTGCGTGGGCGAGTAAGTTTTGGAAGTCAATCATGAGTGATTGTTTGGTGAACTACAGTGAACTTCACTAGAGGTAGTGAAAAATGGTGATAACAAAATTCGCACCATTTTTAAATGTACGTTTTCCCCCCTAAAATGTAATATTGTCGACGAATTAGGTAATTTAGATAAGGAAAAACAACATTTAGGAATCGCGAATTTCGTGAAATCTCACCTATAGCATGAAATCGTGAACAAGATTGTATGAAACTGGTCAAAACGCGAATTACCTTTTAGGGCGTGTTTTATTCTTTTTCTTGCAAACTGCAGAAAAGTTGATTATGTTAAAACTGTAAAGTCTTGCAATTACATCATAAAAACTGACTGTACAGAACATATAAACCATTTTTTAATAATAAGATTACTTGATAACTCCTTGCCCCCCCGCTACACATTTTTTAGTAGCGTTTTGTCCATTTCTATCAAATCACGAATAACACGAAATTTCAACTTTTCAATCGAGATTTGGATTGACTCCATTTTTATTTTTATACCACCATTTTTCATTATCTCACTAATTAGTAACTATTATTCAAGGATTTTAGTGTGAACTAGGTCACATGGGATACAACTCAGGAATTTGCACAAGAGCAAACTTTCCAGACAGAAAAATAACAATAGATAAGGTGCTTATACGAACTTGATCAAGGGTAGACAACCAACACCCAACACTCCTTGAAACTAAGATATAAATTATCACTATGCATAATACTAGAAACTTTACGGTTATTACCTAACTTTACTTGACAATTAACATATACAGTAATTAGTTAGTTTAATTTAATATTCCTATAATTAGATTAGACAATTATGCTAGTACATAATATAAATTACATTTTTTTAAATGCCCATTATGATGTAGTAATTTCAAATGTACATCTATCTAGATCCCAATGTTGTATTTTTTTTATTTATATCGACACTAAAATTGGCGTGGATCCTACAATCCATGTCTAAGATTGAATCATCAGGTCACTGGTCGAATGAGTGCTCGAGTTATTATCACATTCCTGATCATATTCCTGTAAGCACCTACACAGATCAAGTTAGCTTTTCTTATTCATTTTTAATGCACAGAAAAACCTCCCAATATCTTAACATCTATTGCAATGAATTAGGTCTACAGACCAAACAAGGTTAATACCCCAAGAAGTTGTGCCACCAATCTACAAGTGGAGGTTCTTACCACCTCCAAGCTGTCTTATGTATTACAAGGTACAGAAATAAGCAAGCATAACATGCTATGTACAGATCAGGATGGTGTAATTCCTATTAATAAATATTCTCTAGGGTGGCATTATATAAAATATAGCCAAATAGAAGCCAAAAATGGAAAAACATTTGCTTGGGAATAAATTTTATTAATGGCAAGTTGTTTTTTTGTTTTTTTTTTAGAAAACAATGATGAACAAACTTACAGATTGTGTCATCACTATAAATAGCATTTTAAAACTATTCTGCACTTTGCAAGAATAAAATATGTTGATGTGCCTAGATTTGAAAAAAATATTACTTAGTACATGAGGTCTCTTAGCAACAATTAACAATTTTCACAACCAGTAGGAAAGATTTCATTGGCAACAACTTGTATTGCTATTCTTAGGTATGACACCAATAGCAGTACAGAACATAATTCATCAGTCTGACAATTAAGGCATATTATTCTGAGCCATGTATATAATGTACACAAATTACATAGCTATGATAATTAAAGCTGTATGACATTAATATAGATACAAGCATGACGTGACTAAAATGAAAATTGTGATACAGAAAATATGGGACAATGATCAAATTGGCATATGATGGGCTCTCGTATATTTCAAATTTTCTTTGGCTTTGCACTCACATTAATTTAAAATTAATACATATCTAATAAAACATAAAAAAATAGATTTACCACACACAAACCCAGACCGAGTCAATTGTAATGCTATGGGTTTTAAAACTATATAGTGCAGTACACAGGTACCAGTAATGATAATAATAAAATTGTAACAGAAAATCTACAGTGCAACTCCAATATAAATATATGTATATATATATATATATATATATATGATAGGTAGAAGGATAGACCCCAACAGCTTACCTGAATTGTAGACCGTGGTGGTATAGAGATAAAGACAACATATATAAAGGACAACACAAGTTTTCCGAGACGTTTCGGTACAAGACCTTGATCACTCGGGAGTAAGAGGTCTTCTTACTCCCGAGTGATCAAGGTCTTGTACCGAAACGTCTCGGAAAACTTGTGTTGTCCTTTATATATGTTGTAATAATCTCTATACCACCACGGTCTACAATTCAGGTAAGCTGTTGGGGTCTATCCTTCTACCTATCATATTGCTAGCCTTTTGGCCTCTCTTTAATCCTGTATATATATATATATATATATATATATATATATATATATATAATACATACTTCTGTAGTAGGATCACAGTCTAATGATTTCATAGGCTAACAAGTAACATCATTGTGTGTTGTTCCTTACCAATTTTTACTTAAGGCTGGTTACAAGTACCAAAGTAAGAAAGTAAGTAAGTAAGTAAGTAAATAAGTAAGTAAGTAAGTAAGTAAGTAAGTGGTAGTAGTCATGTAATAAATATTTATTTGTTGGACAAAATCATTTAAACTTCTGATTGCCATGGTGAAAATAAGTTATTCAATGAATTACTTTATTACTACTATGCTGAATGGACAGACACTCTTATTATGTAGCGTTCCTAAATGAGAGTAGACTACCGAGGACACGTTGAAATCAAAGAAAAATACTAACTCGTCTACTATAAATTGAGGTCGATGTTGATAGTGGGCAATTGGCTCAATTAGTCGAGTGTTGTGATAGGAACCAACAGGAATTACCTTTAAATAGTGATAAAAGCTAAACATTTGAGAATGACAGTAAAAAAAAAAAAAAAACATTATTTAGTAGGCTGCCATGTATTAATTTTTTTTTGTATCACCAATAAACAGGGTGCGTAGGAAGGGGGAATTCTACCCTCAGCCCCCACATAGGATTTTAGGCAACCAGTCATGCTGAACATCACAGCTATGCATGGTGGCTACTACAACCACAAACCGACTCATACCTTTTTTTATTTCATATTTCCAGCTGGCATATTTTCTTGTAATAGAATAAGAAGTAAAGTCATTAGTAGAGGTAGTGCTGGGATGACAATGGACAGTAAAAAGGGTGGGACGGGTGCTATACTAGTCGAGAACATTGCAGTGTGACTAGATGAGACTTATCCATATTACTTTTTAATCCCCCATCCCCCTTGAAAAATATGTCCTATTTGACTGCTAATTCATCAAGTAACAGCACATTTAGAAGGTAAGCTATTGGATCCTATTCTAACAAAACTATTAACTATGTTATGAAGTCAGAATCAATATTATAGGGTACAGCTACATTTTGCAGAAAATATCTTACAACAAATAATGATGGCTAGATGTACAGTACACTCTTTAGGTCACAGGAACGATAATACAGACTTGGTTATGACTACAACAGACTCTAAAAGGGGTCAATAAACTAAAATGCGTACTCTTACGGTCGACACTCTTGTGTAAAAAAAAAGTGCTGCTAACATTAAAATTTAAAACAAGATATCTCAGACTATTTGGTAGTACTTTAGAACAGTTTATACTTTATAGTAAAAAAGCTTATCTGTGTTTATAAACTAGAGGGTTTTCAAGAATTAGGATTGGTCTCAGAGGAATTTAATTGCAACTAACTACGAAACTTCCCAAGTAGGACTAATAAAATAAATATAGAACTATGTGGATGCCTGGTGTATTCTATGTTATAATATTAATATGAGAGTTACATGTTCTCTGTCTTAAAATTACAGTGGCAATAATAACAAATAAGAAATAACAGTGAAGCCTGGTTTATGATTGACGGAAACGGAATTGGGAAACGTGATTGTGAATTTTGGTAGATAGCTAACACGGCGGAGTGTTTATGATTGACGGATTGCCAACGCGAGACGGCAACGCGATCGGTAAAGTTCGCCAAGTCCCAACTTTGACGTTCACGTTGCCGTCTCCGACACGGTGTACGCATGCGCAGAGTAAACAAACATGGACGACACCAAACCAACCAATCACAAAGGCATCTGACAGCAACAACAACAAGCCGAGAATGGTCGATTTACGGCGAATAGACCCGAACATATTCCGAGTTCCAGTCAATCGTAAACGCTTATTTCACGTCTCTATTGGTTAAGTACAAAATACATGATTGCATGACTAATGCCAGTTGAGAGCATATGAAATAAAGAAATAATGCCTTGTTGCAGTGTCAGTCAAAGAAACGTTTATACAATGAGATAAGATATTCATCTGAATGGAGAACATTCCTGCATATCTTTTAATCCTATTCACATATAATGTTACGAACGCTATTTTGTTAAAAATGTGATACTGCCGCTATCTATTGGTTGATTGAGAAACAGTTTGCAACTACCGATATTTGATAACTAACATTGCAATTTAAACTAAGGTTACAATAGTTGAAATATTCTAGGCTTTTGATTGGCACTTAGCAGACCTGGAATACTTGGAAACTTGTTGGTACGCTGCATTACGCACCACTTTTAAGTAGGAAAAAGAAATAGGGGAAGTAACTGGTTGGTGAATAATGTTTACAATTTCCAAACGTACAAATGCCCTTTAACTGACAAATGTAAAGAGAAGTTGGTGAGCTCATCATATCAATCAACAGTCCACCCAAGACAACTGTTCTCGTCTTAAGTTAATCAAATATTATATCTTTTAGAAGTTTATATATTGTCTTCATTTGTTTATGTCTTTGTGCTGTAAACACTGTTTCGACTATAACCTAATAGTTTTCGCATCTTATAGAAGATGAGACTACGTATGCAGAGTCAAGTTAAGTACGTGATTTGTTGCTATGGAATTGTTTTATTTGTACATGTTATTTTCTATAAGAACAAACTCCTTAGCAACCATAAACCAATCACATAACTCGACTGTGCATTCAGCCCCAATATTTCTTTCTTGCAGTCACACATGTAATCCTGAAAAAATCGGGAAGTTACCAAACCTATTTATCAATATTAAATTATAACAAAGAATGGGTAAATTGGAGTTGCACTATAGTAAAAACAGCAGTAATTATAGATATGAAATAAATACATGTACACACTAATGAGTGGACCTTCCATTTGAGTCTACCTGACAGGCCTAATAATGGCACTTGTGTTTTTTTTATGCTTGAATTTTTGTTGTGACAAGACATAGTGAGAGGCCACCACTACTATAGGATAATAATTTTCCTTTAGTGTCCTTCCTCACATAATTAACACCTGACCTGTCATTTGAGCAAAGACTGCAAAAGAAATCTATTAGATTTTAGTTTGTAAGGTTTGACAAAAGCAGAGGTAACTAATACCATACACTGTAATTATTTATATTTATATTTTATACGTAGGCCTAACCAAATGAATGGCAATAATGCATTTTTATATAAAATAATAACACATGCAATTAGAAAGTAAGATTATTTACCATGAATTATTTCAGTTTTTTTTTATTGAAAGTCTACTATACAAGTTATACCGGATATAAAGTCTAGATTATCTGGTTCAAAATTAAATTAAATATGTATATTGTCTACAAACTAAATTATAAGAACAAATCTTTCACACATATACAGTATGAGCACTTCTAAATAAACATTAGCATTTTTTCATTTGCAGATAATCATTTAATTAATTGGCTTTGTAGCCACAATCAAGTGGTTACTGGTTACTTGTATAGATATTTGTTTTATAGGACTGCATTTGGATCCCAAAAATATGTAATATGTAATAAATAAAGACACTACTGCCTTCGAATTATTGTAATATGTATCCAAGATGTTGAAGCTGTAGCATATACACAAACTTTTATGCCTAACTAATTAATAGAAAACTATCGTTTGTTACTTGAGAACCAAGTTTCCCTTAAATGGCTGCAATCCTAGAACAATGCTGGCCCACAATCCACAAGATGGTTTAAAAATTCACGAAGTCTTTTACGTATAGTAATCACTAATCTGTGAGAATAACTTTAAAAAAAACTTCAAAGCTAGTATACCTCACATATAGCACACAGTATCACAGAGTAGGCTTATAGGTTGTTCATGAACACAGACTTTTTGATTTACCTATCTTGGTCTACAAGGCGTTTATGGTACGGTACCAATGTACAAACAAATTTATATCCATTTTAAGCTTTACATTAAATAAAGAATCAGTGCTGTTTACAAACCAAAAAGGAAATCATTGATTAATAATGGTGGTGTGTTCTATCTTCATTGACAAAAGATTAATGTGTGTGTGTTAGTTTATACACAAAACTTGAAAAATAAGTAACATTGTGCCCCTTTCCCATGACAAAACATGAATTGGTTTCGATATATATAACCTATAAACACTATATACATAAATATATATATTACTGTAAAGTTGGATACGAGGCCAAAATATATATAGTACGAAAACATTTAAACGGTAAAACCAACAAAATCTAAGAAATCAAATGTATATGTATATATTGGAACTCAGAACAAGATAAAACATGTGATTTGTCTTCTCACTAAATGTTTCTCAAAGCAACCTATCTACTTTCTCAGGTAAGCTGCTGTCCTTCTGTACCTTTCCCCTCACTAGAACGTGTTTTATCTTGTTCTGAGTTCCAATTAACTCAGCCATTTGGCCTCTCCAAATAAACACTATATATATATATATATATATATATATATATTTTGGCCTCTCTTTAATCCAGTATATATATGATAGGTAGGTAGAAATCCAGTATATGGTACGAAAACATTTTAACGGTTAACCCAGTTCAACGTTTATTTTCACAAAATAAATGTCCACGTTTCGACGATGTGTTTTGTGAAAATAAACGTTGGATTGGGTTTACCGTTAAAATGTTTTTGTACAATACACTTTGCAACCAACAAAATCTAAGAAATCATATATATATACGTATATATTTTGGCCTCTTATCCAACTTTACAGTCAGGTTAAGTTAAGGGCTTTGATAAGAAAAATAATCATTAATTGAAGACATAACAACAAATTTAGAACTTTAGAATGGAAACAAGTGGTTGGAAAATACAATAGCCCTACATTATATTATGCCAGACTCAACTCTCATCTACAAATGAAAGCAAATAACCACAGACCACCCCCATCTGCCCTTAGGTGAATTTACTTTACAATCAGACCCATGGGAAAGCAGCATGGTATCTACTATCTAGGTAGGTTGGCCAAGGTGAAATTTGTATATAGACTTATGTAGAAAATTAAAAATGATTTATCATTTTAAATTATTAAAACAAATTTGTTATTTTTGGATTATAGGAGTGTCAAAAGGCTGAGGCAATGTAATTGCATTAAAGACTAAAACAAATAGAATGCCAACAGCTTACTTGTGTAGCAAAAAAAAAAGAAGCAAAAACAAAACAAAACAAAACAAAACAAAACAACTGTTTTCAAACATGTTATTTTAATATTGTTTCTTATATATTTTGTTCTTCTATTGCAGCTTGATATCACTCTACTCCGTAAAGCTGTTGGCATCCTATCTCTTTCATGCAATTACAGTTTATTATTTTTATTTATTTATTACTATTATTTTTAACACTCCACAAAACCAAAGTGTATGCACGTACACAAAACATGCATTGAAATTTGACAATTAAGAAAAATAGAATGGTAATAAAGATGCTTTCTACCTTAGCAAGCACAATGGACCAGTAATACAGCTTCTAGTATCATATTTTCCTTGGTAGATAGATAATATGTACTATTGTGCTAAAATGTGGATGCCTCTCACTAATAGACAAATCAATGTTACAATATGTTCAAGAAACTTGACAACTTGATCAACTGACTAAATGGAAGACCTAACAAGGTTTTATCCCTTAGAAAAATCCATTACTCCACCAAATGTAAAAAAAAACACATTTTGTCTTGTCATATGAGAACACACAAATGTTAATTTTTTGAGATTATCACACATCTTGATATTTCTACAAACATAGGGACTGAAGAATCAAGGACAACCCAATAAGTGTCTCAAAAAAATCTTCACGGTCAAGGAAGAAAAAATAACTACATACATTTTTGATTATTTCTTCTCTAAAACCAAGACCAATTGAACCGAAGATGGTGCTCACATTCAGGTGGAACCTAGGGAGATCAAAAAGGCCACCAATTTCATTGCAGACTCTGTAAGTTTTGTTTTTAAATTGCTAGATCAGTCAGGTTACACATTTTCAATAAGAGTGCATATAACAGTTATGGTATTGATCGATAATTAGTTTTTCAAACAGCTTAACTGAATTAGTGTTAATAAAGTAAAGGTAAAATAAAATGTTCTTGATAATGGTATCGTAGTACTGTGCTTACATCATAAAAATTTCAAAATTACTACTACTGTGGTAATTTCTACAATTATTTAGGAAAATAAGTTATTAAATGCCATAAGTTACAAACATTTGTGAACATACAATTAAAGAAAAACCAAGTATAATTAGTTAATTACCCAATAGGTCTAGGCCTATTTCTAATCTATGTAGTACTTAAATATGGCACTTAACACTAAAATATTGTGCTCTGAAGGACAACCTAATATGGTTTCAGAATCATCTATTAATCTGCTAGCTTAGAAAATATATCAGGTTTTACAGATTGTATCCACATTTTTGACTAAATAAAGTTACCTAAGCTCAAGGATAACCCAATAAGGTAACCGGGAAAATCCTTTATTGCATACTAAGCTATACCCATTAACCATCACTTGTCTTCACCAATGCGGTCAAGTTATGTTTCTCTAGTATGTATAAAAGTACAGAGTAATACTATGTTAATTGTAATAAATCCTTAATAATCATTAACCATCAATAAAATAATATATATATATACTCTCTCTAGTACACAATCACAATGAAAGAGCTGTCAATTTATTTTTTACTATAGAAAAGACATTAATTAAATTATATTGTGATAAAGGCTGATTTTTTAGTAGGCCTACTATTGTAACAATTAATAAATATCATAGACTCTAGGGCCCCATAAAATCACTAGGAATAATATCGGGTACCAGAAACCAATTGGAAACCAATTAAATCATGATTAAGAGACAATTTTGGAACCGGTTCAATTTTTCCCCTTCTAAAAGTTCTCTATGATACTCATTGGTACCGGGGCACATGCTAATTTCCAGTGTGTTTCCTTTCAAATCCAGAAGACACAAGCTGTGTACACTCGGGCCCACCTAAGGCACAACATGAATTCAGCCTTCTAGCAAAGCAAAACTAACATCTAAAATAAGTATGCTCATCAATCACCACTCATCTACAGATATTTAATGCTTGCTTCCCACGCCTTTCACATCGTCCACCCAACACTATCTTCTCTGACTGGTGTTTCCAAGCTAGTTCTTTCACTTCCTTGAATGTTTATCTTTTTCCATAATGTATTGTTGAAATATGAATTTATAATGGCTTATGTTAATAATCTATGGATGCTGTCCAGATGAAAATACATACCGGAGTGGACAATTTAAAAAGCCATACATGTTGAATTACACACATAAATTTAGTACCAATAGGTAGGGATGCACACGATAATCGATATTATCGTTCGATATTCGATATTCAATAAAATTTCGATAATTGATAATACAAATATTATCGAATGGTCTGATTTCTTAAAAAGCGGGTTCGTAAAGCATTATTTCGTTCTTCTCGGACCTTTCTAGTATTGAAATACTCAAAGATACTGCCAAAATACTAGGCCTCGGGCCTCGTTAAATGTGATTATACTCTCAGCAGTGTCACGTCAGATGTGTCCAAGTAATGTTGCCATATCGTTATGTGCTCGATTAGGCGACATATCACTGAAACTGTAAAAGATTATTTCAATTTTGTAAATTTATTATCGTTCGATATTATCGATCGATAATGCAGTCATCTTTTCGATTATCGATAGTTTTTATTTTATCGATGTTCATCCCTACCAATAGGCCAAAGCAAAGAGATAAGGACAAGTAGGGTTTACATACAATAGCATCTTGATGTGTTGGAGATGAGCTGCAACACAAACAAACACACACACACACACACACACAGCAGCAGGATCCTTTTACATTTTGTTTTATTGTCTATATAGAAGCTCAACTTGGATGACATAATACCGTATTATAGTAAGAGAACAAAAACTACAGCCATATATAGGCATACATAAAACATTTGGTGTTTGCTACATCCCAAGGTACACAATATGCAAGTTGGGCATGATGCTGCAAAACATAACTACTAAAGTTACAAAACTGGTAATGGCAATACTCTTTTATTAGGGGATTTTAAATTAAGTTAGCCCTTTAAAAACAAATGTGTTTTAGTAATGCAAATTTTGTTTGGTTGAACTTGAAATAGGCCTACATAGCATACTTCTTTTCTGAAATGTTTGTTTTTGTACACGCCACAATAAAACGATCCTATATTTTGATATCACCCTTGCTGCTTGCAGAGAACTAACTTTGTAAACTAGTTCTGGTATTAATAATTTATTTAAAAAACGTTCTTTGTGGATATAAACAAGACTATTTCATGGTAAAGTATTTGAGCCATAATGCTCTATGGTACAAGTGGAAAGTAAAATTAAATAGATTGTTTTAAATTCTTTGTAACCATTTAAGACAGCCCTTTAGAAAATTTCTTATTGTGTAGCTAGATAGCGCAGGCTAGATAGCTGAAAGATTGTACCAAAATAAGATAACATCATTTAGGGTTTCAGGATTCGGGTAACCCGGTTCCGGGAAGGTCTCGAACCGGATCCGAATTTTTCTACCCTATGAGATCCCTAATATATATATATATATATATATATATATATATATATATATATATATTATAAAATATCTTTAAGATTTCACTATTAGTACTCTGAGGTAAAAAAATCAAAGGTGCAAAGAATAAGTCATAAGCCTATAATGCAAGGTTTTTGGTAAAGCTAATATTTTGAATGTGACTAGAATGTCAAAACATTTACAGTAATACGTAATAGGGATTGCTCCTCAATTCTTAATATTGGCAAGAGTATGTAACACACATCTTGAAAATGGTAAGTTACTGCGTGATAACTTTCGTATGACTTTTGCCAAAGTCCTTAAGGTACTGTATAGGATTGAGAATTGACCTTTTCCAACAAAATTGTGATTTTTGGATGTTGGTAACATATTATTAGGGTGTATTTGTTTTATCCTCTTTTAAGAAAAGTAAGCCAGAATAATATCACACTGATATTTACTTATTGTATTTACTTATTTAATTAATCTTTCATACATTATCAATCACTCATATGCACGTCACAGAGACGTGCAATATAAAATATTTTATGAACATACTATGGGTCGTTAACGATAGCCTTGTTGGTAAAACATAAAGTTTAACTACTATTACAGTACTTTGATACACATTAGCAAATTTAAAAAAGGTGTGGATAGTAAAAATTAAGTTAGAGTAGGAATTTTTGTTTTACTTTATAGTGTTTTGGAAGAAGCAAGTTCTAACAAATCATAAAATAAATTTGTTAACATCAATAATTAATTATGCGTGTTCAATTTTAATTTGTTCATAAAAAACAGAAAATAAAATGTCTATCAATAGACATAGATCTACAGTTAAAAATAATTAAATACATACTAAAGTACCTGTAATATTAAAAACAAACACTCTTCCTCAGAACATAGATATATTTCTATTTTCTAAACAATCAACAATATTTTTACCAACAATGAGAATTGGAAACTCATCAAGCTATCCATGTGAAGAGCAAACAATAGATACAACAATGAAAGCAGAAAGATTAATTAAAAAAATAGTATCAACAATACAAACAACTTTCATCCATAATGTTTTGTTAATGTTGTTGTTGTTAATTTTGTGTATAAGCAAAGACTACTGAGTGGAGAAGATGTTTCATCGCCGTGTTAAACTATCTGCGCGAGTTTTTTTGAAATTTTCTAAGTCTCACCACTAGTTCGAATTCTGACCGCAAGGAGCGCTAGCCCTGCACGTTTGACCAAGGTCCACTAAATCCCCTTGCGGCTACCAGCGATCTAGTAGACCTTGCGTTTGACTTCGTTACCGTTAAACAAGGTCTACTAGATTGCTAGTACGTGCCAGGGGATTCAGTGGACCTTGAGTTTTAAGCTTTTGGAAGAGCGACTCTTGCGGTGAGAATTCGAACTACACGTCGGACTTAGAAAATTTCGCTCAGACACGCGCAGACAAATTCCCATATGGATGAAACATCTTCTCCACTCAGTAATCTTTGGTATAAGCTATAAAGCAATATTCCAAAGGAAAAATGAAAAGAAATGCTTATTTGTAGAAATTGTTAGCAAGCCTCTACCTACCTTAATAAGAACTGCTATCATAACTGATAATGGTGCCTGCACCTTGATTCTAGGCTAGTGACTACAAATATAAAGGAGGTGTGACATGTCAGTCTCAAAAGTTTTGCAAATTTCTTACTTATTATCCATTGCTTCTATCCTAAAGCAACCTTAAAGTAATTTGAAACAAAATATTACTTTAAATCTGTTATGATAGCTATCATGTGATAGGCTTTCAACCTAGCAGTTCTAGGACATTATTAAAATATTTGGCAAAAGTCATACGAAAGTGAAAAAGTGGTAACTTATCAAGTTCAAGAATAAGGCCTCTGCTAACACCAGGAACATAATGATTAAGTTTTTGAAGTAAATGGTGTCATTTAGGTTGAGTTACAAACGTGAAAGATATTTTCTTTCCCACGGAAAAAGTATGTAATGTCATCGTTCCATCAACGACATTGCAGAATGAATTTGTTGCTCATATGCTTAACAACAATCATATGCTTATTCAGTAGTGATGTGGACGATAATCGTATATCGATACAATATGATTTGTGACGTCATATCGCGCATATCGCGATGAATATCGCGATATGCATCGCGATATTATTTTGCACCCAATATCATGATAAATTGTTAATACGTCTTGTTATCGTCGTGGTTTACAACTTTGCACGGTGCTATTTGATTATATTATTAGTATTACTAATAGTAATAAGCTTTCAATAATTTCAAATGACGACACTGACATTGTATCAATAACTTAAGGAGTGTATTTATTTAGTCAAGTGAGCATCTCTACTAAACTTTATGGCACTCGTTCTGTTTTTTTTTGTTTTTTTTATGTCTCGCGATAGCTGTTGAACGGAAAGGCCGATCACGTTGAAATTTGGACAACCAACAAGCCTTGATGTGGATTGAATGTATATAGTTTTGTGGCCAAATCGGTATAAAAGTTACAAAGTTACACCATAGTTACTGAAAAATATTTTTCTGAAACAAAATGGCAACAAAATGTGAGATAGCCATTTTTTATAAATATTTTCCCGGTACGAATATGTTCATTTTATGGCGATCTGATTGGCAAAGTTACACAAAAGTTACTCGAAAATATTTTTCTGAAACACATTAACGACAAAATGTGAGGTGGCTATATTATAGTTCATTTTTGTCCGGTCACAAATATACTAATTTAAACAAGATCTGATATGTATTAGAGGCAGAAATTACATTTCTATTGCTTTCAATAAGTGTTAGTAACGGTGGTGGGCGTGCAGAAAACACTATATGAAATGACTTCGAAAAATCTTAGCAACGCACATTGCACAACATTCAACAATGTCGGGAAGTTAGATGGAAATAACATTTTTTGCAATACGCATTCTTGTGTTGTTGTTAATTGTTGTTTTAACACTTTTATCTTTATCCCTTACATTGAACAATGATAGCTTTTAGAACTTTTTGCCAGAAAGTTCATGGACAGCGCTTATCAATACAATGCGTTACACAGAGCGTTTTCCTGGTTAATTATAAACCAGCTATCGAAGATATTATTAGGCCAACTTGGGAAACGTCTCCATATGCCGTGTTTTCTCAATATTATTATATGCTCACGATATGGGCGTCTCAGGCGCGACTTTCTGCCGCTCGCAGCGCTAGCAGTACTGAAAGGTCCAACTCGATCTTTGCACTTCGTTTTCTCAATTCAAACATTCAAGTCATTTATATTTAATACTTTTAAATATAAATCATCCATTGTAGTAATGTTTTACAAGGTTTTTGACAGAGAATACCTTTGTTATATATACAAAACAAACATATTGTCGTTTGACAGTTAGACAGTTGACTAACGACAATATTTAACATGGAATGAATTACAAAGTTGGACCTTTCAGGACAGGTGCTGCAATCAACTTCAGCTTTGACCTAAG
Organism: Isoperla grammatica; assembly: GCA_945910005.1. Classification (NCBI taxonomy): domain Eukaryota; kingdom Metazoa; phylum Arthropoda; class Insecta; order Plecoptera; family Perlodidae; genus Isoperla; species Isoperla grammatica. The sequence continues at coordinate 41,909,774 of OX246737.1, read as the reverse complement.
ACGCCCTTTATCACGATATCGCGATATATTGTGGGAAAAAATGCGATTATCAATATGAATTTATTTATTGTAACGCATCCTTATTATTCAGTATTGTCATTATTGTCTCGAGAAAATAAATATGATATCCGCTATTTTCTAAAATTCTGCTAGAATATACTTAAAAGTATGTTTGTAGTTGTAGATACTGTATTAGAAACAAATTTAATTTTTAATATAGGCCTAGGCTACTCATATAGGCTAAGTAAAATCAAAACCAGAAACATGTTTATTCATTAGTTATGACATGATTAGTAACAATGATGTCATTCTCAGTTTTCTCACCAGAATGGTAAGAGTAAATTCCACTTAAATATTGTTTCTATAACACGAAATACAAACATGTTTGAATTGGGACATGTAGTCTATAATTTAATAGAAACAAAAACTATGAGCAATCCCTATTACAAATTACTGTACACACTTAACATATGAAAGCTCTTATAAATATTAAAGGCAGTCTATTCATGTTATGGACAAATTTAAAATGTACTGTCTGCTCATAAATGTACAGAAAAATTACAGGTTAATATATTTTAACATTTTCTTTTCAACAGCAATAGCTATACCGGTAGCTAGAAAAGCGTGAGAATTAAGCAGTTTTTAGTTTGTATCTTTAAAGCATTTTTAAATAAATATGTTTTTATTGATTATCTATTATCTACTCAATGAGTTACAAGAACTGATTTTACATTGAGGACATTGTATCATACATGCATTTACAATTTACATATTATTATATGCTGCATCACTATGATGGCTCTAAAGTCACCATAACAATAGTAATCACCACTATAAAATGAGAAGGGCAAAACATGACCAATTTAACACATGAAAAGAAAAAGAACATTTCAGGTTAGTTAACAGTTTTGGGTAAATTACATTGTAATAACATTATGTACTCATTCAAGATGATGATGATGATATTTTTGCTTTACGCCTCATATTTTTGCAACGAAGCTAATCAAAACGATAAGTGGGTAATTATGATGATGAAAAATCCACATGATATCCACGTCCAAGCCAGGATTCGAACCTGGAACGCACTGACCGTGGTTTACTAGACCAATGCCCAACTGTCTGCGGCCAACTATGCTGACATTACTCATTCAACATTACACCAATATGAAAGTAATAAAATTACTTTAAAATACACTTAATTCTGAAAGTAATGACATAACATTATTTTTCAATGTAAAAGTCAGTAATGAAATTTGGAATTGCTTTTGCATACTTTTAAGCTTTGATCAGTGTTGTAGGCCTACTGATACTTGGAATAAATGAACACATGTTTGATAAAACATGTGTTATCACATGTTATTTTAATATCATACCATTAAATGTTTATAGGCCTACTTATTTATACATAAAGGTGTTTTCGAAGTAAGTGTAGTATTAGTTTAGTATGTTTTTGAAACCATTATTTATCACATATTCAAATAGAAATGAAAAGTAAAGCGATAGTAATGCAAAAAAACGACAAATTGTAGCTAAATTACAACAGGAGCTACTATCAACGTTATTGAGAACACAATTTCATGACGGTAACAATTTACGACTACGGTACCCAAAACTGGTAAATGCACCCGATTTCTTAGGAGACACCTGCACCGAATGGGAATATCAGAGACTAACATGCAAAATGTGTGGGGTGGAAGAACAGGGGAGAAATCACTTCTTTAGATGTAATAAACTTACATATCACTCCAGGCTGAAGTGCTCATGAAACCAAAAGGTGCAGGTTCTCACTTTTCTTATATGATGTAGCATTATTGAGGTATACAAACGAAACGAATACAAATTGCAATCATAATTTCTCCACTTTTGTTATCCGTAGTTTATACATGAGCATTGTACTACCGATTCTTGACTACTCGAGTGTTGTTTGGTCGCCACACCATGTGACTAAAGTCCAAAATCGTGAACGTCTCCAGCAGAAGTTTTTAAAGTGGTGTTGCCAAAGGAATCAGGTAGATTACCATAGGGTTGACTATGCCAGGTTATGTGATGAAGCCCACCTACTTCCTTTGGATGCCAGGCGCAAAATGTTTGATGTTATCACTTTTAAAAAGATTTTATCGGGTGAGCTTGATTGCCCTGATTTGTTAGAAACAATTTCTTTAAATGTTCCTATAAGACGCTCTCGTAACACACTTTTATTTAAACAACCAAAATCAAGATTGGATCTTTTTAAATACTCATTTTTGCCACGCACTGTTACCATGTTAAATAGTTCACCTTTTAGCCATATTGATGTTTTTAATGACAATGTGAGGTCAATAAAGTCAAAGTGTTTTAACATTTTATGTTCATGACAAAAGTGGGGTTAATTGTTATAGCTACCACTTACCATAGTTGGTGTATTTTTATTTTATTTTTGAATAAGTCGTTTTAATAGTGAGTGTATGTTAATTTTATTGGAACAAATGTATTAATGAGAACCTATCAATTAAGTATATTATATCCAATTGTGCCTGGAATTGTTAATTCTGTTGTTGGATAAATAAATAATAAAAAAAAAAAAAAAAAAAAAAAAAAAAAATGTGGGGAGGTTTTAATTCGGAGAGTACCCTTTCCCAATAATAGGGCCTATTGCTATAAAGATGCAGACAGAAAGTTTTGAATTCTCATACTTTTTAAGTTATCTTAAACACTCTTAGCAACTTAGTAAATACAATTAACATAAATAAAAAAAAAAAAATGATCACCCTAACATAGACATAGGCTACTTCATTAAGAATTAAGACTACCCAAGACATACTGTATGTAGCTGGGATTTGTTTCGTTGTTGATTTCAAGTTTAAAATAAGCAAACTAACATGTTTATTTAGCATTGATGTAATACCAAAGCAGTTCAAGGTAAGCCAGTCAGCAAATGCCATCAATAGATTTAATATTGTATACTGAGACTAAAATAATTAATATGGCAATGTGCATGTAAAGAAAAGATCACACATTTTAAGATACATTTTACTCCCCTCTCCCCCCCCCCCCTCAACACACTATGTCACACTTCTTCACACAAACAATAACCCCTCCCCCGTTTTTTGTCACACACTAGGAATCCCCCACCCCGTTTGTTATCTGTGTTGCATGTGCACATGAAAAAGTGTTTTTTAAGTGCATGCACATTGTTTTTGTTTTTTTGCTTTCACTGTGTCCTATTGTTTTGGGGGCTATTTCCAAGTGTAGGTTAGGAATTTAAAATAACAAGGTAATACTAGTTTAATAACAGTTAAAATGTATAGTATTAAATTTGTGTGATGTCACACCACTACAACACCTCACCAGTAACATAATATGTTGCCTCAATTTGACTAACTCAACACCCCCCCCCCCCCCGAGTATGAAGTAATTCATTTTAAAGTATGTAGTTTAAATGAAATGTCGGATTAAGCCTGAGAATGTGTGGCTATCAATACTACGTACACATTAAGCCCTATTTGAACTACAATTTGCACAATTACAATTTGCACAATTACACAAGTGCAATTTGCCTGCGGACATGAAAATAATAATTATCAAATGTTACACTACCACTAGGGCTACACAAAACTTTCATATTCATCTGTGAAACTTTTGAGTGCCTGTACTGGTACTGGTGTGGTATTACATTTTAACTTGAACTGTTTTTCCTTTTTATAAATTGTACACTAAAACAAAAAATGAGCATAAGCTACGGTATTATCATTCATTTGGTTGTCCTGCCCAATATGTTTACAACAATATGTGCAATAAAGACAAAACCACCATCAACATGTATTGTATTTAATAGCACCACAGTCTAGGAGCCATCATACCAAGTCTAAAGTCATCCAATATGAAATACAATCATGTGTATATAAAAAACACTTTGTTTGCAGAATATTTATTTGCAATTTTGCACAAAAATTGTATTAGCAAATGCATGATTACTTGTACATTAGTGTGATTATCAACTTGCAATGATGTTCCATATAAAATCCTTGTAAAGTGCTTTTGACAAAAAGCTTGGTCTAGTCTAAGAACACATTCGATTATTACATTTAATGATCACCCTTTGGTCCCTGAAGGTAAATCTGGCAACCAAAGCACTGATAATTTTTTTTCAAATATTAAACTCTCTTCATTAAAAATTAGTATAATAGCATATGTAGTCTCTAGGAAGCCTACTTGAAAAAAGAAAATATACAAAGTGGTACTACAAACAAACAGAAAAAAGTATATTACAAAAATAGAAATAAATTTTTAATGTTACAGTTCAAAAATATTAAATAAGCAGTGTAGAAAACTAAAGATGATAGGAAGATAGGCTACCACAAAATCTTGTAGCTTAGACTTGTAGAAAGTGCTCATTAGGTTTTTGATAACATTCAGGGAAAAAAGGGTTATAAAGCTAGTGTTTCTTCCAGTCAGTCAGCATAACAAACAATTTTTTCCCATTAGGCCGAATTTAACATGGCCTTAAATATAATTTTCATTGTAATAGAATAGCATGTGTGTGTAAATATATGTGTATAGAAATGTAGGTAATGCAAGTGTGTGTTAAGTGATTTGTCCTGAGTTCACTCACGTGCAGCCGCAACCAACCTCATGTTCTCTTTTGGGCCCATTTTAAGTCATCAGCACGTGGCTTAGAACCAGTAGCCCATTCAATGAGATATTCTAATATCTGCCAGAAGTGAATCATTTCCAAGGGCCAGTTGAGCCATCCTGTAGTTATACAAAAGTAGGTCTCATGTGGTGACACATGGTGTATACGATGATGTCTGCGTGGGAGTATAATGTGATGCTCTTGGAGAAACACAACCCATGGTGGCAGACCAAAATATGTGTGGGACCACTTATGAATCTGAAAGTAACATTAAAAAATGTTAAACAGTAAAAGGAAAAAACACAGAGGGCATCGTCAGGGGTAATGTTTACCTGGTTAGTCATGGCTACAAAGATAGCTAGCAAAAATAAGTAACAGTTCCATGAAAAATTTTGTTGGACTTCTTCATCAGTAAATGTAAGGAAATTCCATGTCATCCGTCCCAGGAATGGAATTGTAACCATGAAATTGTCTCCATTAGTTTCAATAAAATCATGACGAGTAATGGAGGTGGGATCAATGTGGTGTTCACGAAATGGCCGAAGAAAATTCTGGAAAAAGAATAAGAATTCAAACGTAAGGCTTACTATTTGTATATCTGATTGATTATGTAACTAAATATGTAAATTTGTGTACTATTTACATTTATATTTTATAGTTATGCGCGCACACATGCATAGGGCCTATATGTTTAATTAATTAAGATACCTACCTTGCCAATTAATGGGAGCTCAATTGATCCCCACGTGTCTGCCCCCCAGTGAACAAAGCCAGAGGTGAAATCTGCAGTTATAATGCCACATAAAGCTGCTATTAAAATAGTGCTTAAGTTTTCTATTCGAAAGTGTAGAACAATGAAGAACAGATTAACTGCTATCAAAGTAATGCAAATTCCGACACAAATGCATTCCTGTGTTCGTTTACCTGTTGAATAGAAAAACTATGTTAAGTTAACATAATATGGTAGGTAGGGCCTATGTATGATTAGGAATCTTATTTTCAAGTTCTGTTGTGGGAACATTTAGTATGGTCACCACATTAAAGGGGAGGGGTAGTCCAATATTAAAACAGCTCACAATTACTGGTAATGTGTTTAAGTAATATTGAACAAGTGGTTTTCTAACCAACATTTAGCTTCGTAAGAACTTAACACCAGATTTAAGAAGATTACAGTATTTTAATCCTTATGGTTGTTATTTTGGAAGCCAATTTAAGAATGAATGATTAACTGGTACCCTACTGACAACTAGCGTATTTGAAATATTGTTATCCAGTTTTTAGTTCATATGTTGGTTATGCACCACTTTTTTTTTTAAATATTATGCATCATTTATAAGATTACTAAAAAGTAAAAACCTTTGATTTTTTTTAGTTTTAACTTTTAATCTTGAGACACATCTTTCCCTGTAATGGCAAAGGGTAGTCTCACAGCAAAAACTAGTTATGTAACTTAGTTTATTTAGTTAGTTTAGTTTAACGCTTCACATTAGTAATGGAAAAGTGACAAATGTCAGGAATATAGGCTAGTTTTGTAAGAATTAATAACTGGATTAACAATATTTCAAATATTGCAGTGGTCATTAGGACAGCCAATTTATTATTATTTCTATAATTGGCTGCCGTAATGACAACCGAAATGATTGCAATGTAGGTATGCAATTTTGTAAAGCCAGTTTTTAGTTCTTACAAAACTACATTCCTGACATATGTCACTTTTTCAATATTGCAGCATAGTTCTCAAATATAACTAAAAAACGTTAATGTAGAATGGTTTTTACAGTGATACTATTCAAGTGGTGCAGCGGGTCAATAAAAACTCTTTAACCAAACCTCTTTTCTTGCTGTCTTCAGTGTCATGTTTGGAACTAAGCCACCTAGGAAGCTGTAGGGTGGCAAGTTTTACAGGGGTGGCATTTTGTCAAAGGTTCTAAAGTTTAGGCTATAAGCCTACATAGTTTCTATTAAGAGCGATGGGTACGTTTACGTCAAACACCCCAGCAAATTGCCATGTTTTGATTATATCTCAAGAATGCACCTCAAAATCGAAAATCTGAGTAATCAGCGTCCTGTGGTTTGGTAAGCCCTACAGACTGAATGATAAATGTGTCCAACATTATAATTAGTATGACTGTGATACTTATATAATTATAAATTTAATGAAATCAAAATCACAGTTATAGGCCTACTGATTATAATGTTAAATACATTTTATCATTCAGTTTGAAGGGCTTACCAAACCACAGCCAGCTTATTACTCAGATTTTCGATATCGAGGTGCATTTTTGAATAATAATTAAAACATGACAATTTGCTGTGGTTTTTGACGCAATTGTACCCATCGTTCTTAATTTGCAGAAATATCTGCAACATATTATTTCATTATTATATTATGTATTTTATTATATTATATTATTATATTATAGGAAGCCTGTCTCTACTGGAAAACCAGAAAATACATGATGGCCCAGTAAGCCAAAAATGCGGGCATAGGAAAAGAAGAAGAAGAAGATTTCATTATTAACATTCACAACGAACAGAATTAGCTGAAAAGACAGCTCCAAATTTAAATAAATAATTTATGAAACTGCTCAGCAAAGTGATCATTTTCTGCACTGAAGAGAAAATGACTATTGTAAAGTGTGTTCTACTCTATACTAGGCAAAAACAAATGTCAAGGGTCCATTTTCGGACCACTTTTTTTTAATATTAGGCCTATAGGCCTACACTAATATTTCTTTTACAGTTAAAAACATCTATCAGCATTACCAGAGACATGCAAAAATGGTGACAACAAAATTCACGATATGTTTTTATATGCCTATTTGCCATAATCCCATCAAATTCAGTTTTGCACATGAATCACTCAAATTGTGATTGAAAATTTCAATTTGCAGAATTTTGTGATAGGCCTATTGCAGTTGAAACGGCGAACTAGCAGCAAAATTAACAATTATGCCTTTAAATGCAAATTAGCTCGCAAAATTTAAAACTCAGTCAAAATTGGATATTTTTTGTGTGTAGGCCTACTTTACGAAATTGACGCTCAAACTCCTGTAGTGCATTGTCGGGATGTTTCGTAAACTTTATCGGCCAGCCAATGTCGTTGAGCACAGGCAGACTGGCAGGTCAATTTCCATGTGCAATTGACTCTACAGTCAAACGAATTTGGAAAATTTGAAAATTACAAAAATATCGGAATTCTTTTTTACTTGTATGTAGGGATGGGATAGTGTACACGTGTAAACGTGTACACGCTTTGATGGGTGTACACGTTTACTGTTTCTCTCGAAACAATAAACGCGCCGCGTGTAATACTATCCTGTGTGCGACCGACCACGGAGGACTTGGCGCCGACGAGTGGTTTCATGCGATGTGCGACCGTCCTCACTCCTCAGTTGTCACTTGTCACAAGTGATCCCAGGTCAGAACCATGAAACACGCTGGATTACGTCTTGAAACAGTTTGCGGGAACAACCCTTTAAAACATAATTTTTCGGCCTAGACAGAACATGATTTTTTTTTGAAAGCGGGACCCCACGGACGTGTACACGTGTACACGGCTTTGCAAACAGCAGTGTACACGTTTAGTGAAGTACACGCTTTTGCCCATCCCTACTTGTATGGCAGCCGATTTGTGTTTTTTTTTTAATGGAAAATTTCAGTTTTTAAGTCGTGAAATATCAAAGTTTAAAAAACCATTTTTGTGCATCTAATCATTAATCATTACATCAAGCCTAACATAATTTATAAAAATCATGTTATGAGTTGGATGTGGCAACAGATGATGATGTTATAAGCAGACGATTTTAATGTACTTAAACGTAGCTATTAAAAATGTGGTCTTTGGAAGGTAAGGAAAAATTGCAAATGTGATTGCCTCCTGTAGACTGTAGGCCTAGGCTTCCTAATCTACAAATGGCTCAATGCAAAAAGAATAGGCTTTGAACTAGGGATGTCAACGGATACCCGGGTACCCGTTACCCGCCCGGTACACACGGGTACGGTTCCAACTTTTCAATACCCGTTACCCGGTACTACCCGTTCCCTTCTTCTGTTCAAAACGAAATTAATTCAACATTGCGATATTTCCCTACTGGCGTCTTTGAGCGAGCATACGAGCCGCTCTTTTCAATTTGCCTTCATTTAACTGGACCCCCCCCCCCCCCACCCCCCTCAACAGCGCCGCTGACGAATGAGACGTAAAGCCCAATTAGTATCATCTTCTGTAGGGCCTATAGAAGAATGCTGCGGAACGGTTGCGAGTCCAAGGGACCGCACCCGCCCGTCGTAGCTTTACCGCGATCATATTCTCGTGTTCGAGCTCAACTATGACGTCATCGCTTTGACGTGGCCGACCACCGCCTACCGTAACGGAGACGCAAGCTTTGAAGCTTTGTTGTATACTTCCGCGATCGTTTTGCATCGAAGACAATGCAACCTGATACCGTTTAACAATATAATGTCTCTTTCCACAACTTTGCGAATCATTTGACACCCATGACGATAAAACGCATATTTAGTATTATTTACTACCCGGGTAGTCCGGGTACGGCGCGAGGGTACCCGGGTACAAATATTTCCGGGTATTGACATCCCTACTTTGAACAAAAGTAAAACCTGTATATAGCCTAGTTTCATTTGCTAAAAAAAAATCTATAATAGGCCTACTAGGTCTATAATTTTGCCCGAACATGCAATTCTCCTATCACCACATGGGTGCACGATATTTGTCTGGACTACAGTATGCAACGCCTCTTCAACATACAACACTGTTTGAACAACACTACACACAACTAGCGCCAAAGATAAAATACAATAAACCTGACTATGCAAAATGAAACCTTTAATGTACAAGGGTTTGTTCCAAGTTAGTTCAACAATCACATGCGCGCAGGGCTGGCGTCTAGATGGCGGTACAAACATTTTAAGATGTTGAAGGGAATGTTTACGTTTGATCAAGGTGACAGCATATTTTAAATAAGTTACTGTCCCTACTCCAATTCTGACAGAGATATATGATTATAATATTTATCTAGACCTATAGACCTACTTAGGCCTACTTTGTCACAGGAATGAATTTGATGTGGATGGGGGCTTAGAAATCTTTAAACATTCGAAAATATCTAGCGGATGTCGTCTGTCAGCTTGTAATGGCTGCTGTGTGCTGCGATCTCGTTGAGTAACAACGGAACTAACATTGATGAAGTACATAGTAACAAGACCTAGGCTCGTGGTAGGATAAATGGGCCCAGCCCAAGGCCATCGGTCCGGTCCGGGCTTGAAAGTTGAGGGGGTTGGCGGGTAGTACCGAACAGCTACCTTGTACGGCTACGTGATAGAAGAGCACTCGGTGGGCGCTGAACAGGTGCCAAATTCAAATATAAAATCATCGTCGCGATTATCGCGATATTTCACAGTATTTAGTATCGTACGATTATCGACATAATAATTTATCGATATAAGATTATCATTCACATTCCTATACCAGTAGGCTTGTTAGAGCGTTTGGGATTGTGGGTTGAGGAGGGGCGGGGAGTGAAAAGAGCACTAGGTGGCAGGAAACACAAGAACGTGTCTTGTGTTACAGGGTCACTTCAATTCGACGTAATTTTTGGATTCCCGAAAAACTGGTTTAGAAAATCAAACCCGTTCCAAACTGGTTACCAATACATACTCGATCTAAAACCAACTTCCTACCACATCTCTAGGTATTTTATACCTTCTACTTTTTGAAGTAGGTTATCTGCCCCTGGATCTCATATCCCGCTCCCATAGTTTTCTCCTGCCTCTTCCTCGTAAATCTGATCCATTTACACTTGACTGTATTTCGACTCATTTTCTTAATCCTTGGGCTACCCAATCTCCAAATGTCTCCATATCCTCCCTCAATAGCATCTCATCACCTCTACACCAGTGGAATTGCCTAGGCTTACATTACACAATCATCAGCTCTAATAAACCGACTCTCGCCTTCATTCTGTCTGCTACATTATTCACCCATGACAAACATCAGGGGACTTAGAACACTGCCTTGCAAAACCCCAGATGTCACCCTCCTCTCCTCATCTACCCTTACTCTCTGCGTCCTTCCCCAGACATAATTCCCCATCCATCCTCTATGCCCCCCCCTGCTCTTCCCCGAATGTATTAGCTTAACCTATGTGAATGCTATAAGGCATCCCTATGTATTTCCTATGTTCCAAGGAAAAAGAAACATGTGCCTATAAAAAATGTTGTGGACCAGCCTTCATAACGACCTTTTGTCGCCCCTTAAGACAGCCAGAGCTTGGCCAACGCTAGACCAAGACCTTTCTATCCCGGGGTTTAATGGGAGTTTCTAGCAGCTAGACCTAATCTTACCAGTGCTGTATAGATTAGCAAGTTCTTGAGCGCCTTTGTGATGAGGCCCCCATCGAGGTTTCATTTTTTCTTCATGCGTAACTGCACAGTTTTCATTGGGATCGTCTTCTAGCATCGAATTTTCGAAGATTTGCTGATCTGTCTTCACTGGTGCCAAGAAATTAGTTGCCATGCTACCAGTTAAAACTGAACTAGTCAGGCTAGAATTTGAACAATCCATCTCATTCCACTTCACGCCAATTTGTACGACCTCCATAGAAAACTGGCCTTCTTAGGCCGATTGACCTGGGAACCTAGGTACCTAGCTTCAACTTGGTCGTACGACCTAGGCCTACGCTAGCGCCCGAATGGACACAAATTAGAAACTACGAATGCTAGACCCTACCTAGATTAGGCCTAGACCTTTGCTGTAGGTTATGACAAGCCTAGACCTAGGGCCTAGGCTAGCAGGCCTGAAGCCTCACCTGTCGAGGCTAGGCCTAGGCCTATGATAAGCTCAATTATTATGGTAGTCTGGCCTGTTAGCAATCAATTCGTACAATTTGACATAGTAATGCCTTCCAGTTCGCAATTCATAATGGTGCATGAAAATCAGAAGCTCGTAAGTAAAAATAATTCCTTGTATACTACTATTTTCTTTAATCGGTCGTCAATCTCGGTATCCATCACAAAACACTAGGCCTACTCGAAATCGAATGGGTGTGGACGGACGGTGACGGACCAATGGACTGTGGATTTTTTTGCACAGCCTGCTCGATGACATTCGTTTGGCTCCAAGGTCTACTGGATTTACTACTACAAACGATCTAGTGGACCTTGGTTCCTTTTCATATTTTTATTTTATTCTAGAATCAGCAATCTCACAATCTTTTTCATATAAATGAGTAGGGGGCAAACAATGAAATGTAATAAGAAAAGTTATTCGTCTTGGTCTTGACCTGTGGTTTTTAACAGAAAAAGCTCATTTGAAAGCTTTTTTTAATTAGTTGATAGTGGTCGAACGGAAAATTCGATCACAAAACCTTGATGTGGATGGAAGCAAATGATAGAATGCTATCTAATTACTATTAGTAATAACTAATAATTATTTGTATCCAATCGTTGTTGTAATCATTTTACTAAGTTCCTGGGCCCAGATTCACAAAGGTGCCTACTGCCTAGTGCTAAGACGTCCTAGTTTAGGCAAATCTTAGTGATATAAATCACGCATATGTCGTTCTGCAATGCAATATAGTAAAATATCAACAATTTAACTAATAATATTTTATTTGTGAATGTGTAGTAATACCAAGATTGATTTATCTTGATTTATCTAGTTAGGATTTGCCTAACTTAGGACAACTTAAGAGTTAGGCATCTTTGTGAATCCAGGCCCTGTATTCTATGATGTAATAACTTATTTGAGAATGAGATTATGGTGGGTTTACACACCGGAATAAGGTTTAAGGTTTAACATTTAATATTTTGTTCTAAGGAAAGTATTTTCCAAACTGATTTACTAGGATCGCTACCATTGGCCGGATTTATAAAAGCTCGTCTCTCATTGGCTGGGCTAAGAATTTTTGGGATAAGGGCTAACAAGTTGGAATAGTTTCAACTTTCGTCCTAGCCCTTAAATCTTAGGAAGTTATGTGAACGCCATGATGCTACTAGCTTGATTCAACTTGGTTAAACCTTAGACCTTAAACCTTATTACGGTGTGTAAACCGGGCTTTATGTCAATATAGTTTCTAGTTCATATATATTTAGTTTAATGTGCATCACACATTTTACATGTTACTGTTTTTGGCATGTTTTATTTTATTTTGTCCCACTCCCACAATAGTAAAAATATGTCCAGTATTATTTTATTATTAACTGAAACATATTTTTCTTAAACAAAATGACGCCAAAATGTGAGAGCCATTTGTATAAAGATTATTCTGAAAAACAGAGTTGGGTAAGTTCCCCAAAAAAAGAACTTTTAAAAGTTACAGTTCTTCAGAAAAAAAGGAACTTTTTGAGTTCCTCAAATATTAAAAGTTCCTGGCTAAAAGTTCCTTTTGCGGAAAAACTCTGGAATATAGGATTTTGGTCGTGGGTTTTGTCCCACGGCATCGTGAAAAGTAAGACACATTGATAAAATGACTCATGAGGTAATCACGTCTCCGTTAGACCTTTATGGCACTTCGTTCTGTTTTTTTTTTTTTTTTGTCTGTCGATAGCGGTCGAACGGAAAGTCCAATCAAGTTGAAATTTGGACCATCCACAAGCTTCAATGTGGATTGAAGGTGTGTAGTTTTTTTGTGACAAAATCGTTCGAAAAGTTACAAAGTTACACCTTGTTACTACAAAATATCTTTCTGAAACAAAATGGCAGCAAAATGTGAGATAGACGTATTTTTACACAGATTACTAGATCAGTTTTCAAATGATACGGCAATGGCGGTTCTTACGAACGGCACGAAAGATGAAAGGCACTGGCGGAGCAAGAACGAAATCGTGCACATAAATATCCCTATTATCTATCAGCCCATTCCTGTAGAAATAATGAAAACTACGGGGGTACCTTCCTGTAATCATAGGCTACTCAAATGCTTACCTTTTAAAGGCTTATATTTAAATGCCTACCTAGAATTAGAATTAGAATTAATATTTCGATATAAGCATCTTGACGAAACCAATATTTGTATCTTGTACAAGTCGAATGGTGAATAAATATTATTATTATTATTATTATTATTATTATTATTATTATTATTATTATTATTATTATTATTATTATTATTATTATTATTATTATTATTATTATTATTATTATTATTATTATTATTATTATTATATTTCTGCACGACTCGTTACAAACAACACTTGTACGATCTGACTTGGAAATATATAACACAATGAGAGAGTTTTGGAATACTCAATCATTGAGATATGCCTAGAGACTGGCAAAAACAACAGTAATGCTACGTTTACAGCTACGCGTTGCGAGCGAAGCGAGGGCGCGAGCTCCAATCAGCGGCCGAGTTTGTAACTTCTTTGTATGAAACTCGGCCGCTGATTGGAGCTCGCGCTCTCGCTTCGCTCTCGCTTCGCTCGCAACGCGTAGCTGTAAACGTAGCATAACAATAACAACAATAATAAAGCATCAAACATATTAATAGTGACAATCTATAGGACACCAGACAGTGACACAAGAATCTTCTTCAACAAACTAAATCAATTATTTCAAAAGATACATAAAGAAAATAAAGTTGCAGTTATAGTCCGGACGCCGTAGGAAAGAAAGTTGTGTCGTCATAACTAATTACTCTGGCCGGCGTAGTGATATGTGGACGTTTACGCAGTGCTCATCCACGCACTATATCGGCAAAATGCAACATGGCGCTTGACGAACGCAAAGTCCACTAGATCGCTTGTAGCGTGCGCGCAGGCTTCGCAATTACTCCGCTAGGAGTAAATCCAATAGACCGTGGACGAACGTTGCTGCGCTCACAACCCGTTTCACCGCCTACCTAGAAGCTTAATACTTCCCATCGAACAAGCTGTGGTGCGCGGCGATTTGAATTTACGACAGCTGTTGTTCAATGTTGAAAGAGTAACGACGCGTTCCATACGTAGGCCTACTTTGAGAGCAATGTTAGTATCTATAACTTCACAAATTAACAATGCTCTATAAGAGCTTCCATTATTTTATAAGCGTTGCCTACCTCGCAAAAAAGGTCTCCATACTGAAGTAATTAGCTATGTTTACATGGCGGACCGTACTGAGTACCAGACTGAGAACTGTCATGGATGCTTGCGTTTATATGAAGGTCTACCCAAACTTCATTTCGGTCTCGCGCCACACTTGTTCGTTTGGTCACACATAACCTTACTTTTTCCTTCTGCCATATAAAATTAATTTAAAGATGCATCCCGGGGAACAAAAGTTTACAAGCTGTTGTAAATATTTTATTTGATTTTTGTTGGTGGCAACTACAATCATTTTCCACTTTATTCACCTACAAACAGCGTTCGTTCAAGGTTTCAGTTCTTCAGTCAGTACGTTCTACCCGTGTACATGAAGGACACTGTACGGTCTTTCGGTACGGTCTAGCTTTTTTGGCGGACCGGACCCAGTCGGTTCGGTCCATTTTCTAGGTGTTAACATGGTGTGGACCGTACTCAGTACCGGACTCAGTCCGCCATGTAAACGGGGTTATTGTTAAATTTTGAAAATCAGGCTTTGTAGCTTTGGTAGATTATAATATACAAATTATTTATTTCATATTTCATATTATATTTCATGTTTCATTGGACATAGTATTCTTACAGTCATGATGTACATCAATTTGACAGAGTATTATAAATACATAACAGCTTTCACCGTGTTTCCATTTACCGATTTAGAATCTAAAACCTAAAAAAAACTTATCTCTACATGTGGATAGTCACAGGTCAGTCAGGACAAAGGAGAGTTAGATACATTATTGAAAACATGGTTTACTTTGTGCCATCAACTATGGGAAATACTCGGATACGGGATAACTTCAAATTCTGGTCGAAATGGAACCAATAAATCCGTATCTTGGTAATATTATTTATTTAATATTGGTTTTAATTTATTTTTACTGTGCATGCTGTAGAATGAGATGAATTCACATATTATACCACCTTTCGGTCCAATGTTTGTTTACCACCTGCCACCCTCCGTCCCTCATAATGTAACCCAAGGGGTTTGTGCATGGGTAGGCCCAGTGGACCGCTGCCAGACACCCGTATTTTCTTGCGCAGGTGGAGTCGAGCCACACTTGTCACAACTAAACATGCGAAAAGTGGAGACTTTAAGGAAATAAAAAATACAAGAAAATGAAAATAAGAAACAAAACAATCACCTATACGTAGTGCAACTTATTGTTTAGTAGAGCACGTCACTCACTAATAATGTGTACAATAGCCCACACTGTGCTTACTTTTCAAAACAAAGCTTCAATAATGAATAGGCCCCTATACAACTTCTTATTATTCTATATTCTTACGTTCTAGGTACAATAGTCTTCCTGTCCTAGCTCACATACACACATTTGTTAGGCATAAATTTGATAGTCTACTTTTGTCTAGTATTTACAATCATTATCATTATATCCACCTATTAATGTTCCCGTACAAGTGGAGATAGAGGTAGTTTGCGAAAACTTTGAACCTTGACTGTGGCCCTACATATACAATATACATCCCTAAGATTTAACTGTTTTTTTTTTTTTTTTTTTAATTGGACCTGGAAAAGCTGGATGTATAATAATTATTTACAAATAAAATATAACAACTTAAATATAAATAAATAAATAAATTCACATTTAGAGTCTACCCACTCAGTAACAAGACTGATTTTCAGTGGGGGACTTTAATTTAAAGCGACTTAACCAACCTTGTAGGCTCCAAACACCATCGACAAGTGAGCGATAATAACCAATCAAAGATCGACATGTCAAATATGAAACATATGAATCAGTGATTGGACAGTGCGAACACCTGCGGACAAATGCCAGAATCAACAAGGCCGATTCAGAACAACTTTGAATTTATTGAGTGCTTCGTTGCTAGGACGGCTTTAAAGTCACCGTTTACTTATTCGTAAGACAAGAAGTGTTGGGATTGAATCCACATAAGAAGTTAAAAAAACTTCTGCCTGAAGCGGGATTTGCACCCGGGACCTTCTGCATTGGAAGCAGGGATGCTAACCACGGGACCAACGAGCCACCTAAGTAAATAAAATTATAAGGCTATCATATAAAAACAATAACCAAATGTAAATAAATTATCCATGCCATGCATTTACAGATTTTTCCCATTTCAAAATATTGGTTTCTTCTCGAGTAGTGTAGGGCCTAGGTTCATAATGGAACTGCCAATGGCTCGTCATCATCTTCTTCCATCTCATCACTACTCGGGCAATGTCAATTTTGTCTAGTTTCGTATCGAAACATAGTTTTTTTTTTGACATTTCGAAGGTGATCTGTAACGTAAATATAGTCAATATCAAGCAAAGGCCAATGCCTTGGTCTAGAGTAGACCAATAGGGAACCCGCAACTGACGTCACATCAGGACTACAACAATGGAACAAATGAATTGAACTGGGCTGTGTACCAACTATGACTGGCAGTCACTACAGTGACTGAGATCCGTACCAACTTGACTCGCAGTCAAGCTGCAGTCACTGCTTTTTGCGTACCAGTTTACCTCGCAGCTACCCCTCCAGTCACTGCATTATATGGTTTTAAATAGTAAGTGACATCACAACACCATATAATCTTATCTTAGAAGTCCCATAAGCGTTAAATTATTAATGTTATGTTATAAGGTTAATTAGCAGATGGCAAATGTTGCTTTTATGAATGACAATTTCTGCTGTTGTCTGCTTTCGCTGTGACTGTGACTGCATCCCGTACCGATTCACGGAGAACTGGCCCCTGGAGAACTGGCCCCCCTATAATTAAAACCGCGAGCGGAGAAGTGGCCCCCTACCCCCGGAGAAGTGGCCCCTCCCCCCCGGAGAAGTGGCCTCCTCTTGATATTCTGTCGTTGCTGCCCAATATTTTCAGAATGGTCTATATAATCGTAAACTCCCGTTTACGCGCACTTTTTAAAAAGTAGCGAGAAGAAAATACTATAAATAGGTAGCTGTAGCGTCTATCAGTTGTTGGCTTAGGAATTTGTAAACGGTGACTTTGGAGTCGTCCTAGCACCGAGGCACATAATAAATTCATAAGGTTGTTCCGAATCAGCCCTGTTGATTCTGTTGCTGTCCTTGGGTGCAATCGTCCCGTGACTTTGGAGAATTTTGACCCAAAAAAAATATTGACGTACGCAATTACCTTTTGTGTAAATCTGCTTTATTTGGTTTTGTAATTTGGGCAAGTGGTTCGATCAAAATATGCAGATTACCAAGAAGGGATGTGATGCACATTTTTTAGTGTTTGAGCGTATATGTGTCACAGTTTTCAGGCCATTTTAGATTAGTACCATGCTCTAGTATCTATGTGAAAAAAAAGAACTTAATAAAATATGAAGTTTGAAAATTGCCTTTTGCTCATAGACCAGCTCCCAAATAGGAAAAGAACACCCCAACCCCCCTCCCACCACCACCATGCGGAGAAGTGACGTCCCATATTTTATGATAGGCTGGTTATTTTGGAGTAGACATACACCTTTTTGCCAGTTGGCCAGTGGTGGATGCGGGGGATCAAACGAGCAATTTCGGTCCTTCTTTTTTGAAAAAGTAAAAACAAAATTATTTCCAGGGCATACAAGAAAATCAAAATGTGGATAAAACTATAATTTTTATTTCTTACACGAATTAAGGCCTTAAATAGATTTCATTCAACGATTTGGCCGTGATAAAATAAAAACAGTAAAAAATTCAACACAATTAATCCTTTGGGCACCCCTACCCCCGCACCCACCACTGGCTGCTGGCTGCTGGACTGGAAGACATGGAAGGAAATACTTAGAAGACATTGCCGCAGTCTAAAGAAATATTTTTTCAACATTTGATTTTTCAGTGACAAATCCAAAAGCTGCAAATATATTAGGAAGCTGGGAAATGGTCTTCTACTTATTTGCGGGAAGAAATATTTTCAAATGACACTCAGGCTCCCTGTTCGATACAAGCGGCAACTCGACATTTCGATATTGTAAAAGTTTTGCGTGAGATAAGAAAAATAATAGGTCATTACACTGTTGTGAATAAATAAATAAACAATGCTCAGTATTAGATTTAAATGACGCGCTCAATTTTCGTAATAAAGACCATCTAGTAAACTTTCGTCATTATTTAGGCAAGGAGGCCACTTCTCCGGGGTGGGGGGGCCACTTCTCCGGGGGTAGGGGGCTACTTCTCCGCTCGCGGTTTTAATTATAGGGGGGCCAGTTCTCCAGGGGCCAGTTCTCCGGTCACCTCCCGGATTAGCTGCTGCGTTCACTGCGTTGACTGGGCTACCCCCACCACCAGTCACAGCCACAGTGAACGCAGTCAAAGTTGGCAAGGTCTACTTGATCTCCGCCTAGCGGAGTTCGACGAGCCTCCGCTAGGCGGAGATCAAGTTGACCTTGAAAGTTGACCTTGAAAGTTGGCAAACAATCAGCTGTCAAAATAATAAAATTGCAGCGATAGAAATAAAAACAAGTGTAGCAATAGTAACTGCTCGTAATTTAAAACTTTTAATGATAGACAACGACTGAGTGAAAGTTTTGTATGTGTATTTGTTTTCCAAAATCAGAAGAAATTATTTTTTGACAGCTTGTTGTTTGTCCATCGATTTAATTCATTTGTTTCATTGTTGTTTTTTGGTGTTGCTAGTGCCCAGGTCCTAGAGGCTCTATGTCATATTTGTCGTTTGTAGACCTGTAGGCGGCAGGCCCCTACGTAGGCCTAGGCCTACGTAAAACTAGCCTACCTATTCACTTAAGGCCCGGTTCCCACAAACGGCCAAGGATTATGGCTAAAAGATGAACACAATGAGAAATGATGTGTTGCTGCACCAATCACATGCAATCTAGGCTACTGTATTGTAGCATTCGTTAGCCTAGTTATTTTGTGTGAACCGAGACGGCTAGGCGTTGGCATTAGTCACTAGCGTTAGCCTTAGCCATTCGTGGGAACCCTTTCTTAATTTTCTTAGGCCTAGCCCTAGCTGGCCAACAATATCGTAGAATTGCAGTGCACAATGGCCCTTTAATTGAAGAGGTAGGCCTAGACCCTTAGGAAGGCCTTAGAGCCTAGGCTCAGCTTAGAGGGTTAAACCAAGGTGTAGGCCTAGGCCCTAGGTTTTGCCTACTTGCCACAAAAAAAAAACACAACAAGTCCTAGCCTAGTCCTTTGGGTTTAGTCAACAAGATAAGGTAGGCGGTCTAGGTATAAGGACGTGTCCGAATTCCTCTTTATCATTGCTAACTCTAGGTCTAAGTCTAAATTTGACGTCATCAATCATCGGTGACGTATGAAGTACTGTCCGAAATCGTTAAGTCTAGGTCTAAATCGAAGTTTAGACCTAGCAATCGAAAGTGCACGCTCGTTATAAGTCTTAAAATGGCGGACGAAAAAAACAGCTGCGAGAAGGAAGACGGAAAAGTGAAATGTTACTTAAGTTTATTATATACATACCTCTAGTATTATTTTATAATGTAAACAGTAATAGGCCTACTCTAAAGCCTAAAACCTGCATCAATACTGAAAAATGAATACTATTACATTTCCTAACCTCCAAAGGCGTCGGTACAATTCTCGGATTGACCCGTCGAAAAGGCTGTGAACCAATGCTTCAACTCTAGGTCAAATTTCTCGCAATAGGTGGCTCTGCAATAGGTTTAGTACTGTCCGAAATCCACTTAGAATTAGAGTTAGAACATGCTAAATAATTTAAACCTAGACAAAGGACGTGTCCGAATTCCTCTTTATCATTGCTAACTCTAGGTCTAAGTCTAAATTTGACGTCATCAATCATCGGTGACGTATGAAGTACTGTCCGAAATCGTTAAGTCTAGGTCTAAATCGAAGTTTAGACCTAGCAATCGAAAGTGCACGCTCGTTATAAGTCTTAAAATGGCGGACGAAAAAAAAACAGCTGCGAGAAGGAAGACGGAAAAGTGAAATGTTACTTAAGTTTATTATATACATACCTCTAGTATTATTTTATAATGTAAACAGTGATAGGCCCACTCTAAAGCCTAAAACCTGCATCGATACTTGAAAATGAATACTTTTACATTTCCTAACCTCCAAAGGCGTCGGTACAATCCGCGGATTGACCCGTTGAGAAGGCTGTGAACCAATGCTTCAACTCTAGGTCAAATGTTTAGTACTGTCCGAAATCTACTAAGAATTAGAATTAGAACATGCTAAATAATTTAAACCTAGACTTAGACCTAGACTTAGACTTAGACCTTAGACTTTTAATTCGGACACGTCCTTAGACCTAGACTTAGACTTAGACCTTAGACTTTTAATTCGGACACGTCCATAGAGTAGACCAAGGCAATACGAGCGACTTTGGGTCGCGAACTTGGCATTTGTTAACAAGAAACATGAACCAGCTTTCATGGGATAGTCCAAAAATTAATATTTACCCAGCTTAATAATTATCTACAATTAAGAACTCACCTGCTTGGTTTCAGAATTTTCAAGAGTTTCTTCTAGAAGCACATCAACCGACAACGGCCATTTTTATTCCTTCTTCGGCAGCTTCATCCCTAGCACGGTGGGACGGAACTACTTTCAATTTTCACAAATATAATGAAGTAGTTGTTAATTTTTAATTGAATACAATAAATAAGATAATAAGAAACTAAAATTTATTCCTGCATAATTTAACCGCATACACATACCAAGAGGGAGAAAAATAGCATTTAAACCAGCGCCCATGTCCACCAACCTTTGAAATAACAATACATGTTTACTTCTGGTAAGGCAATGAGTAGTAGTCTACATTTAAGGTAGTATTACAAGGTGTGAGGTCACTTGCTATTACATCATCCGTGACGACACAACTTTCTTTCCTACGGCGTCCAGCCTATATCAGTGGTGATTTTAACATTGATATGCTTAAAAACTCACATGATAAAAAGGATTTTGAAGTAATGATGAAATCATTTAATTTCCATGTTACTATAAAGACACCAACCCGATGTACTGTAAATTCAAACACGCTTATAGATAATATACTTAGTAATTTAGTATCTTCATCGTATCAAACTCATAACTTTGAGTCTGCTTTATAAGACCATAAAAGCCAAATCATGACTATTATAGATAATGAAATAATAAACAAACAACCACTCATTAAAAAGAAAATAACAAGTAGGTCATTTAATCAGTATAATATCAAGGAATTCAACACCCTCCTACAAGATGAAACATGGGTAAGGGAGGGTATAATACAGACGAAGTGAATGGAAAATATGATAGTTTTCTCAATATATTTAAAGGACATCGAAACCCTAGCTCTATTTAATATCCATAACATCTATTGATTTATTTTAAAAATTAAAGCGAAAACTAGAACCCTCATACCCACTCCAGGAATTAGCTATAAATTATTTTCGAGTTGATAATATTCCCTTGAGCGCGGCCGTTTTTTATGGTCGTGACGTAGCATTTACTAGTCCCGTGCCGCTAGCATCGGCGGGAGACGCGATATGTCGTACGCGCGTCTATTTACCCTGTCATGGCAAACGAACTATTAGCGGTAGCTCACTGAACTCAATTACACGTTAATCTGCAATGTTTTCTCGTCTTACTCAATGCTTCAACGAGAAGAATATCTAACTTACGTAATGGGAAAAATTGATTTTAAATAAACCAAGTTTTCCGTATTAACTCGCATATTTCCTGGGGAAATATCGTCTGGGGACACTCTGTACTGTGGGAAACTGTTTTCAAACTTCAAAAGAGAGCCATCAGGAATATGCTCCATCTCAATCGAGTAGAATCTTGCAGAATTCATTTTAAAAAATTAAAAATATTAACCATGCCTTGTTTATATATATTTATGACACTGACATTTGTAAAAAGCAACATCAAGGACTTTGAAACAAACCTGGACATACACTCACATAACACTCGCCAAAACAACTTTATCAGAATTCAAAGGCAAACTTCAACACAATGCCAAAAGAGTCCCTTTCACCAGGGAACCTTTCTCTACAATGCACTACCTTATGAAATAAAAGATTGCACTAGCCTATCATTATTCAAATTTAGGCTAAAAAATATGTTAATCGATGAATCATTTTATTCTGTACAAGAGTTCAAAGAAAAGTTCCTACAGTAGTAAGCTCTAATTACTTAAATGTTTTCATGCTGTTAAATGTATTTAAATGTGCTGTGGAACTATTATCTCAATTTACTTAATCTAGTGTTAATGACTTACTGTACTATAGGCTTTCTTTATTATGTACAAAACTTCAAAACAAAGTCCTTATTAAAGGCTTATTACTTCAACTTTAAATGTTATTGTGTTAAATATATTCAATTGAGGATGCACAGAGGATGCATAATGCATCAAAGCAAAGTTCCTATTACGGGCTAATTATTTCAACTTTAAATATTATTGTGCTAAATACGTAATTATGCGTACTATGTGGAACTATTATCTCCATTTACTTAATCTAGTGTTAATGACTAACTGTACTATAGGCTTTCTTTATTATATGTACAAAAGTTCAAAACAAAGTCCTTATTAAAGGCTTATTACTTCAACTTTAAATGTTTTTGTGTTAAATATATTCAATTGAGGATGCACAGAGGATGCATAATGCATCAAAGCAAAGTTCCTATTACAGGCTTATTATTTCAACTTTAGATATTGTTTTGTTTTGTGTTGTAATGGAAACACCCGTCATGTCTGTGCTGTATGCACACGCAGACCACACTCTTCGCACATCTCGTCAGAGATTTAGACTTTGTATTACCATGTATGTATGTCTTGAAGAATAAATATCTTTATCTTTATCTTTATCTTTATCTTTAACTCACGAACTGAGAACAATCCGACGCAATCTTCCATCAAGCACACGAAAGGAATGAAAGTTAAGTTGCCATTCTGGATTTGGCCTGTGACATGAGAATAGTTTTCGCGATCGCAAAACTTCGATACGCCCCTAGTGGACAAAATTATCCCTAAGCTAACGGGTCTAGCGCTCTAACTGTCTGCGGATTCTCGCACTAACCACGCGGTACTAATCTCGTTCTAGCTGTTATACTATTCATTTTGAAGGAAAAACTTATAGGAAAGCGTAGTTAGTTTACATGCCAATAGTCATCATAAAGGTTATTTCAAAATTATAAACCCAGTAGTTTACTTGTTATAACAATTCACGCAAAAAATCGGAAATTGAGCAAAATTTCTTATTGTTTTCTCAATTTAAATTGTTGAAAAACTAATGATCGGATTTTGACGAGAGTTCCTTTGGAACATGAACCAACAATGTGAGAAAATAAACAAATAAACTTTCTAGATAGAAAGTGCCCCGAACGAAAATTCATAGCATGCACTAACATGCAGGGTGCGTAGTTTCACGGCCAAAACCGCTGCTTTTGAGGTCCAACCACTGCACCCTGCATGTTAGTGCATGCTATGAATTTTCGTTCGGGGCACTTTCTATCTAGAAAGTTTATTTGTTTATTTTCTCACATTGTTGGTTCATGTTCCAAAGGAACTCTCGTCAAAATCCGATCATTAGTTTTTCAACAATTTAAATTGAGAAAACAATAAGAAATTTTGCTTATTTTCCGATTTTTTGCGTGAATTGTTACAACAAGTAAACTACTGGGTCTATAATTTTGAAATAACCTTTATGATGACTATTGGCATGTAAACTAACTACGCTTTCCTATAAGTTTTTCCTTCAAAATCAATAGTATAACAGCTAGAAGGAGATAAGTGATCAACGTTCCAGCGATACCGCCAATGTCACACAGAGAAGTAAACCCGGCACGGCAGCCACATTGGCCAGTGACGTCACTTTCAAACGTCCTTGAGATCGCGAATACTAGATGTCTACTCGCATCGTGTGATTTTTGTACTCGCAACGAGGGAGCGGCCGATGTAGCATGGGGTCTGGGAGAAACCTCTGCCGCCGGAGTTGGCCGGAGGCAACGTCGCCGAATGCTGCATGCTGCATGGTGCTTAGTGTCCCGACGCACTCTCAGTGAAATCTATATGGTTCTATAGTGTTACTATTTAGGTTGTGAAGTGTAATGAATGATAATGTAATGATGTTATGATAATGTAAGACCGAGAGGCCAGCCGGGAAGTCCGCCGGGACAGGCGAGCCAGCCGGGACAGGCGAGAAGACCGAGGGGCCAGCCGGCAGGTCCGCCGGGACAGGCAAGAAGGCCAAGGGGCCAGCCGGGACAGGCGAGAAGACTGAGGAGCCAGCCGGGAAGTCCGCCGGGACAGGTGAGAAGACCCGAAGGGCCAGCCGGGAAGTTCGCCGGGACAGGCGAGAAGACAAAGGGGCCAGCCGGGTCAGGCGAGAAGACCGAGGGGCCAGCCGGGACAGGCGAGAAGACCGAGGGGCCAGCCGGGACAGGTGAGAAACCGAAGGGCCAGCCGGGAAGTTCGCCGGGACAGGCGAGAAGACCAAGGGGCCAGCGGGAAGTCCGTCGGGACAGGCGAGAAGACCGAGGGGCCAGCCGGGAAGTCCACCGGGACAGGCGAGAAGACCGAGGGGCCAGCCGGGACAGGTGATAAGACCGAGGGGCCAGCCGGGAAGTCCACCGGGACAGGCGAGAAGACCGAGGGGCCAGCCGGGAAGTCCACCGGGACAGGCGAGAAGACCGAGGGGCCAGCCGGGACAGGCGAGAAGACCGAGGGGCCAGCCGGGAAGCCCGTCGGGACAGGCGAGAAGACCGAGGGGCCAGCCGGGAAGTCTACCGGGACAGGCGAGAAGACCGAGGGGCCAGCCGGGAAGTCCACCGGGACAGGCGAGAAGACCAAGGGGCCAGCCGGGAAGTCCGCCGGGATAAGACCGAGGGGCCAGCCGGGACAGGCAAGAAGATCAAGGGGCCAGCCGGGACAGATGAGAAGACCGAGGGGCCAGCCGGGAAGTCCGCCGGGACAGGCGAGAAGAGCGAGGAGGCAGCCGCGAAGTCCGCCGGGACAGGCGAGAAGACCAAGGGGCCAGCCGGGACAGGTAGCCGGGAAGTCCGCCGGGACAGGCGAGAAGAACGAGGAGGCAGCCGGGAAGTCCGCTGGGACAGGCGAGAAGACCGAGGGGCAAGCCGGGACAGGTGAGAAGACCGAGGGGCCAGCCGGGAAGTTCGCCGGGACAGGTGAGAAGACCGAGGGGCCAGCCGGGACAGGTGAGAAGACCGAGGGGCCAGCCGGGCAGTCCGCCGGGACTACGTATATCAGACACGTTCCAACCGATTTAACGGAACGTGATATACACGTCGGTTTAGACCCAAAACGATTTGACTTCCAATCGGTTCACAAGGCGATTTGGAGTTATGAAACCGTTTGACATTAGCCTGCTATACACGTCAAAGCGATTCCACGATGCGCGCGCAGGCACTGGTGGTAAGGTTCTAGGTTATAGTCGATTTACAGCTACGCGTTGCGAGCGAAGCAAAGGCGCGAGCTCCAATCAGTGGCCGAGTTTGCGTGAAACTCGGCCGCTGATTTGAGCTCGCTCCATCGATTCGCCCGCAACGCGTAGCTGTAAACGTACCATTAGTCTGTTAGGTACTATTATAAATCCATGGTCTGTTGATAGTCTAATGGTGGGTTTACAGCTACGCGTTGCGAGCGAAGCGAGGGCGCGAGCTCCAATCAGCGGCCGAGTTTCATCCAAAGAAGTTACAAACTCGGCCGCTGATTGGAGCTCGCCCCCTCGCTTCGCTCGCAACGCGTAGCTGTAGCCTAAACGTAGCATAGGGTTGGAATTCATAGTCGGCCCCTACACCTAGGGGCGCCCATTGTTACCAAGGTAACAGTTGTTTGCATGTTATTTCCCATAAACAAAACAAATCTATAGCAACAATGGGTGCCCAGGTGTAGGGGCCGACCAAGGAGGTTATATAAAGCACTGGAGGGGCGGTGGCCTATGTTTACCTGGCTGTTGCAGTGAAGCCAGTTTTGCGGCGCGCGGCCGAGCGGCGGCCATATTGGGACTGGAAGGATTTCAATGCATGCATCTTTCCCCGCCCCCTCGGCGGCCCCCCGCACGTGACTTTTTCCACGATGTGTCGCTACAGTTTTCGGCGCCCGGCCTTTGGCTACTCGTGGGTATTTTTTTCGACTTTCCACCCCCACCCCTTCACCCCCTCACGACGTGTTTTATCTCGTCAAGTGTGCGATTTCGGCGCTCTCGTTTTGCGGTAAAAATTGTAAAGAATTCAAATGTTTTTTTGGGAATTTTTCGGATGCTTTTGATCGCAAGTCAATTGATTGGCGCATCTTTTTGTAAGAATTTTATGAAATTTAATGGTCCCTTTTAAAAGTTGCGGGCACTTAAACTCGAAAAATTTGCGAAATTTGGATTTGACGGATCTGGTACGTTTTTAACGCGTCACATTCAAACGGCTCTGCCCGTCGAACCAAACGAGATATAACGTTCGGTTTTGTTTCGTTACTGACGCTTACTATCTGGGTAACTGGAATTTGGAAATTTTTTGGATTCGTCCCAGAACTTTCGTCAATCAAATTGTGTACATTTGGTAAAGTGCGTTTTTAAAAAGCGCGTGTAACACTTTTTTTCCACATTTTTTGTTTGAAAATTTTCTCGACTTTTTCATTTTGATAAATAACCACTAATCTTGATTATTAACGAAGCGATTTTTTAATTTCGTCCCGGATGCTTAGTTATGGGCGCTTTTCCATTAATTATACACGGTTTCAGTTTTGATTTTTTTGAGTCAAGTTGGTACTTCCGAAATGGGTTTTTTTCTTTAGGCCGATGCTGAACCCTTGCCCGTTCAGGGGCATGTAAAAACATTTTCGAAAAGTCACCCCTTTACCGAATGACAGATGTTCCCGCAACGCACTTTTCACGGCGTTAAGAAAACACGCATACAAAAGTTTTGTTTTTGTATATTAAAAGGGATTTTAATATGCCATCCAACATACATTTGTGATTAGTATTATTAAATGCACATTTGTCTATCCGAAAACGTCACGTTAAAAAATTAGACTTTACGGGTGTCCGAGTTACGGTGCTTTAACGGATTTCACGCGTAGCCGTTTTTTGTCGGAATTTGTCTTTGGGAATTTTTCAAAGTCTTAAAAAAGCATGTTGGAATTTTTTCTAATAATCGTTTTCCGTTTTACCGTGTCCGAGTCTATTTTTGACGTATTGAATGTACCCGGACGTACCGGGCACGTACCGTCTTCGTATTTTTGTAATTTTAATTTTCAGTTTTGAACGTCCCCCAAATGTCCCGTTTTGAAATCGGACAACCCGTTTTGGTATCATTAAAAAGAGCGTTCCAATACCTTTCAGTACATGTGCAGTTTGTTGACGTCACACTTACCGGGACGTACCGGAAAGCTTTTGTACGTGCAAAATTCAACATTTTTGTTTTTGACCACCCAAATTACGAATTTGTTATGAGTTTTTTCGGAATTTTTCCTCGGAATAACTTTTCTCTATTCTTTTTTAAATATGTTTAGTTTTTAATTTATCAAAAAAGCTCAAAACACGACGACGGGGGGGTGCCGTATACATTAATGTATTCTGAAGATAATCAATTTCGATTCTCACATTTGTCTTTGATGGCTTATTGTGGGCGACCAATATGACTTACAGACTTCGTGTCAACTTTTTTAGAAAGCGTGATTCAATATTAAATATACGAGATCCTTAATTCACCAAAAAAGATCAACCCGGACTTTTTATACGCGCCCGTGTTACACGATACTTAACGAATAAATTGCCCAATGTTGTAGCATAGTATATCGAGTTCAAGCGTCCAGTGCCATATGGGTCAGTGATTCGAATCCAACAATTTTCAAGTTTCTTTCTTTACTCAAGTATCCACGTCAGTTTTACATGGTACATGTACTTTTTGTACACTTATTCTTTTACCTTTTTTCAAAATCACACAATTTTCAAGTTTCTTTCTTCACTCAAGTATCTACGACACCCACAATAAGCCATCAAAGACAAATGTGAGTGTCGAAATTGATTATCTTCAGATTACATCAATGTATACGGCAACCCCCGTCGTCGTGTTTTGAGCTTTTTCGATAAATTAAAAACTAAACATATTTAATAAAGAATAGAGAAAAGTTATTCCGACGAAAAATTCGAAAAAACTCATAACAAACTCGTAATTTGGGTGGTCAAAAACAAAAAAGTTGAATTTTGCACGTACAAAAGCTTTCCGGTACGTCCCGGTAAGTGTGACGTCAACAAACTGCACATGTACTGAAAGGTATTGGAACGCTCTTTTTAATGATACCAAAACGGGTTGTCCGATTTCAAAACGGGACATTTGGGGGACGTTCAAAACTGAAAATTAAAATTACAAAAATACGAAGACGGTACGTGCCCGGTACGTCCGGGTACATTCAATATGTCAAAAATAGTCTCGGACACGGTAAAACGGAAAAATATAATTACAAAAAATTCCAACATGCTTTTTTAAGACTTTGAAAAATTCCCAAAGACAAACTCCGACAAAAAACGGCTACGCGTGAAATCCGTTAAAGCACCGTAACTCGGACACCCGTAAAGTCTAATTTTTTAACGTGACGTTTTCGGATAGACAAATGTGCATTTAATAATACTAATCACAAATGTATGTTGGATGGCATATTAAAATCCCTTTTAATATACAAAAACAAAACTTTTGTATGCGTGTTTTCTTAACGCCGTGAAAAGTGCGTTGCGGGAACATCTGTCATTCGGTAAAGGGGTGACTTTTCGAAAATGTTTTTACATGCCCCTGTACGGGCAAGGGTTCAGCATCGGCCTAAAGAAAAAAAAACCCATTTCGGAAGTACCAACTTGACGCAAAAAAATCAAAACTGAAACCGTGTATAATTAATGGAAAAGTGCCCATAACTAAGCATCCGGGACGAAATTAAAAAATCGCTTCGGTTATAATCAAGATTAGTGGTTATTTATCAAAATGAAAAAGTCGAGAAAATTTTCAATCAAAAAATGTGGAAAAAAGTGTTACACGCGCTTTTTAAAAACGCACTTTACCAAATGTACACAATTTGATTGACGAAAGTTCTGGGACGAATCCAAAAAATTTTCAAATTCCAGTTACCCAGATGGTAAGCGTCGGTAACGAAACAAAAACGAACGTTATATCTCGTTTGGTTCGGTGGGCAGAGCCGTTTGAATGTGAAGCGTTAAAAACGTACCAGATCCGTCAAATCCAAATTTCGCAAATTTTTCGAGTTTAAGTGCCCGCAACTTTTTAAAGGGACCATTAAAATTCATAAAATTCTTACAAAAAGATGCGCCAATCAATTGACTTGCGATCAAAAGCATCCGAAAAATTCCCAAAAAAACATTTGAATTTTTTACAATTTTTACCGCAAAACGAGAGCGCTGAATTCGCACACTTGACGAGATAAAACACGTCGTGAGGGGGTGGGGGTGGAAAGTCGAAAAAAATACCCACGAGTAGCCAAAGGCCGGGCGCCGAAAACTGTAGCGACACATCGTGGAAAAAGTCACGTGCGGGGGGCCGCCGAGGGGGCGGGGAAAGATGCATGCATTGAAATCCTTCCAGTCCCAATATGGCCGCCGCTCGGCCGCGCGCCGCAAAACTGGCTTCACTGCAACAGAGGCCAACGCCCCTCCAGTGCTTTATATAACCTCCTTGGGGCCGACTATGAATTCCAAATTCACTGCTTTCTAGATGTGTCACTTTCAAACCGGTTTCAGCTGGGTTTCGCGAAACCAATTCGAGTTTGCTTGATATACGGGAAGATATCAAACCGATTCCTTTCAAACTGTTTTGATCAAATCGGTTTGGACTGCCTTATATACGTAGTCCGGGACAGGCGAGAAGACCAAGGGGCCAGCCGGGACAGGTGAGAAGACCGAGGGGCCAGCCGGGAAGTCTCTACCACTTACCACAAAACTCAATAAAAATTTCAATACTATACAAAGCCGAATGTATCAACTTTCTTAATAAATACCCATATAACTTATATGTAAGTTATTACAAATTTAAATCTCTGTCTTATATATTATTACATTTAAGTTAATGTATTTTTTTTATTTTTGTTTCATCAATGATATAACTCAATTTGCAATTGTAATTTCGACGTTTTACTGGACCCATAACATTGTATCTGTGTATTGTATATTAGCGAAACCTAAAATAAATAAACATTTCTACCATTGAGTGAGAAATATTTCTCACTCAACGCTACTTCTACGCTTCTACTGTTCGGCATATTTGAATGGACCAGCCAAGGCGCGAAATGTGATGAATGACACACCGCCTGCTGTATCTGATCTTTACAAAAACCAAATTTGTTTGACCTTGTCTTGACAACCTATAGGTATCCAACCGTCAGTGAAGAAGTCTAGACAGACAGCTAGGCCATAGCTAGAATCTAGACCAGTCAAATAAAGAAACAACTGGGTAGGAAAGAAGTACTAAAGTGTTCAATGTGCGTATTGTGTGGGCTGAACGCCTGAGGTTGGGCCTACTAGGCGTAGAGCAAATGTGAAGAGAGAAGGCTGAATAGCAAGCTTCGGATTCAGTCTAGATCTAGGCCTACACTTTCGCCACCGGTAAGTTACCTCTCCCATTAGGCCTAGGTCAGACAATAGGCCTAGGCCTAGAGTCTTGTAGTTGTAGGCCTAGGCCTAGGTTAGGATCTAGGCCTAGATAGCCTAGGCCTAGACGTATCGCCTACGGCTAGGCCTAGTTTAGGACTCCCTAGGCCTAGGGCCTAGGGCCTAGACCTTATTAGCCCCACAATGGGTTGCATTTGTAGACGGACTCCATGTCTCGGCCTAGGCCTAGAGTCAAATGCTTGGTAAACACTTACTGATTCCATTGACAACAGGCCTAGACCCTAGCGTAGGGCCTAGGACTAGGCCTAGGCTAGGCCCTAGCAAAGGGGCTAGGGCCTAGGCCTAGGCTAGGCTAGGGCCTAGGTTAGTGGACTTACAAAATAAATTATCATGGTTTGTAAGTGTAGGCCTAGGCTTAGCACTAGGCCTAGCCTAGCCTAGGCGTGGCTAGGGGAGGCTAGGGCCTAGTCCTAGTAAACTTTAGAAGAAAGAAGTGAGACAAATTAAGTTGCCTAGGCCTAGATTATTATGTAGTGCTAGCGAGGCCTACCTAGGCCTAGCCTATTGAGCTTTTGAAACTAAAACCTAAACTTCCTTACACCCTCCCTAGGCCCTAGGCTAGGCCCTACCTTAGGTAGGCTTGGTTCTAGGCCTATTAGTGCACAAACCATATTTAACACTAGGTAGACTGGTCCAGGGCATAGGCCTACGCCTAGGCCATGTTGGAGGAGTAGGTAGGCCAGGCAATGATGATGATGAAGGCCCTACCTTACGTAAGCTTGGTTCTAGGCCTAGGCCTATTTGTGCACAACCCAATATTGAACACTAGGCCTAGGCCTAGGTAGACTGGTCCAGGACCCCTATTCTGTAATTATCCCGGTTTGGATCCGGGCCGATATGGATCGAAAGCGGGCGAAAGCGATTTTGTAACTTTTTCCGAATCCAATCCGGCAAATATTGCCTGGAATGGATCCGTAAATCCCGGAATGGATACAGTACCTCTTTGCATCGTGAAACCGCCATTCAAGATTTTGTTTTAGCATAAAACAACAGTTTTCACGCAATATCTTCTATTAAGTTGCTTTTAAAAATTATTTTAGGGTGTAAGGAATGGAAAAGAACAATAAACCATCTGTAAACATTTGATTTGAAACCAATTTATTACTGCCTATATGTAGATCACAATCGTAGTAATCTCCATGATCCGTCCGTAGCGTAGTGGTTAGCGAGATAGCTTCCCGGCAAAAGTTTCGTTTTGGCATGGTTCAAACCCAGTGCGGGTCAACTTTTTAACTTTTTTTAAACCACTTATTATTGTTTAGGATATGTTTATATGTGCTATTGCGCAAAAGAAATATTTTTAGACTTTTATTTCAAGGGTTTATTAAGCCATTGCCACCGCTAGTTTGCTGTATCTTCCCCATGGCCTAAAATCAATAAAAATAGTATGCCTTAAATAAAAGTCTTTATTTTTTTCTATTACATAAAAAATACAACCGCACTGGTACATGAAGAAATACATTAGGAAATAATTTATTATGAAAAGAAAAAAAATGGGCGAATTAAGTACATATGTACTTTTCTTACAATTAATTAACCCTTCTTAAAATTACACCATATGAAGTACCTTTTAAACTGACATTGTCATATAATTATTTAAATAGTTGGTTTATATAAATAATTGTTCATCTAGTATAAGGCCTATTCTAAGATTTATTTTCAAATTACCTTCAGACAAAATAAATAACATTAATAAATTTAAAAATGTAATTGGCCTAACAGAAGTTTTAATTCAATGTCTTCACTATATTATAATATTACATTATTATCAACTTATTCATCGGGACCGCGTGTTATGTCAGCTGTTAGAAAAACAGTTTCTGATTGGTTACAGCTTCGGCGGCTCAGTCGTTTTGTGAAGTTTTCCGTAATGGATCCAGACTGGATCCGATCCGTCCCTCCCATTCCGGACTAGGTTATAAAATCGCTATATTTCTAATTTTTCTTAGGGTCCGGAATGGGAACATTAAATTTCACGATTCGGATCCGGGCCGATTTCATTCCGGGATAATTATAGAATAGGGGTCCAGGGCATAGGCCCTAGGCCTAGGCCTAGGCCATGTTGGAAGAGTAGGTAGGCAATGATGCTGATATTGTAGGCCTAGGCCTACTCTTCGTGAAAGAACACCATCACCACACGCAGATCAACACCAGCATAACACGCGTAAAAGACAAATTTATATCGAACCACAGGCAGACGAAAGCTTGGGGACAGGGCCCCAAGTCCGGCATCGAAAAACCTATTAAATTGTCTGCCGGAAGACATTAGCCTATAGCCATCTTAGACATTTCACTTTTCCTATCAAAACCCCACCTGCCACTTGTTAGAAAAGTGCCTATATACAAAATAGATGACAACCCAATACGTACAATAGGCCTAGGCCTACAATACTTTTACAATAAATAAAGACATAAATAGCTACCATAAGTAGCTAGACTTACTGGTACGTATGTAAATTGTAAATCCATGTAGGCTAAATATTTGGAACATGCACTTAAGGAAGAACAGGCTATTTATTCTATCATGTTTGCTTTATTGTGTTTTATTATCATGTTTCTTCTATCTTGTTTGTCATACTTCAGTTTGTGTAAGTTTTTGTAAGGTGCATAGGCCTAGGCCTACTGGTACCTACATCTTATAGGCCTATGTTATTTCTGTGTCAGTGGACATTGTTTATAGTCTCTACCTAGTTTGTAAATAAAATGTACATTATATTGTCTTGACAAGGCTAGTGTTACGATGGTCTGCACTTGGTGCGCTATCTCAATGTAATGATAAAGCTGCAAATAAATTACAATTACATCTAGGCCTTCGCGAGGGGGTAATGGGTAGGGGGTAGGTAATGTCTCGTGCCAGATGCCTTTCTCGCTTCGGTTAGGGCCTAACGTAGTGGGGCTATACTTACCTGGGCCCTAGGCATAGCCCTGCTAGGTTTAGATCTTAATACTATGCAGCAATCCTTTTAAAACAAGATGAAACCATTAGAAATAAATCTTTAATCATGATCCATGGTCCAAAAGTGCTCTAGAAAATTTAAGATGTAATGTAGATCGTACATTTGTTTAGGTGAAGGGAAATGAAAAAAAATGTGGTCTAGTGTATGTGTATTGTGTAGCACCCGTTTTGATGGGCTATAGGTAATGTATCGTGCCAGATGCCTTTCTCGCTACTAGCAAGTCTAGTGGCCAAATGTGAAAAGCTGCTACCGTACCCGAGTTTGTTATAATTAGGTAACATTGGCCAGTCCAGTCCCCCTGTCATAAATTGCTACATCCCACCTTGATGTAGTGCATTCTCACTTTAGGTAGGCCTAATGCTACTGCCAGTTCCCTGACAAACTTCATCACACTTGGCTATGTAGTGCATTCTCATTTTAAGTAGGCGGGCCTAACACTACTGCCAGTTCCCTGACAAACATTTCATCACACATGGCTCTAGTGCATTCTCATTTTAGGTAGGCCTAACACTACCTGTTCCCTGACAAACACTTCATCACACATGGCTCTAGTGCAGGGGTGCCCAACTTAATTTAGAAGTGGGCCACATAGCAAAATTATTCAATGTTGGCGGGCCACATCAACTTAACTATATATATACGTATATAGTCTGGTTATTTTATATCTATATCAAATTCCCCATCAGCAAATGGTGTTTTCCCGCTGCTAGTAAGTGTGCATTGTGCAACACGAAAACTAGCGCGGACAGACACTTGATTCTCATTTACCTTCTTTTTAAACATACTTTGCTGTGAAACAAGGTTTACTTTTTTAATTCCAAGTAATCCTTCATTTTACTACACTCGTTTTTGTGCTTCGTGTCATGACGCCGTTGCAAGATCACAACTAGAAGGGTGAAACATATTGGCAGGGACACTTGTATAACCAATAGCAATTTGTTATCTGTGCCAGTATAGAGTCCTTGCCAGTAAGTAAGTCGGATGTCGCCACAGAAAACAATAATATCCCCCCCCCCCCGCGGCTTCCAAGAAACTAGGCTTAAACGAGAACAAAACTAGATGTAGAAACAAAAAAATTATGATAATTTTTCACTGCGAAGTCTAAAATATAGGCATATACATATCCACCGAATAAATTTCAAAACAATGTGCTTTCAAATAAAATTGAGTTTTCTTCGTGGGTTTAGTTGTGACTTGTGAGACTAGAATGTAAATGGGAGGTGTAGGCCAGATGAAATGGCTTGGGGGGCTGCATGCGGCCTGCGGGCCGTATGTTGGGCACCCCTGCTCTAGTGCATTCTAATCAACTACTGGTAACACTCCTGCCAGCTGGTAGTCCCGTCAAAATTACATAGGCTACGTCTTAAATTTTCATGTTTGATGTACAAAACATAATACTGAAATGTAGCAGATGAACTAATGCTATTAGCTAATGATGTGAAAATAATGTGTTTAGGCTTTAGGTTCACTAATTCCATGTTATTAGTCTTGATTTAGGTCAACTCATCGTCCGGACCCCCTCTGACGAAAATGTGCTTAAATGGCCATGCACCGGTACAAAGCCACTGCCAAATATCTTGCCAATTGATTTAGGCTAATACACATTTTTTTCCCATTGCCTTACTTTATTAACCTAAATTCATTATATTTACCGGTATTTATGTTAAATGTGGATATCATATTTTAGCTGTTTAACCTCACTTTTGTCAGAAGGGGCCTGGCTAGTGATGGAACATTGAAAATTTTCCGGAAATTTTCAACGTGGCTTGAAAATTTTCAATATTTGGTTTTGTTTATATTTTGTAGGCATAGAACATTCAAATAGGTTTAAGTCAATTATGTGGTTGTAAAGATGGCAACAAAAAAAACTATCAAACACTTCATTTGCTTAGTAGAAAGTTTAATAACAATGGATGATTGTGTAGTAAAATTCATGAAAAAAGACCAGGGCCTGTTAATTCGTTACTTTTCCCTTTCAATGCAGAAACATCAACAGTAAGTTTTAAGGAAATAAAAGGTATATTGGGTCAACCAGCAGTTGATCGCCGGGAGGTATACACATTTTCTGAAGATTTGTCTATGTTCAAGAACTTGTGTTAAACATAGTTATTAAGTTGTATTTTGTAAACTTAATTTATTCTTTTTAGGCCTACCTGTTAATAGATAGGTATGTGCGTGTACCTGGCCTTGCCTTCAACCACTTGCTAGTGGTTACTGCTTATACAAACTACACCGTACTGTTTTACAAAATAAAAACCTTATAATCAGTGGGCTCATGTTTTATTTCGGGCACCGTTAGGGTTGTAACGTTTTTTTAACCTTGCGTATGAGAAAGCAACAATTTGTTTTGAATGTTACACATGTTGTTACATGTTACGCCTAGTTTCGTGATACACAAACAACTTACATCTAATCAAACAATTGATTGCATTTTTTTTTTTTTTTGAAAATTTTCAACAGTTTGAAAATTTTCACGAACATTTTCGTGAAAATTTTCAACCAAAAAAGTTTTCATGAAAATTCCCATCACTAGGCCTGGCATTAAAGCGTGACTGTAACATGATACTCATTTCAAGACTTACATCACTGAGTTAGTAACAAATTAAGAAAATTGTTAGTTAAGAACATGTGAATACCTGCTGTATTAGATAGGCCTAGATCAGTGAATGCTTATTTATGTTAAATGCAGATGTTTTAGGTCTTTACTTTGACACTTCATTCAGAGTGGGCCTGACAGTATGGCATGACTGTGGTGTGGTTCCAATTCACCAACTTCGTTAAGCTCCGATTTAATGAAGATAGTTTTGTAGCCAAGTTTTCAACAAACATTACATTTAAAATGCTAGGCAGTCGCCATTTTTGTTCGTAGACTGTTTGTTTGTTCGACTATTCCAGCTGATAGGCATATCTGTCATGATGTAGGCCTAACCTAATCCAATCTGTGCAGTGAAGTGCTTAAATGAGGACCAGGTTTGATGGATAGGGCCTACATCTTAAGCAATGCCTATTCTTACTAAATGGAAAAAAGCTAAATTGAACGTAGGCCTAGCCATTGTAGTAAATAGTAAATTTTGTCTTTTCTGTCACAGGTAATATCAATAATGCCGCGCCGTTTGAGTGAACCAGATGCCGAGGTAGCAAGGAAGAAGCTGGCTGTAAACGGCACTCGATTACCCGAACCAATTCGAATGGGAGAAGTATTTACTGATCTGCGACAAAATCAATGGAAACTTGGAAGGTCAATTGGTGTTGGTGGTTTTGGAGAAATATATTTG
The DNA here is from genome assembly GCA_945910005.1 of Isoperla grammatica. Taxonomy (NCBI): domain Eukaryota; kingdom Metazoa; phylum Arthropoda; class Insecta; order Plecoptera; family Perlodidae; genus Isoperla; species Isoperla grammatica. The sequence goes on along the minus strand of OX246737.1, from coordinate 41,872,274 downwards.
GGTAAGTAAGTAGAGCCCAAGGTCTGTCTATAAATCCCCTGGCAGGGGCTCGTCAAACTTCGAAGTCAGGTCGTGGCGTCCCATCCATTTGCACAATGTTAACAATCATGTTATTTAAAGGAGAGAACTATTCAGTAAAACAAATGTTTTGATTTTGATGTGTAAACCTAATTCTGGCTAAAAATGGCAAAATACCAAACTGAAATACTGAAATTATACCTGCATTCTGTCTACATTTCTAATGTAGGCCTACATGTAGGCCTATTAAATTAAACATTACATTATTCAACACTAGCCCTAAATGTGTCAAGCAATAGCACCACTGCTGCTACGCAGATTAGCAACATGGCTGACAGTTCGAGGGTAACAAATTGACAGGAGAGCATGGATCAGCCTAAACGTGTTAGTGTACCAATGACAAAGTAAGTTTTTACGTTACGCTGAAATATGCAGATATTTGAAAGCAAGTGGAACCGAAAGGAACCTGAACAAAGGAGAGGCAGTGTTAAATAGCGACCTTTTAATTACGTGTGGTATTAGAACATAAACTTCGGATATGTGTTTACAAATTTCAGCCCTGGCCTAAGACACGTTAAGTTATACATCGGTTCCGCTGCTAACAGTATCAAAAGGTATCTTGGATACCACAGCACAGAATTTCACTGAGGCATGCAACAATGTTAATTATTAAATGTAGGTATGTTTCCTTGGAGAAAACGTGGCCATTCTCATGTAAACAGTGACAAATGACGTCCAGCGAAGTTGTTGCCTCTACCACTTCACAACTTCGGCCGCCAGAGATCAGCTATGATCTTTAGTGCCAAATAAAGTTATACGTATTTAATTAACTAGGCCTAATACACCAGTTTTTGGAGTGGGCAGTGGGCACGAGAACGGCAATTTTCGTGCCCATGTGCTAGCAATCACACAGGCAGTGGACACCCCTGAGTGTTGTGATGTAGTTGTTGTTTGTTGTGTAGGTTGGAATGTTGGTTTTTGGTTTGACAGTTACATGTAATGAAGGCTACAGTTTTTGAATAGGCTCTATGTACAGTATTAGATGAGACGACCTGACTGAGATTTACCGAACCTTTGCCAGGAGATTGATGGACCTTGTGTAAATCGTAGTCTTAGCACGGGACTCATACCTTCTATGTCTCACTCTCATTACAGTTAGTTATGTGGTAGGGCTTTGATCACAGAGGAGTTGAAACACTCATTTTGTAGGTTGTGTGTGCCTGCATGTAGGGCTACCGGGTTGTTGCTGGGCCGCACTTGTGTCATGCCTGTGTCCATTCATCCTTTGCCTCAGAGTTGTGATAGTGAGCCCTGTATATTCTGCTGGACTCACTACCACAACTCCGAGGCAAAGGATGAGTTGACACAGGCATGACACAAGTCAACGACAAACCGGTCAACGGCCACACACAATCTAGGCTTCAGTGAGTGTTTCAACACCTCTGTGATCAAAGCCTTACCACATACTAACTAACTGTACGTAATGAGAGTAGCTAGAAAATGGGAACTCACCCACCAAATGGTCTTTATTTCCCGTGTTTTACCCAACCTGAACCTATGCTAACCTCAGGAGATAACACAGTGAACTACCCAAACCATATTGTCCCCACTAGTGATGTGAGTCGAGAAATTTCTCCGGAGAAGTATCTCAAGAAGGAGAATTTTCTCCGAGAAATTCTCAAACGTTTGAGAAAGAGAAGAACTTTTTATTTTGTGTACAATATATTTTTTTACTTTATTTTTAATGATTTTTATTGATTCGGCACAAGAGTTTACTTAGTATATTTCACATGGGCTAACAATTAGGTAGGCCCTACATAGACCCTAGGTACTACTTAATTGCTAATTATTATTAAATCATCGAATTTTGAATAACATCTGCTGTCGTCAAAACGGCTTGATTTGAAATTAGTCAATCATATTCAATGTGTAACAATTTGTTTATTGGTTACACATTTACACCGTCGATTAAAAAGGACTCATTTCATTTTCAATTATTCTGTTGTCACAATTATAAATATAGTCTACTTTCAAATATCAGTGAGCCTAATTGTCCTAAAATACTAATAGTATTAGGCCTTTACTTCAACAAAAGGCCTAAAACATTGTTTTAACTTTAAAAAAATAACACATGTATATTTATCAAAAATGATCACGATTTCTCCATTTTCTCATGCATGGAGAAATTTCTCGAGAATTTTCAAGAGAAATTTCTCCCAAAAAAAATCTCCAGAAATGTACATCACTAGTCCCCACCTAGTTCATCCTCCCACCACCGACAGCAGCTAATGTAAATATTTGTAAATACCCTTAGTTTAGTTAGTCCCTCCACTCCTACGAGTGCACAAGGCTGTAGAAGCCAAAACGTTCTGTCATTTGTAATTGTATCTGTATATTTTTCGTGTTTTTCGTGTATTTGGATCTTCAGATGGCCTGCCTATCATCTTCAGGTAAGCTGTCGGTTTCTATCACTCTTTCCAAACCAAATACTCGCAGCTTATAGGCTCTAACACCTACATAATAATGAACAATAATTAATGTTGCAAGGTACCAATACTCATTAGACATCAATTCAATTCAATTCAGCAGTGAGTTTTATTCCAGTTTGACAATTTTTACATGTTAGAGCAAATAGGAAACCTATAAATTACTGGAAGCCCAATAAGGTCTGGGAGACCTAATTTGTTAATAGTCAATGCTGATGTAATTTTAACCTGTTTTTTTTTTTCAATGATCCATTTTTGCTTTGATTTGTAATACACGGTTAGCCTACACCAAATTATTGAAATGGTATTTCGAGTAAAAATTATTTTAAACATTAAAAGTGTATTTAAAAAACAAAATGTAGGCATATGGAAAAAATACATCGTTGATGCATTGTATAGTGGCGACTAGCTGAGTACTTTTGAGTAACCGCCTAGCAGCTGGGAGGAACTAGTTTGTTCTTTCTGTCTTATATAATAGTATAATGTGTATGTCTAGGCCTACATGGATTACTTACTGTAAGTTATTTTGCACTATATAATGTAGGTTCTCATTCTTATCTGTCTAATCGTCATTCTTGGTTCCAGCGTCTGATGATATAAGTAAACCTGTCGGGTCAGATGCCGAATACGTAATCAAGGTTGAGCCTCATACCAATGGACCATTATTTGTTGAAATGAATTTTTACATACGTGCAGCAAAGTTAGAAATGAGTAAGTAGCACCAACGGACCCTTTACATAGGCCATTTTTACTGGCAGCAATAGCAATTTTTGATTATCAGTGTATTGCCTCAGTGTTGAGTACCATACACACGTTTCATACGGGGTAGAAAAGATTGAAATTGTGCCTCAGATCATAGATATAAATATTGTTACCAAGATACGTAACTCACTGCTATCTGGACGTACCAAAACTGATTCTCTTTTGAGATTTCAACAATGGATTATTCTCGGAACGTCGCCATATTGTATATTTAGAAATTATTATTTTCAATGCTGAAATTACTACTTTATGTCCAATGGGTATACAGATACTCGCGTACTTTCTTTTTGTAGCCATCAATATCAATGACATACGCCAGGCGATGTATAACACATTGAAAAACACATGTTAAAATGTAAACAAACAGGCAATCATACAATATGGCGGGCATCGAGGAACGAGCATAGGTCCTCGGACCTCCATTCAGTTACATATCTTGGTAACAACATTTATATCTATGCTCAGATGAAGCTCAGGTGAAAGCGCAGATGAAACGCTGGTAGACACTAAGCCGAGCAATGCTTTTCCATCATCTCGACACTGTTTATGTCAAAAACATTATAATTTGGAGCTATAGCAATTGTAATAAAAGTTTTCCCCGACTGGGAATCAAACTGAAATCTGAGATGAGAGACTGGAGGATCTGGGTTCGATTCCCAGTCGGAGAAAACTTCTATTACAATAGGGTAAATCCCACATTTCCCGATATTGGTTTGACCATGTGAAATAGATAGGCACATCTACAAATAGGTACCGGCAACATATTTTTCTCACTTCAAAACCGTCAAAACGTCACAGTTTGATTTTTATAGGCACTGAGTTTGGCCACTGAGGGCGCTAGTTAAGATGAATGAAAATTAATGAAGCGCTCAAGTGGCAATGTCACCCAACTTTCTGATGAACCAGTGTCGTTCTTCCTATGTCTATAATGGCAAATTGTGAAAATTATTTAATTAAATACGGCTTTTAAAATTTTTGGGCAGATTATGAATCCCATCAGTAAATCTTAAAAAGGCAAGCCGCCATTTTAATCAGGACACGTTCTAGACTTACAAACAACAAATAACACACAACAAACACGAACAAAACAACAACACAAAGTACACCTAAATGCACATCAACAGGAAAAAAACAAACACAAAACAAAAAACAAGATATATCACAATTCACAACAATATCCAGCACTAACTTTCAACCGCGGAATGAAATGTTCATCAGTTAGTTGCTAAATAGCACCCTCAGTGGCCAATCTCAGTGCCTATAAGTAATGTTAGTGTTACAAAGTTAAACATTTTTCCTTTTCCGGGCTTTTATCGTGAAACAGATGGTTATGTCATAACTGACTAAACATCACTGTTTATGAATGAATTCCCCAATCAACGAATGAATATGAATGAATCCTCCTTGCAACACTACACACCGTACACTAGGCACCGTGTGTTAGTACATACAGCGCTATATGTGGCCAAATTTAGCAACTAACTGCTGAAGATTTCATTCCACAGTTGAAAATAGTGCCAGATATTATTGTGATATATATCTTGTTTCTTGTTTTGTGTTTGTTTTGTTTTTTATTGTTGAATGGTATTTATTTTATTTTGTTTTGTGTTTTTGTTTTTGTTTTTATTGTCATGTTTTGTTTGTGTTTGTGGTGTGTTATTTGTTGTTCGTAAGTCTTTAGCGTGTGCTGATTAAAATGGTGGCTTGCCTTTTTAAGATTTACTGATGGGATTCATAAGCTGCCAAAAAATTTTAAAAGCTGTATTTAATTAAACAATTTTCACAATTTGCCATTATCGACGTAGGAAGAACGACGCTGCTTCAGCAGGTTGTTGCGCGACTTTGCCACTTTGAGCGCTTCATTCGTTTTCACTAGCGCCCTCAGTGGCCAATCTCGGTGCCTATCAAAACATCATCTTACTCTAGGTTCATTGTTGTCCGATTTCTTCACAAAATTACTATCAAACCTTTTGTTCACTGAAATGTTTCATTCGTGCAAAATCATGCCAGGTATATAAATTTATTTAGGAAGCATGTATTATTTACTATGGAACCAAATAAACAGTATAAATATACCTACCCATTTTGAGTGAGGCATTTGGGACAAATACGATCTTTGATTATCTTTGTGTGATAAGCTGATTGGTGTTAGTCAGTTCTGCCGTCATGACCTGTTTTCCCCACCATAATAGGGAATTTTTCTCATACATAAATATTGCTGAGAGTACCGGTACCGAAAAATGACAGATCCTTATCCCAAAATAACATGGATATAAATTTTGTCCGAGAAATGCATGGTTCCAATTCTATTATCATTTAAAGTTTGACATTTTTTCCTACATTGTAAAACCATGGGTGCAACGTGCAAGGTCCATGATGTCAAACGTTGGTCAACAAAACAACACGTTTTATGAATAAATTTTAGGGATGACGAAACCCGACTTTTTTACAACCCGGGTACCCGTTCACTATACCCGCGAGTTACCCGGGTAGGCCTAGGCCTAATAAAACAAAAAAAATCGTATGGGGTGTCAAATCAATCGCTCAATATCGCTCTCGTCGAAAATAACACCACAAATAGTGTATTGTAGTAGCAGGGATTAGGATGTTTCATTATATTTCGTGATGAAAAGTTGAACACCCATGACAAGAGAAAGTTACAACAGCGCGGGGGGTCGAGGATCGGAGCGGGATGAAACATAATGCGTTAAAGCTGCCACTCAAGCTCAAGGCCACGGGCAGACTAGCCCGTTGAGTGTCGAATGGTTGTGTGCTTTGGGAGGGAGAAGGGGGGGGGGGTGTAGGGTGTAGAGTAGCAGTTTATGCTAAAAGATTGCCGGTGGCCAGACTTACATGAACAGGGAATCGGGCGGCATGAACAAAAGAAACTATCAAAGTGGACAGTTTATTTATAGACGCGATTCTATTTCTTAGGGAAATACCACCGCCAAGCACAAAAACAAAATACGTAATGACAGATGAATCAGTTCAAATTCAAAACATTTAGCTAATTGGCGGTTCTCAATTTCAGGAACCGGGTTTTGTCGGGTAAACGGGTAGAGAAAACACAAACCCGTACCCGACTTCGTCGGGCGGGTATCGGGTACCCGTCGTCTTCCCTAATAAATGTATCAAAGATTTTGGAATTAACAACTATTTCGCTCGTTAAAACGACACTTCATTGTTGTCGATCTGAGATATTTTATTTTAAAACCACAATATTTCTAAATACTCTTTAAAACAATTGTTAAGGGAGTGAAGCAAGCGTCTCCACTAGACTTATGGCACTCGTTCTGTTTTTTGTTTTTATGTCTTGTGATAGCGATCGTACGGAAAGTCCGATCAAGTTGAAAATTGGACCATCTACAAGCCTTAATGTGGATTGAATGTGTACACGTAGTTTTATGGCAAAATCGTTGGAAAAGTTACAAATTTACACTATAGTAAATAGGTTACTGAAAAATATTTTTCTGAAACAAAATGCCGGCAAAATGTGAGATACACTACGTTTATCAGGGCTTTTTAAGTCGATTTAAGGTAAAACGGTTTCCGTAAGTCGATACGTTTATCAAGGCGTTGACAATTCGGCGTAAAAAAGCAACTTTGATATTCTCCCGACAGATGTCGTCAAATCGTCTTAAAACACGTACAGTAAGGCGGTGCGCAACATTCAGTAAGCGGTGTTACACACCTATATAACCTATCGCGTTCGCGCCTTGCAATAATTGTCAAGTGAGTACACTCAGTTGCCGCTAGGTTGCAGAAAGATGGTGTCTTAAACCGTTTTAAGTGTTTATCACGTCAAATTAAATCGGTTTAACTGTTCTAAGTCACTTTGGAAAGTGACCTAAAGTTAAACCGTTTTTAGCTAAATCGATGTGTTTACCAACACCATTAAACCGATTTAACTCTTAAAACGATTTATTTAAATCGGTTTAAAGCTCCTGATAAACGTAGTGATTGCCATATTTTTCTAAAGCTTTTTCCGGTCACAAATATGTTTACTTTATGGCGATCTGATAAATATTAGCAAAGTTACACAAAAGTGACTCGAAAATATATTTCTGAAACACAGTAGCCTAACATCAAAATGTGAGGTTGCTATCTTATAGTACATTTTTGTCCGGTCACAAATATACTAATGTAAAAGCGATCTGATACGTATTTGAGGCAGAAATTACATTTCTATTGCTGTCAATATCTGTTAGTAACGGTGGCGGACCGTGTTGAAATCATGACGACAAAAATTCTTAGCAACGCACATTGCACTGCATCCAACAATGTCGGGTAGTATAATAGCTATGGAAATTAGAAAAATTTTTGCAATGCGCATTCTTGAATTGTTAATTGTTGTTTGTATTAGCATTGAAAACTTTTCGCCAGAAAGTTCGTAGATATTGACGCGCTCGCTTATCAACGCGTCAAACAGAGCGTTTTCTTAGTTATTCTACACACATTGGCATTTTAGTCTACATATAGGGTAGCATGTCTTCATAGTGTGAAAGAGTAGATAATTAAAAGTAGGGTTTAACTTTAAATAAAATAAAAAATAATAAATAAAGATAAATTCTTTAAAAAATTTAATTAAAAAAAGATAAATTCATTTTGAAGGTGGGTTTACGTACTTCAGTTTTGGTAGTTGGCAAGTAATAATCATATAAGTTCTCTATCCATCGTTGATGTAGTGATGTAAGCGTCAGTTGACTGTTACCTGAAGTGGGCAAGAGATGGTCAATATCCATTACTTTACTACATGACTCTGGACAAGGATTCTAGCCAATCACAATTCGGAAGAAGACTTCGGGGGAAGAGAAGGCTAGCCAATGACGACTGTTTTCATGAGATGCGCGTGTTTATTGTTTGACATTTTTAGGTTAGAGTTCCTCGTTTCCCATTGGCCGGTAAGAATCTCTTCGGTATGCACGTAATCACCAGTAAACACACTTACCCATACTGAATGGGCTTACCGACCTACCGACTACCTTAGTTACATAAACCCACCTTTGTGCTATGTTTATCTCACCACTCACTGTAATGTGTTTGTCTTGGTTTTCTCATGTCATATTTCTAATGTAAGTTGTGAAGTAGGCCCACCTACTTGGTAAGGTAAGCTGTCATCTCATCCTTCTGTACCATTAACCCCCACTGGGACATGTTTATTTTTGTTCCTAGTAGTAGTTCAAATTCTCAGCCACTTTGGCCCCCATTCATGTTAGTATTAGTGTATTACATACACATGTCTATTAGGGAAGACGACGGGTACCCGATACCCGCCCGACGAAGTCGGGTACGGGTTTGTGTTTTCTCTACCCGTTTACCCGACAAAACCCGGTTCCTGAAATTGAGACCGCGAATTAGCTAAATGTCTTGAATTTGAATTGATTTATCCGTCATTACGTATTTTATTTTTGTGCTTGGCGGTATTTCCCTAAGAAATAGAATCGCGTCTATAAATAAACTGTCAACTTTGATAGTTTCTTTTGTTCATGCCGCCCGATTCCCTGTTCATGTAAGCCTGGCCGCCGGCAATCTTTTAGCATGAACTGCTACTCTACACCCCCCCCCAGCTCCCAGCCAAATCACACAACCATTCGACACTTCAACGGGCCGGTCTGCCCGTGGCCTTGAGCTTGAGTGGCAGCTGTGACGCATTATGTTTCATCCCGCTCCGATCCTCGACCCCTCGCGCTGTTGTAACTTTCTCTTGTCATGGGTGTTCAACTTTTCATCACGAAATATAATGAAACATCCTAATCCCTGCTACTACAATACACTATTTGTGGTGTTATTTTCGACGAGAGCGATAATGAGCGGTGGATTTGACACCCCACACGATTGTTTATGTTTTATTAGGCCTAGGCCTACCCGGGTAACCCGCGGGTATAGTGAACGGGTACCCGGGTCGTAAAAAAGTCGGGTTTCGTCATCCCTAATGTCTATGTTATGCTTCAGTTAATGAATGGATCAAGAGAGAAAAGCTCAAGCGACTGGGGATGCCTCATTACATCGGTTCAGGATCTCACCTATACGGGGGTGAAAAGTATCGATTCCTAGTCCAAGAAAGATTTGATGAAGATCTGCACAAGGTGTTCCTACGAAATGGAAAACGATTTCATTTTAAGACAGCTCTCACACTTGGGATACAGATAGTAAGTCTTTAACTTATACATGCATGATTTATAGTTTTATAAAAGGCCAACCAGCTTGGTAAATAATATAATGGAAGAGGAGGTTATAGAGCAGTCTATACATTATTAAGCGAGCGAAGCGAGCGTCTCCACGAGATTAATATAGCACTTCATTCTGTTTTTTTTTTTTTTTATGTCCGTCGATAGCGGTCGAACAGAAAGTCCGATCAACTTGAAATTTGGACCATCCACAAGCCTCGATGTGGATTGAAGGTGTACAGTTTTGAGGCAAAATCGTTCGAAAAGTTACAAAGTTACACCATAGTTACTGCAAAATATCTTTCTGAAACAAAATGGCTGCAAAATGTGAGATAGCCATATTTTTTAAAATCTTTTTCCGATCACGAATATGTTCATGTTATGGCGATCTGATAAATATTGGCAAAGTTACACAAAAGTTACTCGAAAATATATTTCTGAAACACAGTAACAGCAAAATGTGAGGTGGCTATCTTATAGTAAATTTTTGTCCGGTCACGAATATACTAATGTAAACGCGATCTGATACATATTAGAGGCAGAAATTACATTTCTATTGCTGTCAATAACTGTTAGCAGTGGTGTCGGAACGCGGCGAAAACATGACAGCGAAAATTCTTAGCAACGCACATTGCACTGCATCCAACAATGTCTGGAAGTATAATACAGTAGCTATGGAAATTAGAAAAATTGTTGCAATGCGCATTCTTGAATTGTTGTTAATTGTTGTTTTGTTTGTATTAGCATTGAAATCTTTTCGCCAGAAAGTTCGTAGATATTGACGCGCTCGCTTATCAACGCGTCAAACAGAGCGTTTTCCTAGTTATAGATGATCATAGTTCATTGCTTTATCTATCCTCACAATGTTTGGTTGGTTCAATTTTCGTTTAGTCTTGGTATTAGGCCTCTCCCTTTTGGAATCAAGTGGAATCATATACTGTAGCCTATCTTTGTTACATTCAAAGTAAGAATGTAAGATATTATACTTCAAGTTCAATAACATGAAGTGAAGCTAACTACAGTATTTCTGTGCAATGTGTAGTTCTGTGCAGCACTTCTGTTTTATTTGCAGATAGCGATCTTGGAGTATATACATAGTCATGGCTACATTCACTCAGATATTAAGGCCTCTAATTTGTTACTTGGCCGTGGCAGTGAGTCTAAACACCAGGTATATTTGCTGGATTATGGACTAGCATATCACTATGTAGAAGGATGTGGTGTCCACAAGGAATATCGTTCTGACGAAAGGAGAGCCCACAACGGCACTATCGAGTATACCAGTAGAGATGCACATATTGGAGGTAATATTATTTTACAATATGTATCACGAAACAATTGAATGTAACTAAAAAAAAACCTATATTATTTTTTAATCCAGTGTAAAAGACAATAATTACCCCAACAAGAAATCAAAATTTGCTAGGATTTTGCAAACCTAATACACTACAACCTTGATATTATGTCGCCCAATTCGATGTCATTGGCATTATAACGTCATTTTGATAAAGTCCCAGCGAATCCCCGTAAGACTCGATAAGAGTACATGTTAATTTTCTCTTGATAATATGTCGCCTGATATAACGTCGAATGCGATAGTGTCGCTAAATTAATGTCCAACGTTAGCGAAACAAATCATATGAAAAGTTGTTACAAATAAACTCGTGTTCTTACCATCAAATTAAAGTGCCAGTTTACTCTCCCCCGCCCCCTCCCAAACTCTATGCGCGGCAAAACCCGACTCGGGTTGGGAGCACTGGAGGGATATCTCGCACTGCTGAGCTAGCCCAGTGACAGCTGTTCTGACATTGCGGCGCTGCGCACTTTTGTTGTTGCCCTTTGTTAGGGCAGGCAACAAAGGTTATAACCCAGAACAAATTGCAAGAGTTTTGTTTCTAAACTTTTCTTATATAGAATTTTGTGCTGAATGTGCCTACGTATAGTCTACCCTAAAAATCTGATGGGAAATTACCTTCAAGTTAAACTAAGGTTCATTACAGTAGTCGAAAATTTGATTAATTTTTTTTATGTTAAAAGATAGGGCCTACCTAATTAATATTTGTTTAACGATTACAACGCACATACTTAGAGAGCAGAAATAATGTATACAAATTATTGTAAAGAAACCGAGGTTTGTATATAGTCTGGTCTGGTCTGGTCTGGTCTATATCTGGTCTGGTTGTAAACCGAGGTTTAATCGAATTTGCATGATTAAATCAAACGGGTCCTGTATCGAAACTAAGAAAGATTGAACTACGGTAACAACTTTTCGGTTTAGTATAGGTTGATAGCAACGTTAATTGGTGTGTGTAAGTATGATTGAAAGTCTACTACAAACATTTGATGAAAAGTTACCTTAAGGGGAATGTATCACTGTTTTCATTTTTCTAAAATATGCATAACATAGAAAAGTATAATTTGGAAATTGAAACATTGACCTCTGAAAGTATCAAAATTATTATTATTATTATTATTATTATTATTATTATTATTATTATTATTATTATTATTATTATTATTATTATTATTATTGTGGTTCAAGCACGTAGTTTGGTCTGCAATGTAAGCTATATTTAGTTGCATTACATATCTTAATTGATTTTTTGTTTATCATGGTTTTAATCTACCGATATGGCGAGCGTATTTGTACTGGTTGATTTAAACAATGATAAAAAACCAATAAATGTGATTGCGTGAGAGAGATAGAGAGATAGGATGCTAACAGCTTACCTGAGTGAAATGATGGTAAGTCGCGATAGAATGACATAACAAAAATACAAAACAAAACAAGCAGACGGAAATAGAACATGTTCGGTCAGCGTTACCTTCCTCAGTAAAGAGAGAAAGAGAACTGAGATGTAGTTAGACTAAAACTAGTGAGCTATTTGTAGGGGGGGGGGGGGGGGGTAGGGATCCTGTGCTAGGCTAGGGGTGGAGAACATGGGTGGAGACTCAATGCATGTTAAGGTTGGGTTCGTGGCGGGATTCGCAGATCCACTGGTAGGCCAGTTCCCTTCTTCATAAATCTCCTGTGGGGATCGTTGGAGGCAGAGACTTCACGACATAAATGTCAAGCCATGTCCGTGGGCATACAGGAACACTGCCTATAAACTATATATAAACTATATAACCTACCTATAACCTACAAGCGAATGTACGAGAACAAAACCTGGAAAAACCAGTGGCCCTAGAGTCAGGATCAAGATTGGTCACCTTTTTATTTATTTATTTATTTTTTTTATTTTTATATCTGCTCCCTGTGTCCAACAATGAAGTCGGGTAGGGGATAGGAACTTAATCCCATCATATTCTGGCCCCTAGGTACATCGAAGCCGGCTGGCCATGCCTGACGCTTCCCTCATGTTAACTTCCTCCGGCTCCTCCTCTTCACTTTCTTCTTCCTCTGCTCTTTCTACAAATCTGCAACAAATCTAATCTGTCACTATTTCATTCCCTTCATTATTAATATTTACTTCAAACTAGACCATAAACTGGTTATTGTGGGAGTTTGTTAAATACAACGTAGATCTTGATGTTACAGTGAAAATCGGTATTTCCTTCAGTGATGTTATTTCAAGGTTGTACTGTATTTTGGTTCGATATAATAGTTACTATGCACTTAGGTGACTTTATTTCGATTTTGTAGTAATTGTAGGCTGACCCAGTATCATGTGTTAAGTACTTAGTTAAGAGCTGCTTACCATAAGGAGTTAAGCTATTAGATAATCCAACATGATAGGCAAAATTTCACAAACATATTAATATGTTTACTTAGTATTACCATTGAGTTTATTAGTGTAGGGTTAGAGACCCAGCGGCCATTGGCGGCTATCTACCAATAAATTTCCCGTGGACTCTAGTAGTACGATCCCGTACCGCTAGAAAGCGCTACACGTACCCACTGATGTCAGCGTTCCTGTGGAAAGAAGGGATACTACGTAGTACGATCACGTGGCTTAGGTCTAGCCTAGGTCTAGGCCCAACTCTTTTAGTCTAGGCCATTACTAGGCTACAATAAGCCTAGGCCTACATTAATAGGCCTACATTTGTAACGTAGTACTACAGCCTAGCCTATATAATGTATAAAACCTTATATAATGTGTTGTAATAAAGTACTAGCTTACTTATTGTTAACTTCGTGCCCGTTTGACATGTTTATCAGAACAGATGATAATGCTTTAATAACAATATCCACCCCCATCTGGATACTACTACCTAACCGACCTCGCATCTGCGCGTACTACGTAGTATCCCTTTCTTTCCACAGGAACGCTGACATCAGTGGGTACGTGTAGCGCTTTCTAGCGGTACGGGATCGTACTACTAGAGTCCACGGGAAATTTATTGGTAGATAGCCGCCAATGGCCGCTGGGTCTCTAACCCTACACTAATAAACTCAATGGTATTACAGTAGTAGGCATACCTACAGTATATTGAATAATGCAAGGTGAATACTCGCATCAACATGATTTATTAATGTTTTCAGCCGGTTCAAGAAGAGGCGACCTGGAAACTCTCGGCTATAACTTAGTTCAGTGGATTTCTGGTAAACTTCCCTGGGAAGGCAATGTCGATTCCCCATCGTATGTACATGAACAAAAGATTGCTCTTATGGCCAACATCCCATTGTTAATGAAGATTTGTTCACCTACTATTCAACCACCTGCAGTGCTGGGTGAATATCTCAAATATGTGGCAAGTCTTGCTTTTGATGCCAAGCCAGATTATAAATACTGCAAAAGGTTACTATGCCAGGGAATAAAAGACTGTGGCTTTGCATACAACAATCGCTTAGAATTTGGTCAAGAGGTTGTTCCTATGCGCGCAGATAAAATCAAACAGGTAAGATAAATATTCATTTTCTACTAGTAATTTTTAAGTGATCATAGGCCTACTTATATGTAGGCATACATAGGGAAGTTGGAAAAGTAAAAACAGTGAAAATGCTGGTTTTTAGAAGTAGAATAGTGTTTTGCCTTCACATTTGGAAGTTGAAAAAAGGAAAGTTCAAGTTCTCCCCAAAAGTAGGGTACTCTTTGACTGCTTGACAAGAGAAAAGAGGAAAGTGATGAGTTGATTGCAATTGATTAATATATGTGCATTCTCAAGGACGTTTGAGAGTGACGTCACTTTTGAATGTGGCGGCCGTGCCGGGTTAACTTCTCAGCGTGACATTGACGGTATCGCTGGAATGTTGATCACTAATCTCGTTCTAGCTGTTATGCTATTAGCCATGTTTACATGGAGTATTGAATATTGGATTGGATTGGATTCAGATCTATCCCAAATTTATCACACACTCAATTCGTTTTCAATACCAAGCGATTGCAACCTAGCAGTAGTTTTATGAACTTCTTATCCACTGCCATCTTTAATCTGGCTATCAGAAAGTGGATGCATTAGGGGGTGTAACGCAGGCGGTTGTACCCTAATCTTACTTTTGTTTTGTTGTCATGTTACCTCTTCACACGACCACACGTTTCGTTTAGACATTACTGCTCGTTTTTTTTAAGTTAACACGCACAGTCTGACGTCTGTGTTCGCGGTATGACGCTTTAAAGCGCGGGCCGATCGCCGTCACCTGTCACGATACACACGTACAACAACATAACAACCTTCAAATAAAGATTGTCTATACTGGGGTGAATTCGATACGATGCTAGAAAGTCGTTTACATGCACAGATTCAATACAATCTCTCAATACAATCTCAGCTTTTAGGGGATTGGATTCAATCGATCCAATCCGTGTTTAAAGTGGTTACATGGAGGATTGAACAGCCAGATAGTACTCAATACCATAATGAATCCTCCATGTAATCATGGCTATTCTTTTTAAAGGAAAAACTTGTAGGAAAGCATATGTATTTAGTTGACATGCCAGTAGTCATCAGAAAGGTTATTTCAAAATTATAGGTAGTAGTTTACTAGTTATAACAATTCATGCAGAGCATCAAAAAATGAGCAAATTTCTGATTGTTTTCTCAACTTCAATTGTCGAAAAACTAATTATCGGATTCAGATGAGAGTTCCTTAAGTATATGTGTCAGTAATGTGAGATAATCAACAAATAATCTTTCTAGATAGAAAGTAGGGATGACATCGGGTACCCGGCTCTAAATATTACCCGCAGCCGTTTTTCGAGTCCGGGTAATTTTTTAGTCCGTTTCTAGGCTATATTTACGTGCCAGTATTGCTGCGGTCGATTTCGATGGAGCCAGCAGGTACCGCGCGAGCCTACCCTTCCACAACATGTGACTCGGCGGGGAACAGAACAGACGCGAACCAACTTGCATCCGTTACTGTTTGTTCTTTGTTTAACATTCTGGTGAACATTCTGACTAACACTTGTTCTATTACTATTTATTTTACTTGAAATATCATGTTTTATGTACGTGTTTCAGTTGTGTATTGCAAAATGTTTTTTTTTACTCGGCGTGATTACTGCAGGCGTATTCCAAGGGGCTATTCGAGCAGGCGGCATGCATGTCATTCGTCCCTCGTCTTCGCGCCCCGCGCACTTTACAAGGCCTAGCAACGACAGACACCTTCAAATCAAGCCTACACCTCGAAAAATACGTTTTCAGCATCCGGATATCCGGGTAATATGAGAGGTAGAACCGGTTCCGAATTTTATTACCCGATGTCATCTCTAATAGAAAGTGTTCCGAACGAAAAGTCATAGCATACACTAATATGCAGGATGCAGTGGTTGGACCTCAAAAGCAGCAGTTTGGGCTGTGAAACTACGCACCCTGCATGTTAGTGCATGCTATGAATTTTTGTTTGGGGCACTTTCTATCTAGAAAGTTTATTTGTTTATTAACTCACATTGTTGGTACATATTCTTAACGAACTCTTGTCAAAATCCGATCATTAGTTTTTCGACAATTGAAGTTGAGAAAACAGTCAGAAATTTGCTCATTTTCCGATTCTTTGCGTAAATTGTTATAACAAGTAAACTACTGGGTCTATAATTTTGAAATAACCTTTATGATGACTATTGGCATGTAAACTAAATACGCTTTCCTATAAGTTTTTCCTTCGAAATGAATATTATAACAGCTAGAACGAGATTAGTACTGTGTGGTTTGTGCGAGAATCCGCAGACAGTTAGTGCGCTGGACCCGTTAGCTCAGGGATAATCTTGTCCGCACGAGGCGTATCGAAGTTTTGCAATCGCATTGTAATTGAGTACAACTTTGTATGGTTGATTGATGGAAAGAAGTGCCATAACCTTCCCTTGCCACTTATATGACGTAAGATAGTTTTGGGAAATAACAATGGATTCTACTGCAAACTGTTAACATTCGTCCTCGATCAATGGACAAAGAAACTGTTTGTAGGAAACCATAGACTGGCCAAAACTAATTAAAAGCCTCTAATGGCTCAGTCACAGCAAATTCCTTGTGTATGTGAAAACAAGAGAGTTGCTTTTTTGTAATATTCTGAAATCTTCCCATCATCATCATCATCATCATCATCATCATCATCATCATCATCATCATCGTCGTCGTCGTCGTCGTTGTCGTCATCATCATCATTATCCATTGCCATTTCCTGCTTCTGGCACGGTCAGCTTGGGTTTCACAACCAAATTTTTTAGGGTAACTCTGCCAGTTACAAGTGGTGATAAATGGGCCGATGGCATATTACGACCAAGCGATTCAGTATGTCAATTCCATTATGTGTACCTTGCTTCCATTATATACCTTGGGACCTTGCTAGTTACTAGTATACTAATTGTAGTTTAGTGTACTATTGAATTGCAAGATGTACACAGAGACTGAGATGAATTGGGACAAACTACTTCATCAGTGATTTTGTATTTCAATGGTGCAAATTATGTTTCAGTAGACTAATACGGGTTATTTCTTGCTCCTTTGATTTATTTTGAGTACTAGTGTACTGTGAAGATTTTATCTTTGAAGCAAATTATGTTGGTGTTCTTTGGCCCTTTCTGCAGTACATGCATATTGCATATAGATATTAGATAGTATTAAAAATGTCACCTGGCAGCCATTATGAGGTATTCATTGCTTGTTTACATTCGTTCTGTCAATAGAAAACACAAAGATGAACGTTGCAGGTAAAAGTTCAAGAAAATGATAACACATGCAAATGATTGTCTTCCAACAGAGTTGACGTGTTCTTACTTTGTTTTCAGTCATAATATGGAACCTTTGTTTGAAAACATTTAATATGTCAATCAAAGGACATCTCGAATATTGCAACAATGAAGTGTCGGAAGAACGTAAACAAATGTTTACATAGTACCTTAGTATGGCCACCATGCGATACCGGAAATGACATTGCATACTCTCTATAGTAGGCCAAATAGTTCAATGTTTCAGTAGTGATTTATTCATGTTTAACATCTCATTCTTGTATGATTTTCTGCAGCGTGGAGAGAAGCGCCAAGCAAATGAAGAACCTGAAAATATATCGCCTACAAAACCTGTCAAATTCCTTGTCGCTGCTCTGCCACGACAACCTTGTGCTGCTCAAAACTGTAATAGGTGAGAATTATGTTAATTCATACAGAACTCCTTTTAATCAAAACAGGATGTATAAAATAATTCGTATGATGAGACTTTATTACTAATTTTTCGCATGCTTGAGTTTATTTTTCCAACATTTGCTCAGGCAATTTTGTCTGGATACTGAGGAAAACAACCATCTCAGGCAGTGTTCTCTCCAGAGCCAGTAAGCCGGCGGGTTGTCCGGCAATCTTTAATTTACCGCCCAGCCAACATTTCTGGTGCCACCATATAATTTTTTTTATATGAATATGGTTTTAAAGTCATATCTCATTTTGGGAAAACTTTGATTTAAGTCAAAGATAATCATGTTTTAGAACGGTGGGTGAGAGGAAGAAAACCAAAAACAGTCCTGTTGTGCTCGGCAGCGATTTCAGTAGTTTCCTCGATGGACGTGGATTGATGTCAATGAACGTGACACGTTTGCTGGCCAGCAGAGCTTCGTATTTGCGTTGGGTCCTAACGAAATAAGAGACTGCAGAAGCTTTCCTCATGCAGTAGTTAGCTGGACTGTGTGGAAATACAATGTGCTACCTACAGCTCTAGATTAGTGGAGAGTTTGAGTATATCAAAGTTGTAAATGTGTATATGGGATATCCTGTTACTGTTTTATAAATATAAACATGAAATGGCTATTAATGTTGTGTATGTAAATGGCTCCAACAAGTAAGGTCTTACTCCAGTCATGTCTCTTTACTGTACTTATGTTAGGGCTGCCCAACGATAAAAAAATCATATCGATATTACGTGAAGAAATACGCGCAATATAGAGAAGCCATTCATACAATATAACCATATTAGGCCTATGTAAATGAATATTTTAACTTTGAAATGTTGTATTATGTGTGTCAATTTATGTGTTGTACTATTCAAAATTAAAAATATCCACACAACACTATGGTGTTGTGATTGGCGTGACATTATGTAATCTTTATTTTTTTCACAATTAGCTTATTAGGTGGAAGTTTGATATTACGATATGTACAATACATATATTAATTCTATATTGATATCGAATTATTTTTCTATTATCCATTTCGTATCGAATTATCGATATCGTTAGGCAGCCCTAACTTATGTTCACTGATGAATTGGTCCTCTCGAAAACGAAATGCACATCTCAACTGCAAGTTATCAACTGATTGAAACTTGAAAGCCGAACGTTTTGTAACACGAACCAGCTACATTTCTTATCTTTCCGCTCAGATTGACTCGGCCTCGCAACAACTTGGTATAATTTACTGAATGTTATCATCAATGGCCAACCCCAGACTAAGATGCACTAAAATCTAAATAGTTATTGGTAATCTAAATAGTTATTGGTCGTGCATGGCATAAACCATAAACACTTATCTGCACAATCTCATAGAACATTTCTCTTACATTATGCCACTATCTTTTCAGAATGACTCGTAACTCTTCCGCAATGCCCGTTCTTCGTTCGTGTCACGCCTTTAGTTGGGAGGAGGTAATATCAAGCGACCCTGAGAAACAATTCAAGAAGCAGCATTTTCGTAAATCACCTCGTGTGTCAACCCCTCTTAGCTGTTTCTCTGTGCCAGTTAAAAGGGATTGTGTTCCTATTTCAAAACAAGTAGATTGGGAGGATAAGGAAATCATTCCCACACCAGCCATGTTGGAAGTCATGGCTAGGAAGAAGAGAAGATCTTCCTATCAGGACTGGAGCAAAAAGGGGCGAGACAGGTACCAACATATTTCACATCTACTTTCTCCCAACAACTATTCTCTTAACCCAATTCCTTCTAGCTTACCCAGATGTATTTTATTTTGAAGGGGTGTAGGGGTGTGCGAGTACTCGAATTTATGAGCTTTTTCGAGCTTTTTTTAAGCTCGGTACCGAGCCGAGCTTCATTTTCGGCTCGATATTTTCAAGCCGAGCTGTCTAGGCCAAGGTCTAGGCCTAAAACAGTCAGTCGTCGTGCGGTTTTTATTATATACTTCGTTTAACGCCGACTGAAGAATCCAAAAGGCAGAAACGAATATTTAGGTGTCTGCAAGTACGATGAAGTTAGAAAAATTTTGGGGTTTTTGGCCCAGCATAGACTTAAGAGAACGTATAGGGCCTAGCCCTATACTTTTCTGGGTACCTGGCCTAGGCCTAGCTGGGCTTTCCCTAGGCCCCGATCTCGTGAGAATAAAATGTTACATCTCTTGATGCAGCACGATGTTTCGTTATCCTGCGAGTAGAAAAACAGATGCTTTTTGCTTTTCACAGTAAACAATAAACATCTAGCTCTTATCACGAAAGTTGGAGACAAACATCGTTGAGCAATGGTGGTAAGGGGACTGCAACCGTCCACTGAGTACAAAGTAACCCCAACTGTATTATAACGTTATTTATATCCGACATTGTGATATGGAATTTTGATCTGTTTGTAGCTTCAGTTGCAATAAAATCAATATTTCACACACAATTTAGTTTACTTAAGTATGTCCTAATATTCTACTGAAATACAAATGCATTTTAAAAAACAAGTCGAGAAGTTGAAAAGTTGCTGTTGCTGTATTCATACACTCTCTAAGCTCCCTAATAATGCAACTAGAGGCTATTTATTTTTAGTTTGACGCCCCACCCACTCGTCACGTGACCCTCTACCAGCATAGCAAACGTGACAGAACGAAAAACGCTACAGCATTTTCGCAGCGCTCCGCGCGCTCCGTGCGGCGAGGTCGTGAAGTATGCCGGGCCCACGAACTGTCAAACAGTCAAATGTAGGTTATGTTTACTGTAATTGCGTGTTTATCTTTTTTTATTATTAATTCATAATTGTATATCGTTCGTGCTCGTGCATACACTTGCTAGTCACCGTAATATGTTTTGACAGAGAAATTGAAATAGGCTAGGCCTAGTTTTCTGTGATGCTCGCAAATATCAACAAGGTTCTTGACCCTGGTATGTTTTGTTCTTTGACACACAATAACATCAGCTGTCATCATAATCCACATTTTTATGCCCAAACGTCAATGAAGTAGGCCTATGCCTAGGCGTGTTGCCAATTTGTTTGTATTTATTGTATACCTTACTATTACCATTGTCAACAACCTGTCAGAACAACAAGATGCCAGTACATGACATAAAAGCAGAAATGGTAGGGTCTGGGTAGACCTAGCCTAGCATCAATACCTAAATTGCTATTATTTCATGTGCCTTGTGTTCGCCCATTCGTCAAACTAAACGAAAGTATGTCTAGACGTAGTGATTTATGTCATTGTATGCCTACATAAGCTCGACACTGTCAGACCTACACTAATAAATTAGGCCTAGGCGTTCCTTACTTATCTCATTGCTGGAAGTTCAGATTTCATCTGTCAGCCAAATTCATACTTATTCTTCAACATTGAGTGGCTATGTTCAAAAGTAAGTACTTAGTTGTTGACATACTAGTCACAATACCACATTACTGTACCTAGTAGACCTAGGCTTGTAATGTAATGTGGTTCTACGTAGGCCTAGGCCTAGCCTTATGTGGTACCTGTGTGCATACTTGTTGTTAGGCTGAATGCTTATAAACGTGGAAAGCAGGATACACATATGAAGTAGGTAATCGACACAATCAATGAAAGCAAATACATAACTTTATTTGATTAAAAAACTACAAAACTATGAACAAAATTGTTAAATGTTTACAAACAAACGAAACGTCTCGAACTGTCAACACACGCGAGCGCGACTAGTTCTCACTAGAATTCTTCTAGCGGATTCCACAATGGTGGTATGGGCGCGATCTCTGATTGGTCGTTTCAAAATCTTTACTGTTGCCAACTGAGCTGTGGTAGAAGTGGCTTTGTTTATAAATATAATATCTCATAATATTCAATTCAACAACCAAAGAGTACTAAAACAGCCTTGTAAATAGTAATTAATTGGTCAAGATTTGAAAAGCATTGTGTATGTTTCGTTCGTTAGGTAAAACGAAGGTTATCAGTTAGGTATGTCATTTTGCCATGTTTGTACACATGCTTTAGCGTGGTCACGTGACGAGTGGGTGGGGCGTCAAACTAAGCCTGAACAAACTCTACCGTGCGATCTATGGTCGGTACTAGGGGTGTGCGAACCCTCATTTTTTTTCGAACCGAACCTTCATATCAGACCGAACTTCGAACTCCGAACTTCGAACTTTCTTTAAAGTTTCTAAAGTTGTGGTTAAAACTACTATAGTGTAAATGGGGGAAGAAATATGATCATGCGAATAAATTGATTTTACTTGTTGATGGTGCTGATTCCATTTTTTAAAAATATTTATAACTTAAATGTGACTGAAAAACATTATTTACAAGCCCGGAACACATTAAAGAGTTAAAATCAAGTTTAGGCAGGCTCAAACGGAACACTTACAGGATATAGAGGGAAAAATGGGGCCCGAAAAGGCACTGTCTTTGTTCTGTTACTTACAACAGGTTGTGAATGGTAATTTAGAAGGCATTGCCTAGCCCAACAGTTTGAATTTAGGCGGGAAGGCGGCAAATTCAAATGGTTCGTTTTCGAACATGGTTTTAATTTTTCGAACCGAACTCGAACTTTTAAAGTTGGTTCGAGTCCGGTTCATTTTCGAACGGGTTCGCACACCCCTAGTCGGTACTGTGAACTAAATGGCCATCGCTAGCGCAAACCAAAGGTCGGTAAAACAATTCAACTAAACTGTTCTACCAACCTACTGCGCAACAATAACAGGGTTGTATAGTATAACATTATGTTGTAACATTGGTTGTATAGTATAACATTATGTAACCCTATAATAATATAATTATGTAACTTACATATGTTATAAACAAAGATGTACTTGATCTTAGATGTACCGAAATTTCGGTATACATACACTTCCTATCGCATTGCATCAACTGAAATAAAATGTAGCCGTAAATTTACAATTAACGCTATTTCAAAAGCTCGGCTCGGCTCGACTTAAAAATCGTAGGCTCGCACACCCCTAAAGGGGTGTCATGCTGACAAAATAGCAGAGTGCACAATAGGTCTACCGACTTGATTTTCTATTGTTCTAGTCAGGCCTACTAATATTCTTAACATCTGTATTGATACTTACTGTTTGTTGGTGGTGAGAAAGCCCTTAACTTATATAGGTAGGTTACTTGTGTTTTGCGTGATGAATACAACAAATGCCCACTTTACAGTGCTGTGATTGTGAATGTTATATACCACAACTTTACATACTTTTACTTTTCCAAAATGTGGTAGTCACATTAATTCTTACTAGGTATGGTATGCTACATAAATATATAGCCTATATCAAGGGTAGAACACGTAATTTACTTTCACTACTCTTCGTACTCATTTTGTATCGTAATTGATATGGTTACTGATCTTTATTTCTGATCAGTGTATGTTGCCTATTGATTTGTGTATAAGATCAAGCCATAAATTAATAGGACGAGTGTAGACATGTTCTATCCTAGGCCTACCCTTGATTTACTTATAGTCAGTGAGTGTACTGTGTTTGTATACTTATGCATGTTGCAGTTTAAGCCTGAATTTTATATTGTTTATGGATGGAGATACATAAAAATAACATTTGTTTTTGTTGCTGCAGCCGTTGTAGTAACACGTCATTTCCATACTCCGCAACTAATACGGCAGAGATGAATCGTGTAATTAGAAGACGAGAGGATTTGCGTCTCCAAGGAATTGCTTTGAACTGTGATAATCCTTCAGACTTGGAGGTATTGGATGATGAGGTTGTCTATATGACAAGGCTGGCAAAAAAAAGACTGAATCAATCACCTCGGAGTGTCAACATACAAGTGAAAAAATCTTCATCTGCTCTAGCAACTTTACAGAAAACATTTAATAAGCGAAGTGGTAAGTGTATTGCCTTGTTGGTTCCTTGCTTGTTATAGCAAGTTTTCATCTCCTCCAAACAAAAGGTAAAACACAAAAAACAATAGGCTACCCTTTTTGTTGATGATATTGGTTCTTTGTTTCATATTTTGGCAATGATGCTAATCGAATAAACTCCATGTTAATAAACTGTTTTAAATTACTTTAAAATGATAAAGTTAACAATATTTTATCAAACTGTTAGTACCGGTATAGGCTTATGAGGCCAAAAATTGGTCTTGCTGATATATGCCATGGATATACATAAGACTTGTCTATAGGCTTGACAATAGATATTGAAATAGTTTGGATGTCCGAGTAGCAGTTTAAAGTTTGAATTGAGCTGTCAACTACTCGTATCAAGTATATATATATTTAAAAAAATGAAGGTCGGGCTGTTAGATCACAATGTAGCCAAAATCGTCCCAGTAGAGTTCTAATCCGTCATGCTACGTTTTAATTACGAATAATATCAGTTACTAGTGGCAATATATGACGCCAAACGTACGAGTCAGTATTACTGTGATACATTGTGTTTGTTAGTGTAGGGTGGAGACCCAGCGGGCATTGGCGGCTGTCTACCAATAAATTTCCCGTGGACTCTAGTAGTACGAGCGTATACCGCTAAGAAGCGCTACACGTACCCACTGATGTCGGAGTTCCCGTGGAGAGAAGGGATACTACGTAGTACGCGCAGATGCAAAGTCGGTAAGGTAGTAGTACTACTAATGCTGCATCGCGATCTCAACACCGGAAACTGTTCGGCCACATTGCGGCCAAATCAAGAACTAAATTTCAAAACTCGAGGCGCGGCTACAATTTAGCACCGTCAGTGTTGCTGCTTACTACACTACACTTCGTTGTCAGTTGCGAGGTAGGCCCACATACAAACCATACCAACAATCTTGTTCTAGATTGTTAAAACATCAAACGAAATAAAACGTTATACATATTTTCCTCTCATAAAATGTTTAAAAAATATAGGACGTAAAACACAAATATCAATCAATCAATCTAATAAAATGTCTTCGAACGATAACTGTACAAGTTCTAAATCGATTCTGAAAGATAAAAACACGACATTATTATTTATAAATTTATTTGTTTACTTATTTAATAATTTATAAATTTATAAATAATTTATTCATTAAATAAATAATTAAATAAAATTAAATAAACAATTTATTTATTTAATAATTTTTAAATTTATAAATAATTTATTTATTAAATAAAGAAATAAAGAAATAAATAAGTCGTGTTTTTATCTTTCAGAGTCGATTTAGAACTTTTACAGTTATCGTAGATAGATTGATAGATTGATTGATATTTGTGTTTTACGTCCTATATTTTGTAAACATTTTATTAGAGTAAATATGTATAACGTTTTATTTCGTTTGATGTTTTAACAATCTAGAACAAGATTGTTGGTATGGTTTGTATGTGGGCCTACCTCGCAACTGACAACGAAGTGTAGTGTAGTAAGTGACAACACTGACGGTGCTAAATTGTAGCCGTGCCTCGAGTTTTGAAATATAGTTCGTGATTTGGCCGCAATGTGGCCGAACAGTTTCCGGTGTTGAGATCGCGATGCAGCATTAGTACTACTACCTTACCGACTTTGCATCTGCGCGTACTACGTAGTATCCCTTCTCTCCACGGGAACTCCGACATCAGTGGGTACGTGTAGCGCTTCCTAGCGGTATACGCTCATACTACTAGAGTCAACGGGAAATTTATTGATAGACAGCCGCCAATGCTCGCTGGGTCTCTACTCTACACTAACAAACTTAATGGTGATACTTATCTAATTAGTAATGTAAATAAATGAAAATCACGGTCATAATGATAAACATGTTATAGTCCTCCCAACGAAACTATTCTCATGCTTTCATCACAGGCCATGTCCAGAATGGCAACTTAACTTGTCATTCCTCCGTGTGCTTGATGGAAAATTGCGTCGGATTGTTCTCAGTTCGTGAGTTGGCCAACTTGTCCGATGTTGATAAATGGTAATTCTCTCATTTGTGTAAGTTGCTATTAATAATATTACATGATGAATATTTTTAAAAATAAAATACAAATATAAGTTTGTAGTAACAAAACCAATAAGTAGTGTTTGAAGAGAAGTGATAATTGAAAATAGATCACGGGAACCCAGCCATTCACAGCTTTCGATACCAAGAAATGGCGGAAACGCCGGTGTTTAAACGACTTTATTTCATAAAACTTAAGTAGGACAGACTATACCTTTACAGTTTAGACCTACCTCTAGAACACAGTGGAATATTAGAATAAATACTTGCTGCGAGTAGTTACTCTATGGATCATACCGTATAGTGTGAATTTTTATACATTTTGACAGGCATTCAATAAAAACAAAAGACTACCAATGTTTCTCACAGCTTGCTGGATTTTGATAGTTCCTGTGAACTTCTTCGAATTCTCGAACTCTCATTGGGTACACAACCAGGTCTACTTGATCTCCGCCTCACGGAGGGTCGTCGAACTCGGGAGTTCGACGAGCCTCCGCCAGGCGGAGATCAAGTAGACCTTGGCTACACTCAAAGTTACATGATTGCAGTGCGGAAGCTGCTAATTTCGTCGTGCGCCATCCGGCAATAGTGCGCGCATGAACACAGGCAGTAAACCGTCCGCGGAAGCTTACTTCGAGGCCTCAGGGGTTATGACGAAAGCATGAGAATAGTTTCGTTGGGAGGACTATAAATACGTTTATTATTCAGTTTGCAGGGCTTACCAAACCACAGGACTAGATTTTTAATTTCAAGGTGGATTCTTGAGATATAATTAAAATATGACAATTTTGTGCATTTTTTTACGTAAACGTACCCATCGTTCTTAAGGACTGTTTCACCCCCGCATCATCAAGACGCTGACGGCGAACTGCAGACAGAACTGATGCATTGGGAACTGTCACATCAACACATAGTGCCAGCCTCCTAACCTGAATCTCTGGCAGGGTGCCCGCCCTGTTCCCTGTACCTCGTTTTACCTTAGTTCTTCCCTCCATCACCACCCACGACAGCACCTGCATCATGTAAATTCATCCTTTTTTTAAGTTTAGTTTAGTTTTTCTACTCACGCTGAGTCATCAAGACTATGAGTTGGCCGAAACATCTCAGTTTATTTATTTGTCTTCTCATCTTCTGTATATGTTTCTCAAAGCGACCTATCTACTTTCTAAGCTAAACTGTCATTCTTCTGTACCTTTTCCCTCACTAGAACATGTTTATCTTGTTCTGAGTTCCAATTAATAGCTAGTGACTAGTTTGATTTATTCTATA
Source organism: Isoperla grammatica (assembly GCA_945910005.1). Classification (NCBI taxonomy): domain Eukaryota; kingdom Metazoa; phylum Arthropoda; class Insecta; order Plecoptera; family Perlodidae; genus Isoperla; species Isoperla grammatica. Next base: position 41,845,147 of record OX246737.1, on the reverse strand, counting down.
TAAACCACTAACAATCTATGATTTTGATGAATGTAATCTAATCCCTTATTTTTTGGTTTTAGGTGCAGTTAAAAGAAAGGCAATTGTTTTGACTAGGAGAAGCTAACAAGGTAAATGTGAAATGTTACCTGTTATATGTAGTAACAAGATCAGTTCATACCGACAGTAGAGCTAAATTACTTCACTTGTGTTGTTCTTTGACGTACGTATTCTGAAGTAATTTTTAAGTGTACTTAGTGTTCGAAAATTTCATGAAATTTATTATTTTGAAATATTTCATGAAATATTTCGTGAAATATTTCATGAAATATTTCAATGATCAAAAAAGCTATTTACTCCAATATGCTGCTCAGTGGCCATAGTCATTCGAACGTAACATGTAAACAGGGGTTATTTTAATGTAGGCCTCACATTTAGAGATGTGCCTAGGTATCATTTACTATGGAAATAAATATTCTTCATATAGAGAGTACTGATATTTTTTTATTTCAAATGCATTTTTTAGAATAATTTACAAATAGAATAGGCCAATACTTAATAGACCTAACTGTATACTAGTTTCAAGGTACAGTTAATAGATTTAGGGACGGTATTATGAACAGCTATTACAAATTTAGTTGCTAATAACGTTTTCATTATGGTAAACACCAATCAGAAGCCTTGAAATCCACGAAATAGCTTATAAGCTCCTATTAAATTTTTATTAGCTGTTCATAATACTAACCCTAAGGGAAATGAAACAAAATAAGATGGAAATGTTACATGCATACATTCTTCTAACAAATCAAAACTAAATATAGACTTCATCTCGAATCTGCTTTGCTCAAGATATAATTTGAATGGAAAATGAAAGTGAATAAGATTAAAATATGATTAGATTTTCCATACATTCTATGGAAAATAAAACATAAGCTTCACCTCTGCTCTGCGGTCTTCCTAAGAGTAAGATGTAATTAAAAACTGAAACAAATAATATTGAATGTATAATCCTACATTCTATAAAAGATTAGATATCTCAACTCAATAAATACAAAAAATATATTTATGGTATGTTACAAGAACAGCCAGATCTATACTGGCTTTTGCCCCTTGGCCTTAGTGTTAATCAGACTCAAAACTAAGATCCTGGTCGGCTGAATCTGTTGATAGTAAAGAAATGTGATCATCGAATTCCATTTCGCCTTCCGATTCTTCAGCAGAGGTTAGATTTGATTCAGATGCAAGATCTTCATCTTCATCTAGGCCTATATCGACAACTCCGGCGGCTGCCATGGAAGTAGATGGTGTTTCAGTTTCTGTATCTTGCGATTCATCCTCTGACTGGGGCAACTGCAATGTATCAGTATGACTTCCCGGTTTTGATGTACTTTCAAGTCTTCTTGAAGGGGTTTCACTTTCAGCCACCGTCTTGGAGGCCAGTTTCAGCTGATGAAAATAAAACATACATTGTCACTTGACTCTTTAGTACATACAATTTTGAATTTACAATGGGATAAGTAAATGTTAAATAAAATAGTAAACTTAACTATTGTGCTACAGTGCTACTTACTTTCAAATTGTGTTTAACAAACACAAGGTTACTGGCGCGATCTGTAGTCAGTCTATTACGCTTAAATGAATGGACATCTTTATAAGTACTGAACGTTCTTTCGCACGCTGCAGATGTAGCTGGCAGCTTAAGAATCATACTCGCAACTTTCGATAGTGACACGTGGGAGCAAAAAGCATTCCACCATACATATCCTTCCATCTTTGTTGCTGCCGTCCAGAGATACTCCTTTGCAAAGATACCCGATTTTAGCTGATACTGCCCAAGTTCAGCCATCAAAGTTCCTTCATCAATATTGTCTTTCTTTGTAGCCACTTCACAAATGAATGCAGCTGCATCAACTTTATCTTCAGATGATAAATGTTCACCCCTATAATAAGGGTCCATCATGTTTGCTGCTTTGTGTACATCTTGAAGGCAAAAGTCTTTTCGTAACTTCAACAGATCAAACAGCTTCTGCTCCTCATGCTTTAGACAAGGTGCCTTTTTTACATGCTCTTCGAAGGACAATGATAGTTCGCTAAAAATCTTGCAGGTGAGACTCATTTGGGGCTTATCAGCTTCAATGACAGTAATCCACAATGCAATGGGTTTCAGCAAAAGATACAAATGCTGTGCCTTGTCCCAAAATACATCACTTAATATGGACCGTTTGGCATTTGCAGAAAGATCCTTTTCACATCGTTCGTCTATGTTGACGGCACGTATGGCAGCTTTATTCTTAAGGAGGCTTTTTAAGAAAGCTACAACTGAACCCCACCTTGTGACAACAGGAAGCTTTAGTGAGATATTGCATGTCCCAGCATGTTTTTGTTTTTCAACAAATACTGCCTTCAGAACGTGCCCATTATTTATGTCTTTGACAATTTTTTTGCCTTCATTGACTAAATCTACCAATGACTGAAGTTTTAAGCAGTCATTAATAAGTAAACTTAAGCCATGGGCTAAACAGCCATATGCTATCAAGTGATCATATTTGTTAGTAACGAGTTGCCAAGCTTTTTTCATATTCGCTGCATTATCGGTGACAATGCCAAAAAATTTTAATGGACCAATGGCTTTTAGCACTTCAATAATGCATTTTGCCGTGTATTCACCAGTATGGCGATTACACTCGGTTGCGAGAGATTTATAGAATACTGGAGCTGGAGTGGTTATAACAAAATTAACGATGCTCTCATTCCTTACATTGGTCCATCCATCGCACATCAGACCCAATGTTTCCGCCGAATCAATGAGATCATTTGTGAAGGTTCTCACTCTTTCAACTTCTTTATCAAGAAACCCATTTGAAACCTTGTAAGTGCTTGGTGGTGTATATGATGGGCGTAACTTCTTAAAAAATGCCAGCCAATACTCATTCTCCACCATTGATAAGGGAGCCGCACTCGCATAAATTGCTCGGCATAAAAGTTCATCTGATTCCACCTATAAAAACAAAATATTAGAATTAGGTATACTATTATTACTCCACTAAATATTTCAAATAAAAAAAGGGCCTAAATCCTAATACGACTACAGTAGAGTGAGTAGAGACCACCTATTTTAATGTAGCCAACTGACCTGTTCCGTAGCGCTCATCTTATCACAGAATGAATCCATCGAGTAGAAAGAATTTCGTGTCTGAAGTTCACTTCTTGAATCTGCTCTTGAAGGTACACGTAGGCCTTCATGATTCGTGGGTGTAGACACATGCAAATTTAGCACTGTTGCTTCTGCTGCTAGGCCTAGCTGTTTAGTGGTGTTGCTTGAATCTAAAACCCCAATTATATTACTTAAAAAGATTAGCAAAAAAGCCAACCCGCTAAACATGTCATTAATACATCCAGTCCACTAAATATTTAATTTGTTGATTCAATACAACGTGCCTAAGCCTAATCAAATCAGTAGGCTAAGTAGCCTAAGAGGAGTCTAGTTTAAATTTCATCAATATGCTGAGGCCGAGGCGGAGGCCTAGGCCTACTCATTGATACATTTATTCATAGGCCCTACCCAAATAGGGACTAGGCTATATGCCCAAACTAGGCCTAGGTCTAATTAGATCAGCATTCCTAGACTAGGCCACCTAATATTGTCGAACTGGTCCAAGACCTAGACTAGTATAAATTGCTCCAATATAGGCCTAGCCTAGGCCTAGGATGGGTGGCTAGGCCTAGGCAAGCCTGGACTTAATTCTGACATATCGAACTCTGCAGTACTTATTACAGTTAACAGCTACTAGCTAATATCATATGCTCTAGGGCCTAGGCCTACTGGTCAGCCTAGGGGTGTGTAGTGTATTATTAAAGAATATGTGATTATCTACTTACCATCAGTAATTGTAGGCCTAGTTTTAGTTTTTAAGGTTAATTGGTCTTTCACCGACTGAGGACACTTTACACAGTTTATTATATGCTTCAGCATACGCGTGGCGTTGTTTGTGGTTGCCCATTTGCAAAACTTGCATTGCCTTTGATCCTTTTTCAGACTAAGAGACTTTAAAAAATATTTATGTATGATAGAACTATGTTTGCCCATCTTGATGTACAAACACAGTCTTGTCACAGACTCACATCCTGTCTTGTCAGTTGTCACTGCCTTCTAGGAAACTTCACTTCATGACTTCATACATCTGTTGTTGTTGCTGTTGTTGTATTCTGGCCACTTGGGCATATTGGAGGTATATTATATTCATTATTTAAATGAAAAAATGATTTGAAATTTATTGAAATATTTCAAAAAAAATGGCTTGAAATATTTCAGTTTGAAATATTTCAAATGAAATATTTCAATTGAAATATTTCACACTTCGATCACTAAGTGTACTATTGATTAAAAATTTGTTTGTAACCTGAATTGGAAGTGAGCATTTAGACATTCTTAATCTTGACTATTGGTGACTACCTACAAAACAATAGCATCTAAGGAAATGACTGTTTAAGCCTGAAAATGGCTATGATGATGATAGTAGTATGTTGGTGTAAATACTACTGTACTAATAGTAGGTTGTAATAAGTGAAATTATAAAGTGATAATGATGACGAAAAGGTAGGAGTAGTAAAGGGGCCATCCATAAATCAACTCCAGGAAGCGAGTTCTTTTTACACTTAAATGTTAGTAATAATAATATTAATAATTAATAATAAGTACTTATTAGGGATGGGCATGCATATCAAATATTGGCATCGATAATGTAACATAAATTACTATTATTTTTATTATCGATCGATAATATTGGCCCCCGGGGGGGTGGATGTTCAGTCTATATTTTGGAAAAATTCTTGTGAATATCATTCAGGACTAATTCCAGCTCTCCTAGAATTTGTGCATCACTCATAATTTTCATCTCTTTAGCAAGGCGTTTGATAGGAGTTAAAAGGGTAACATTTGAAGCCATGATATGATGTGGGGGGGAGGGGGGGAGATGTAGGCTGAACCCAGCCTGTCACTCCATGTCACCTCGATGTCGATGTTGATGTGTCTGTGCCTCCATGTTCAGTAATCGCATCAAATCAACACAAGATATAAATTGTTTTACCATATTTTGTTTCAATATTATTGTTTAAGAAATCAAGGCAAAGGTCTTGATTTATCATGTTGTGAGCCGTTCGACTATACGTTTGCGCAGTATATTATTAGAAGACTTGATCCTGCTGAACGCTGTACAGCGATACTGACAAAGGCATGGAAGAGTACCGCCCGATGTGAAGCCATGAGGAAGAGAGATGGACTAAAGAAGAGTTGCGCGTGCATAATTGTTTGGCGGCCGATGGAAGGTGGATCCACTGCTGCTCCACGTGCACAGACCGCTTCATTTTCGGTACGTTAAGTTACACATTAAATAAAAACTATCACGAAAGCGGAATTATTAAAAATAAAAATAAATTGACGGCCGGGAAATTTTCTGGTAGTGTCCAAAATGGAACTATGTAGACACTGAACTAATTATAAATAGTAATCGAAATTATTGACAAAATCGATTTACAGTAGTGTATTTGATTTCAAAATAAATCTGTAGGTAGTAATCTATAATACAAATATTTTCTAATTGAATATTGGTCGATGAAATTGATAGTTTTGCCCATCCGTACGAGTAATACTAATATTAATAATAATTAATAATAATAATAGTAATAATAATAATAATAATAACAATAGTAATAATATCTGTGTGTTATGAATTATGATGTCCACATGTATCTAAATTTGTAGTACTAGTTTAATAATATTCCAGTATTTGGTTGTAGGTTTCATTTGCTTATAGAATGCCGTCATTTATGCCTAATGTGCTTAGTCATCTCTGTCCATGCCCCTCGCTGGACCCATCCTTGTAATTTACTATGTCCTATGTATAATTAAAAAATGTAATATGCTGAAGCAGGTTCACTTGTCAAGCAGTAGGCCTACTGTCAGTCTGTCATACTTGGGGAAGGAACTTTTTAAAGGAACATGTTTCTTTTTTGGGGAACTTTTCAAGTAACGCAATCCTTATCTTGACAAAGAAACTTTTATTTGAGAAAGTTCATATTTCGGTGGAACTTTTTCAAACGTTCTTTGTAACGTACCTTGTACGACCGAGTCGTTTATTTTTCCGTTCAGCGCCACTAATTAGTTCATTGACAATAAACATATCTGCTTTGCTGACATAATGTTTCATACTAAAATATTTTGGTCCGGTATTTACCACGCTCTAACACTACGACCGGGCAGTATTTCCTTGTGTTGAAACTCGCTGACACACTTAAACATTTGGTATTAAATTATGCAATTTTCTTCCTCTTTTAGTGTTTTAATTATTTAAGCATAGTTGTGTAAATACTCATAGTCCTTCCTATATGATTAATAACGCAACCTACAAAATCAACGACTGCGTGTTTAATTTATAACACAAAAATTTAAAGGAACTTTTTAAAGGAACATCATTCCTTTTTTTGAGGAACTTAATCTTTAAAGAATTAAGTTATAAGAAAGAACTTGAACTTTTTAAAAGTTCCTTTTAAGATTGAAAGTTCGCTTTAAAAAGGAACTTCACCAGGTATGACTCAATAGGTCTATACAACCGAATTTCTTTATGTACAGGGCTGTCTTGCTCTTATAAATGTGTGACATTGTTTTTATTGTTTCAAGATATTCAATTGTAAGCTAAGATGTTATATTTTATTTATCATTCTTTGTTGATTGTGAGAGAAGATTCAAATTAGTTAACTAAAAATGCAATGTAGAGTTTGTGCATTACGGTACTAGCTAGAACTGAAAGCTGGAATGTAATACACGCTATCTATATGAGAACATTTGGATGTATGCATCCCTTTGCGTCTCATAGAGTCACACTGACATGGAACGGGAACTTTTATGTTACATAATCTTCTTTGAAAACTTTTTTGGGCGATAATTAAAAAAATTGACCAGAAGTTTTGTTTCGGTCAACTCATTCTGTGTTGCTTAATGCTTTCATGAAGAAACATTCTTTTTGTATGATACTCTTATGTGCAAACATGCTACAGCAGTCCCTCGTTAATCAAACTCGGTTAAAGCGTTGTAACTTGTAATAAACCAATTGTCATTTTATTATTTGGTGTTAAAAATACGTACATGATAATCTTTGGCTACTTCTTGTAACAAAAGCATATTTATTTAGCCCTCTTATTTTTACCACACAACTAAGCCAAAGGACAAACACTCGTTTAATTGGTCTAACTGAATGTCAAATGGCCTACCATCAAAAGAATACTTTTAAGAATTAATGCTCTTTTTCTGTAGACTGCCTCAGCATTTCACACAAGAGTTTCACTGTCCTGAATTCCATTTTTGTTAAGCTGACAACATTATTTACGAGTGTATACTGTGTTTTTCTTATTTGCAAAATATTAGTAGGAATTTTAGTATACCAGCATACTTTTGATAATGTGGAGTAAAATTACAAATTGAAAACGTAAATACTTAACAAAACCACATCAAACATAGAAACTCATTATATACCATGTATATGGGGACAAAGCTTCACTTGCAATTTGTAGCTTAATATTGTTAATTTTTTTATTTTTATAGCCTATTATGATTTTAGAATGGCTAGAGTAATAACACTTTATATGTACTGCCTGAAAAGTGATTTTACTTTGCCGATACCACTTGCAAGTCACAATTATTTGCAGTTATCAAGAGTACTTGTAGTTCGACAATTTCAAAGTACATTTAGATATACCACTCGGATTTCATGTTGCACTTTCCACTAAGTTGTACACTAATGATTTGATTAGACAGACATATGTATCCTAATACTGTATGTACTGTCAAACTGAACTCTCAGCCTCATGGTTCTCCATGCAAAGCTTGTAAAACATAGTACCAGTACTGTAGAACCATTTAAAAATTGGGTCATTAGAATGTACTACTTTCTGCGTGACTATGTTCACAACTCTGCTTTACACAATGCAGTTACTAAATTGTGTCAGTAATGTTGTAATGGTTTGATAATATCAGCTTGTGAGTTGTGAGCTTTGTTTTCCTCAATGTGGTTATCATTATCAGTCTGATAATGAAATAGTATATTATTAATTTAATGGTGTTGTAAGTAACATTAGCGTGGAAGCACCGCTATTTTTGTATTCCTTCATGCGCCTATTTGTTAATCTATGAATCTATGTAATTTGTTCACAATGTTTATTTTCACTGTGGTTGTTGATTGTGGATTATGTATTTCATTTGGCCTTGTTTGGGTATGCCAATTACTTTTGATGTTATCAACCACTGCCTAAATTGATAACTGTTGCTAGTCTTCCATAAGAACAAAATCATGCCTAACAACTAACAAGCTTTGGGGCACTTCAGTGTAATCTTGATTATTTTCAGTTTTGTATGTATAGGGGTTTAACATGTTTGGGCCTCTACCAATCGACACACGAAATGTATTGTATTGAAATATTGTTGACTTTTCTGGAGACTTCTATCAAGACATATTTTTAGAAAGCAATAGAAAAGTCAACAAATGGGTAGTGATTCAATTTCTTCGGTGAATTTGTAATATTTTTATTATATTGCTGATGGTGATGGGTGATAGAAAAACTGATCATGTTATCAATGTATGTGCTTACTGCTTGCAGATATAGCATATTGGAATGCTTTCTGCATGGCAAGTTTGTTTACATTCTCTTATGAAACATTTTTCTTCTCAGGAAACAATTCTGAAACTTTTTACTTTGGGATTCCTTTGAAATGTCTTTGTTGTAAAACTACAACAATACTGTTGATTGTGCAATTGTTAAACGGGACCCAACGCCAATACTAATGTCTGAAATCCGAGGACCTAATATTTCATGTTCATGCTTTTTGAAACTAGGGAAGTTCACCAATTGGTTTTGCAAGTGAATCGTAAGGCTACATTTGCTTTCATTGGTAATAAATTAATGATACGATTTTGGCTTACTGATTTTAACGTAGATGGGATGTTTCACTAGTTCATCACACAATTTAAAACGCATGTGTAATTGAGTAATGCCCTACATACTTACAAAGGGCCATAGTCTTGGTCTAAAATACTTGGTAAACATTTAGGAATTTAATATCTGACTATGTTTGGAACTCGGGAAAGAAGATACGATTAGATATTAGGGTTGAAGGACGCTTGAGCATCAAGGCCATTTGCACCACTGGAAAGAAGATAAACAATGACAGAGAAATCTTAATTATGAAGTGATTATGAGTGACAAACTGTGATAACAAATTCATGGCAACTCATTAAGTTTCAGAATCATTTCCTGGGTGGGTTGTACCTGACAGTCTCCAGCCTTTTATTATTTTTTCTTTCCATCAAATCACTATGATACTACTTTATGAAATAACCTTAACTGATATTCTTCATTGTTAATGTTGATTGTACATTTATAGCATCAATATTGATTTGATTATTTTGTTTTTCTAGAATCGATGTCCTTATATTATATATTTATGGTTTATATCAATAATACCATAATTGTGTATTTCACTAAAATAAAATCATATTGTTGCTCCTAGAAATAGCAATGAAACATCTGTGGTTATACTTTATTTCCTGTATGATGAAATAGTTGAAGAAATTAGTATTAGTTATTAGATAAACTGTCTCTAAGATAGAATGATAACCAGAGCCCTGCATTTGTGGTGATTAAAAAAGGCAAATTTGGTTTTTAAAAACCTGAAAAGCGGTGAATAAGCGGTGTAAGTCAAAATTTGCATTTCACGGGAAACCAAAGTTCCATTAAATTAAATTTTAAGGAAATTGGCAAGGAATGAATGGAGATATCTTTGTAACATCAAGAAAAATAATGTGGTTATCACGTGATTTCCACTGAACTTCCCTATCGACCGACCCTTGTCTCATGTTGACGGGTATCTATTAGGGTGGGTCGAAAAAGTCGTTTTTTCGCGTATCAAATTCTAATAGGACTCGAAAGATGTGTATTTGCATGCTTATCAACGGAAAAATATTGAAAAAAATCATAACTTGGATCTTCAGTTCGCGCAAAGGGCCTAAAGTTTGAAAAAAAAATAGAAAATATAGGAAATAAATTTTTGAGTATCGAATTCTTATAGGGCTCAAAAGTTGTGTATTTTCATGCTTATCAATGGAAAAATATTGAAAAAAATTATAACTTAGATCTTCAGTTCGCGCAAAGCGCCTAAATTTTAGAAAAAATGCAAAAAAACACCAAATCTTGGGTTTACGCTCAAAATATACAAGTTATGTGTTTTGGCCGCGCGATGAAGTACTTTGTACTTGACGCTATCAAAAGCCAAAACACATAACTTGTATATTTTGAGCGTGAACCCAAGATTTGGTGTTTTTTTTGCATTTTTTCTAAAATTTAGGCGCTTTGCGCGAACTGAAGATACAAGCTATTACTACGTTTACATGCAGGTTTGAAATCGATTTGAGAACGTTTTGAGTTTTCAAAACAGCATATAAACACTTCGAAAGTGGGTTTGGATCGGTTCGAGTCACGCCTGTTTGCTTGCAGGGGTGACTTGAAAACTAGTTTTGGAAACTGCCATGTAAACACCCCACTGCCGCCAATACGTTTCGACTTGGCGGGCTCATTAGCAAACTAAACCGGCGGTGGCAGTGCAAAGTGAGGTTAGGTTCTCACTTTTCTACCGCGCTTGTATCTTCTAGATGGTAATATATTATATTTTGAAGTCGCAAGTCTTAAAATATAACAAATGTGTGAGGATTACATGTTGTGACAGCTAAATGTGACAGCTTTGTTGTTTTGTTGTTGTTGTTGTTGTATAGATTACCCGCACTGCCCTCTCTGTTGTTCCAATGTCTCTTTAGAAAGCAGTGAAATGTCTTATTGTAAGTGGCGCTGTATACCGGGAAATGTACGAACTAAAAAATGGTTTGAGAACGTATTCAGATCGATGGCATGTAAACGATCGACGGTTTTGGTTTGACTTGAGTCAAAACTTTTTCAAACCTGCATGTAAACGTAGTATATGATTTTTTTCAATATTTTTCCATTGATGAGCATGAAAATACGCAACTTTTGAGCCCTATTAGAATTCGACACTCGGAAGATTTATTTCCTATATTTTCTATTTTTTTTTCTAATTTTAGGCCCTTTGCGCGAACTGAAGATCCAAGTTATGATTTTTTTCAATATTTTTCCGTTGATAAGCATGCAAATACACAACTTTCGAGTACTATTAGAATTCGATACGCGAAAAAACGACTTTTTCGACCCATCCTAGTATCTATTGTGCCGCGCTCTTTCCGCAATAGAATGTACAATAAAAATACACGATTTTTGAAAAACATTCGTTTTTTTTTTTTTTTACTCGTGCTAATGAATTGAATGAATGAATTGATGATGAATGAATTGAATGAATGAATTGAATGAATGAATTGGTGAATTATAATTCAACTTTTTGCAAAATCGTTGAAAATCATGGAAATCGCATATATAATAGCAGATATCGTGAATATCGCGTGAAAACGCAAATTTCGCGAAAATTCGCGGAAACAATAACCATATATTTAATATCCCAATGACCTGAAACGTGAAGATATGACCAAAAAAATCACATTTTGGAAAATTCGCGTTTTTCGTTAAAACCATAAATGCAGGGCTCTGATGATAACATTGTGAAATACGGACATTTAACAAATCTAACTACAAATGAAACGCGAACTCATGTTACCTATAGGGCCGGACAGGCCCATCGGGCAATCGGCCTGGTCGAAACCAAGAATGGTCTGACTTGCCTAGAGTAATTATGCTTGATCAGCTCACTCAAGATTGACCAACTAGAGGGTTTCATCAACTTTTTAAACTCCGATTTGCTGGTACAGAATAGGAAATTCTCTACATCCCGGGCAACTGTCATACATTTTCAGTGCAATGTTTGTTGAAACTATGGTTACCAAACCGAGCTTACTAAATCGGAGCTTAAAGAAGTTGGTGAATGGGGACCCCTAGGTATGGCAAAATGCACTTGCCACCCAATAAATTGTGTGCACTTGCAAGTTGCAAGCCAGAGCGACGGTTGGGTTGAGTTTTCTCACCCCCTTGCTACCCGCGTGAGGCTTCACTTGCACATTAGTTTTTTACTTTGTAGACTTTTGCCATATGCTTGGCCTCTTTACACTGATTATGCCTGTAATCCCCACCCCACCCACACAATGAAACGAATTACATTTTGGTTGCTCCTAAGGGTGAACACAGAACACAGCGTCCGACATAAAATCATGAGAACCCCCATAAGTGTTCCTACAGACAGTGATAGTGAGTCTAACACGGAAGATCCAGCGCATGCTGTAATTCAAGACTTCCAAGCGCGGGGTACCATTCACTACTAGCTTGAACAGACACTGTAAGTCTGTAACACTAACAAACAAAATATTTTATGTCAAAAAAAATTGTTTCATTTTTAGTGTTTTTGAATAATTTTCCAGACAGAGATGTTTTTAATGAGCAAAAAGGTTAATAACCCCATAGCGGTTTATTATAAAAAAATGTATTTAATAACTATAGCATTTGTGTGTGTTGGCCTTTATCCAACTTCACTTCAGGTTGGGGGGGGGAGCAGCATGGTACCTACCTTATTAGCAGTGTTGGGCCAGATAACCAAAAATATTATCTAGATAAAGATAAGATAAACACACTAAAAAATTATCTAGATAAAGATAATAGATAATAAAACTGAAAAACATCTAGATAAAGATAACAGATAACCACTGTTATCTAGATAATAGATAACCAGATAACAAACAGGGTAAATGCCAAAGTCCACGAATTAAGAGTTCTGTACTTACTGCAAGTCCGTAGTCCCATAATAACCTTACCTTACCAATTAAATGTGGGTATTTTTATTAATTATTATAAACATTGTACAATAAAGGCAATTTAAAGATTTCAATTGCCATTGGCACTGGACAATGGAGTGATATGATTTACTTTCATAATTAGGATCAGGATGTAATCATGTAAGCCACAGTAAGGACTAGGCCCGCATACTTTTCTTAAATCTTACTAGTAGCTATAAGCGTGTTCTCATCATGCATTAGTAAATTACTTATGTTAGATTAAACATTTCATTTTTCATTAAATCAACTTGGAAATAAATTATTCCATTGATCAAAAAATATTAGTACAGAGTAGGCCTAATTAAAGTTTCTAACTAATACAGGCTACTTTTTCATTTCATAGCATTTTTTAACATATTTTTTTGTATGTATGACATTTAACCGTCTTTGTTTCTCAAATGCTAACTTGTTACTTTAAACTTGATGTGACGTGTCCAGCCGCTCGTCTCTTGTAAAAAAATGAAATTAGTATCGAATTATGTTATATTACTTACAAATGTTGTATTATCTGTTAGGGAAAGAAGTTATCTAGATAACAGATAACCAAAAATATCATCTAGATAAAGATAATATATAACTCTTCTTGTTTTTATCTAGATAAAGAAAATAGATAACATATTGTTATCTAGATGATTATCTAGATAATGCCCAACACTGCTTATTAGTCAGGCTGATGTCTTTGGCCAGCTAGCTGACATAACATAACCACATCGTATCCTTGCTCTACATCGTGAACTGGCAGTCAATGTAACAACACTAGCCACTCTAGCTGCATAACCTTTCTCTCTTCTATGCACGTTTTTTTTATCTGGTCCAATCATCGGTTTTTGGGTACTGATCAGAAGGAATTTATGCACTTTAAAATTATTTCTGACAGCAATTGTCATCAAGACCAGGACTAAGCTGCTTGGATGTGCTATTGTTTCTTAGTTCCTTGAATACAACTTGGATGTAACTGAAGTCCTAGGTCAGGGCCTTTTTAGTGCAGTTGGAAATGGTAATTTGCGTAGTTGATAATTCGTCTTTTGATGGTGAAATCTTGATGAAATGACAATGAAAAATCTTAGCAACGCACATTGCAGGACATTCAACAATGTCAGGAAGTATAACAGCTATGGAAATAGAAATTTTTTTGCAATATGCATTCTTGTACTGTTGTTAATTGTTGTTTTTATTTATTGTGGTTTAAGGAAGTAATCGACAACTAAGATCCTATGATGTCGGGTGGTGTTTGAAAGAAAAAAAATATTCAGATATTAAAAAAATAATCGCATGCTCGCTTATCAACGCTTCACATTGTTTTTCTAGCTCAAACAATTTGACTGGATCCAGGTTTTTCCCCATATGGTCACTGGTTGTTATTTCTCATCAACCTATGTTGGCTATTGATTAGTAAATTAGTTTGAGACAAAAATTAATAGGATGTTCTCTCCGACTCTTGATTTACTTATGTTGGCAAGTGAACCAATACATCCACAAAAGGTCTTGCCTAGCATAACTGAACTGAATTCATAGATATAAAAAAATGATTATGGCTTGCAAAATGAATAGAGTATGGGGAGCACATGGAAGATGTAGGATTTGGAACAAATTAATTCTTGAGATGTAATTTACAGAATCAATTGCAATCTTCACTTTTTATTTGTTGAACTTTTTATACTTTTTTGTACACTAATTTGTAAAATAGTCTCAAATTATGAGAATATTTTTGTAAACCACTATGTCTCATAGATTGTTCTCTGGGCATCACAGGTTTTACATGGCTGATACACATCCATAGGTTCTAAGTTTTCATATAACTTGGCGGGGGGACTACAACTCTTCACTTAGAAATGTGTCGGTTTTAAAGCTCGTGAGTTCCAAAAGTGAACCATCTTATACTTGTCATTCAATTCAAGGCTCCGTGACAGTTACTTTCAGATCATCAAAATGTATATAAAATTAAACATAGACTTCATATAATGCAGTGTCATTAATGTTTTATAAATAATCGGCCACTAGTAAGTATCCCAAAAAAGAATAAAGTAGACCAACATTTTGCAAGAGAAAGGATGCAAATCCACGTGTTGTTGTAAACACAGCCCAACACAAACTAAATAGTAGTACTGTAGCGACTAAATGAATTTGTAAACACATTTCTTGTGCATTGTCTGCATTGCACACCATACATTTGACTAAAATATCAACTTTTAAAAGTAGCTGATTTAGGCAAGATCATCAACATTATGGCTCTGCCATCCCTATTCCTCATCCATCTGCATCAAGATCCCTTATCTTTTATTTCAAGCCTCTCTTTCTCCTCATTCATACCAGCCAGCTCACTTTTTTTGACCTGACCCCCACCGTCGCCCATTTTGCCCCGGGATAGAACAGATTTAGAGTAGCTGACAGAGAGGCCAACGTCAGACTTAGTAGCAATTGATTACGTCGTTCGTCAATTACCAATGCAGTAAATAAATCAATTTAAAAGTACAATACAGTATAAGAAATAAACATTTGTAATTGTAATCGAATACCAGTTACATGTAACTATGTAGATGTTTTAATTAGTTAGTTGGAATATTCTTTTGGGGGGAAGGGGGCTTGTTGCCCTTCCTTCTGCACATTCGGCACCTCTATGTACGTAATCTTTCCTATTTTCAACACACATAAAAGATCCGACATACACAACACAGTGCACACTCTGATACCAGACGCCCCACAGAGAACATGTATCCCGGTATTGCGAAGACTATCCACAACTACTTGTCTGGGAATTTGTAAGTTGGCAACACTAATTTTGCAGTTGAAATTTCTCTGGTACCAGTAGTAACAGCATTCTCTTTTTATAATTTATACTGAAGGTTGACAACTACTGGCACTTTGTAACTATTTTACACCTTATTTTTCGTCAATCAATTACAAACAACAGTAAATCTATGCAATACCTGTGTCATGCCAAAAGTCTATTAGTTATCACATTTGAACTTTTTCATGAAACACTTGCTTACAGTGCAATAATATCAAATCCGTATTACTCACTGTGTCCCCTGAGCATGGCTTGGTTAATAAATACTTTAAGATAATGAAGAAACCTTTAGAGATTAAACAAACACATTCACTGGTTTCACCACCAAGCATAATGAGCTTGCTTGAGTCAGACCATCAACCCTTTTCTCCAGGTGCTTGTTTCTGTGCAAGGTAAAGGAATCCAATTGAAGATAGAGCACTGACGAGAAATATTACGTCAAACCAGCGATGATAGAAGTTGAACTGAAGCTCGCCGAGCACTTGGGTGATAATGATTCGGTATTCAGCAGGCATGTTCATACGCATGAGTAGCACAGATGATACAAAGTACATACCCTAAAAGAAAATACATATCTAAAGCCAACATTGTTATATGAAACAACGATTAAGTATTAGGAATTAGAATGGTGTTCACTTTTCACTATTGAGGCAAAAAACTAAAAAATCAGTCCATGAAGCTCAAAGAATGTGTATGCCCACATAACGGGAACCAAAATCAAACTTTCATGGGCACCTGAACTACAATATCACATTGATTTTACTTATGCCTTTCAATTTTTGTTTTAGAATAATTACGTTAAATTTATGCTTTTATTTAGAGTTAAGAAGTTTTGCACACCCCTAAAAAAACACGTGTACTAAACAAGCTTTATGCATTGACCGAGATGTGCAAATAGCCCAAATTTGTTCTCGAATCCTTGAACAAAATGCAAGGCACTTTCTTGCAACTTGTATGAACTTTTATATGTACTATTACAGTTCTGCTATATTTATTAGTAATACTTTATTTTGGTTGCTGAGCACAAGCCATAATTTCCTGACATTTTATACAAACACGTTCAGTTGGAGCCAAGCTTGACTTTAGCCAGACCATTGCCAATCAAGCCAGGCTGGCATGTATTTAATATATCAATAGTTAATAACCTACCATAATCTGAGCCAAAACAAGGACAATGATGTTCGATGATTTGCTGCTGGATATTGCATAGAAGAACTGAAATCAATAGATACACATTGCCAATTACATTGGAGTAATTTGTCAAGCACATAGGCTATGTAAATAACATAAGCCAATAACTATTGATAAAAGTAGTGGAGTGGATAATAAAAAGGAGTCTACATACAACCAGTGAGAAACCTAATTACTAGACCCATGTGTAAACACAATAAAAAAATAAGAAATATTGATACGTAGGACAAGTTAACTGTTGTACTATATCCTTTGTGGGCTTTATTATCTATATGAGTGTGATAATGATTTTATGTGGAGGGATACTGCAACTTAAAATTGTTTTTTATTTAAGTAGGAAACTATTAGAAGTAATCCTAGTTATTGTTATCTATTTGATGCAAACAAGTAATATGTAATATATAGTACAAAGCTTTGAATTGAATTTTTATTTATTTCTTATTTGTTCAATGACAATATGTATCATTAGGAATATCACAACAAGCATAGCCCTTGGACACAGAATGTGTGTGATATCCCCAAACATTTTAAAATGTATTGAATGTTAACTGGTAAGACATTAGTATTTATAATAACTATAATAACTACAGCTGCCATTTCACATAATATTTTCAAATTTATTGTTTTATCAAAGTTTTAACAAAATGTAACAATGTTGGGAAAGTTTAATAGTTTAAATATAATCATTTACAATCGCATACAGTGAGATAATCATCTCTGGAGCACGTGCGAAGCAACACGGCTTAGAAGTTAGAACACATCCAGGCTCTGACAGATGAAGTGGGTGACCTTAGACCGAGTCAAGTATTACAGTTTGAAATCCACCATTCGATGCAATGCCCACGTCTCACTGGGTTCTTTGGTCTACTCCAAGCAGTGGTAACGGAGAGAAGAGAAAGTTGGTTTATTCTGATATCAAATGTTGAGAATGAAATAGCACAAGACTCAATTCCAAAAAAAGCCATGTGGCCGTGTTTTGTTTCGGACAAACATTGAATATGCACCAATCAAAGAAAGATACAACAATGGAGTTGCCTAGCAACACATTGTGTGTCTGCCTGTGATGTCACAACCACCTCAATTGAGTCTTGTGTTATTGAATACTGTATGTGAAATGGCAGCCCAAATAATAATCATGCTTTGTTTCCTAAGAAACACAAAATAGAAACAGAATTAATAAAACTTTCTTACTTTGGTAAGGGTGAGCAGGAGACCTCTAATAGATGTGACTACAATACATCCAACGAGGAAAAAAGAAATATGCTGTGACCAGAATGTCACATCAATATTAAAACCAATCCAATGGACAGCGATTTCAATGCCACGAGTCACTGGATCTTTCTTGCCCACACGGTCAAACACTATGTTTATTGTAGACTGAAAAAAAAACAATCTTCAAAGTCAGGTCAACAGAAATAGAATAAAATGAATTTGTATTTATTGTCTACCCATTCAATTACAAAAACTGATTTTCTGTGGTGGACATTTACACCAATTATTATTATTCGTTCCTATGATGGCTCCAAAGTCATCGTTTACGTATATACCAGTACCCCGGTTGGAAACCACTGTACTAGATGAATGAGTTACACAAATCTTTAGTTTTATTGTTCTTTGTTAATTGTTTTTGGTACATGGATGGTTGATTTTTTATGAGGCTGTGTACCTGCTACTTACAATAAATATTTTCCACATGCAGTAGAGTGAAAAGAAGTAGCCTAGAAAGTTGAACATCTTTCCTCTCCATGTAGAGGCCCAGTATATCCTCTCTTGCATGCAGTGCGCATCATGAGCTTCCAAGAACAAGTGTCGGCTCAGCTCCTCTAGACCGGCGACCTCTTGTTTCAGCTGCCACACATCTGTGCACCCACAGCAGTTAAGGGAAACACAAAGACAATACCTTTAAGTGGGTGACAAATCTTCGTTAAAAAAACTATTAAGCGGTAGATTATGTAGGGTAAAACAAAAGATCAACAAACCGAATTCAATGCTATCAAAAAGGGCAAAAAGTGGTATTATTACTTATTAGTGAGATCATGCCATTATGTACATACTGAAAGACTGTTGACTTTTAGAAATACATATTTTTTATGTTAGTGAATAGTGATAAGTATTGTGCTAGAAGGCCTTCTGAATTCTTTAAAAATTAGTTGATTATTTTTTTTTTATTCGGCAATAATGATAAAAAAATATACGATATCCATTTGTTCAATACTGATTATTCAAATTAGCACTATCCTCAAATGTATGCTGCACATGCACACCATCTATCGGGACCCGGACACCCCATCAAAAACTCATATCGTTATTTATCCACTTCATCTGTCATCGCAACCAAGCCGCTGGTGCACCCTGCCAGATTCCAGATCCAGGTTCTGGTTCCAGTCCCCGATATTATTATAATGGTTCTGATTCCGGGTGTTTTAAGGTTCCATAAGAACTTGTTCCTTAAAATAATATTTTGAACGAATCATAGGAACTTGAAGCATTCACATACAGCAGCAGCCGGCTAAATAAAGGGCTAAGGTTGAATGGGCCGTGAGTGACAACCAATAAACACAAGTGGATGTCATTTCTTTGAATGAGTAACTGCTTTGCTTGGACCTCTCATAATTATCGAAGGGTGGCCGGCAGACGTTGCCAGTTTGTAATATTTGCGTTGGGCCTACATTTATCCATAAATCAGTAAAATTAATCTTAAGTTTGATGGAATTTATGTACCGTAATTAACAACAACAATAACTGTTGGAACGCTGGATGTCGATGGCCGTGAAAGCCTGGCACGCACCAAGCAGGTCCATCCCTTCAGCTCTTTTGTTGCACTGTCTTAGAGATATGTCCAATTTCGACCACCTATTCACCGTTAGTCTTTACAAAACTCCGGCTGCTGCTGAATTATTTTCCTCGACTTTAACATGTCTGCATCAAAAGGTGAAGAAAGAATATGATTTTGCAAACTTTTAACATCTAGCTGCTAGCACATTGATGTAAATGTAATGGTAAAGGATACTCTCTCGTGTATCTTTTGTGGGAGATGTGACAGTCTTGAGCATGCCCCAAATACTGGACGGACTACTTTCGGCCTGTTTATTGCTACTTCCAAGCAGACCCTTTTTAGCCAAAGTAATGCGTTTCTTTTTCACCAATATCATATCGATTGTTTGGAGTAAACGCTTCTCAACAGCTGCTACATCTCCGGCAGTCACTGGCCTAGAAATACATTCAAACAAATGTTTTACAAGTGTTCAACCATGGTAACATGTATCTTAGCTTGCTTGAGCACGAGTCATATTCCCTAGAATTGGATTCACTTGAAAATGCTGACACAAGGCTCGGTGAAATTTACATGTTTTCATGGGCAGATCTAGATGTGTGATTTGGCTTTTGGGATGCAGTCCTTGTCCCTTTTTTGTTCTTTACGTGTGTTCTGGTGGCCCAGAGATAGACCGTTAACAAAGACAATGGACACAATGATGATTGAAATTGTCTTATAATAATAATAATAATAAAAAAAAAAAGTAAATAAAAAAGTAAAATAATAAATAAAAAAAAGCTCTTGACCACATGACAGACTTTGACAGTACAAAGGTGTTAGCAGGAATTTAATGGTGTTTTCCAATGGACTGCACTCGAAACGAGACCAGTGCGCACTGAAACGTCACAGTGACGTAATGCACTAGACGAGTGGAGCTACTAGTGCAGCGCTCATTGGAACACGAAAATAAACTCTGTGCAAAGATCTAGCGCGCCAAATGAAGAAGCGTAACTGTGTGGTTATTATAAATATTATTATGGGGTCCGATAATGCCGAAATAATAACTAATGACGGTGTGTTGTGCAATGTGAATATTGCTGGTTGTTTGCAGTTATATAATATGCCTATATACCAGCATTTAGCCTACATAACCTACAAATAGAAAACGACGCATTGAAATGAGATTGCAATAGGGCCCTAGCTTTGTGTAGGCCTATCCAATAACCCTAGGCCTCAGAATGTAGCCCTGAATTTTTGGTTTAACTTCCTTAGGTTGCAACATTTGGAACAATATTATTTCGTCATCGCTGCTGTCGGAGGACACAAGAAATTCCATCAACAAGTACATATCTCCCGCGTCTAATGCCGCCATCTTTGCACTGACTTGATTGCACTTGCCTCTGAACTGAGTGCGACTCAGTGCGGCACTCGATGAGTGCAGTCCTCCATTGGAATACGAAATATTGCACTGAGTGCGCACCGAAAAGTCCATTGGAATACGATTGTGGGTAGCGGTGCGCACTCAGTGCAGTCCAGTGCACCCATTGGAAAACACCATAACTTATAAACCCGAGAATGGTAGTGGCAATTGAAATTGCGAAGACACCTGACAGCATGCCCAAAACACGAAGTATCATCAAATTCGGTCCACTTTTATTAAGCGAGCGAAGCGAGCGTTTCCACTTGACTCTTATGGCACTTCATTCTGTTTTTTTGTTTGTTTTTTTTTTTTTTGTTTTTATGTCTGTCGATAGCGGTCGAACGGAAAGTCCGATCAACTTGAAATTTGGACCATCCACAAGCCTCGATGTGGATTGAAGGTGTATAGTTTTGAGGCAAAATCGTTCGAAAAGTTACAAAGTTACACCATAGTTACTGCAAAATATTTTTCTGAAACAAAATGGGGGCAAAATGTGAGATAGCCATATTTTTTTAAAGCTTTTTCCAATCACGAATATGTTCATGTTATGGCGATCTGATAAATATTGGCAAAGTTACACAAAAGTTACTCGAAAATATATTTCTGAAACACAGTAACAGCAAAATGTGAGGTGGCTATCTTATAGTAAATTTTTGTCCGGTCACGAATATACTAACGTAAACGCGATTTGATACATATTAGAGGCAGAAATTACATTTCTTCTGCTGTCAATAACTGTTAGTAACGGTGGCGGACCGCGGCGAAAACATGACAGCGAAAATTCTAAGCAACGCACATTGCACTGCATCCAACAATGTCGGGAAGTATAATAGCTATGGAAATTAGAAAAAAATTTGCAATGCGCATTCTTGAATTGTTGTTAATTGTTGTTTGTATTAGCATTGAAATCTTTTCGCCAGAAAGTTCGTAGACATTGACGCGCTCGCTTATCAACGCGTCAAACAGAGCGTTTTCCTAGTATATATACATATATTTATTTTTTCCAACAATTTTTTTTGTTTCTTCATGTTCTTTCTTATTTGCATACTTCTATTTTTTTTTTTTTTTTTTTAATATGTTGAATTTCCACTTCATTTGATTTTATTTCATTTCTCAATTATTTTTTCTTGTTCTTGATTATATTTTATATAGTTCAGTAGTTTGTTTTGTTTTTGTTGTTATTGTTATTTATGATTTCATTACTATTCATTGTTTGCATAGCTTAGTTTTATTTAAGGTCCTCCTTTGTAAATCAGTTTTTATAACTGAATAGGATAGACATTATAAATAAATAAATAAATAAAATAGGCATATGTATTTGTTCTAGCGTATATGTTCGTACACCGAATGAGATGATCCACTTGTTGCTTTGGGGTATTATTAGTCCATGTTTTGTGATCAAGTATTTTTATATGCCTACCTCGTTTCATGACGGCAGCTTGTATAGCACAAGCCTCGATTCCAAAAATAATCATGTGACTGTGTTTTGTTTCGAACAAAAATTGAATATGCACCAATCAAAGAAATACAATGGAGTTGCCTAGCAACAGATTGTTTCTTCGATGTGTGATGTCACAACCCCCTCCATTGAGTCTTGTACTATTGCATTGTATTTATTTGCGTAATGTCGAATTCTTACACAATGTGCTTGGGGCATATTAGGCCTACATGTAATTTCTTAAACTAACTAAAACTAAGAGAAAGGCTTGTAGCATTTGTGCAGGGGGGGGGGGGGGGAGATGAGGGGGTGAGGGGGTTAAGTGCTAGTTACCAAAAATGGGGTGCATGTTGAAAACAATTTATTTAAATAACAGTACATGAAAAGAAAGGTTAAAAAATGTACATACATACATGTACAATTAATGCATGGGGATGTTAATAGTCTGCAACACACCCACTGCACATGTGACATCCCAAACTTGTCTAGCCCTGAATCCGTCCAAGCAAGGTCCATTTTATTTTATTACTTTTATAACAAGATAATTTCTGCAGCCTAAATAAACTTAAATTTAATTATTTACATTGTTTTCTTACCTCATGAAATAAGCCATGGAGGTATATGGGTAGTTGACAGCACCAAATCCAGATAGCAAAGCCATCACTGTGACCCCGATGACACCAATCCTGCTTATCCCTTGTTCAATTGAGAGAATGCCTTGTTTGGGGCTCAAGATGGGGAATGGATCTCCCAACTTCCAGAACAAGTAGATATATACTATCCAAATAAGTAGTGTAAGTGGTCTGATAAGTCGAGCTTTCACTAAAATACAATGAATACAAAATATACATTATGCACCACCGCTGACCCAAAACAATTATCTGTTGATGTGCATAAGAATGGAAAGTACAGAACTAGAGTTATAGGCCTACTATTTTTAAGTGTTGTTAAGTAACATGCTACTTGTAGTATGTTACTTTTTTTGGTAGCGAGACTGGTAGCGCACTACATTTGAAAATGCGGTAAAGTAGCGAGTAGCAAGCTACTATTTAGAGTACTTGTAATGAAAACTCGCCACTACTCTAGTTTTGCAATGAACAAATAAACATTTGTTTCACCCACTCCACTACAATTCCCACCATCAGGTTCGGTATGACGACTGTCTTTGCCCTTCTTGTTCCAATGAATCATAGTCCCAAGGTCGCCTCCCAAGCGCTGAGTTGCTGTTCCACCCCGTGAGCTGTGATATGAGTATGACTCACTTCCGGACCGTACTGTCGTTTCAATTTCGAGAAGCTCATAGTACGCAGCTCATAGCTCAGCTCATAGTTTCTGATACATTATTTTATACTAGGAAAACGCTCTGTTTGACGCGTTGATAAGCGAGCGCGTCCATATCTACGAACGTTCTGGCGAAAAGATCTCAAAGCTAATAAAAACAACAAATAACAACAATTCAAGAATGTGCATTTCAAAATTTTTTCTAATTTCCATAGCTATTATACTTCCCGATATTGTTGAATGCAGTGCAATTTGCGTTGCTAAGAATTTTTGTTGTCATTCTGTCTAGTGTTTTCGCGGCGGTCCGCCACAGTTACTAACAGTTATTGAGTGTAACTTTGTAACTTTTCGAACGATTTTGACTCAAAACTATAGACCTTCAATCCACATCGAGGCTTGTGGATGGTCCAAATTTCAAGTTGATCGGACTTTCCGTTCGACCGCTATCGACAGACATAAAAACAAAACAAAAAACAAACATAATGAAGTGCCATAAGAGTCTAGTACGAAAAAAAACAAAAAACATAAGAGTCTCGTGGAGGCGCTCGCTTCGCTCGCTTAATAAACAAAAATATATACCTATAAAATGATTATTGGTAGGAAGATAACCTAATCTGTTAACAACTGTATACGTTAATAAACATTTAATAGAATCTATAGCCAATAGGCCTAGATTATCAAAGAAATAAGTTTAATTCCTTTTCCGGCCTACCGCATGTAGGCCTACAGAGAATTATTGTGTTGTAAAGTTATTTAAATGCATTCTCGAAACACTTTAAATAGTACGTACTCCTGGTACTTTATAAAAACTTAAAGTAGCTGTAAAGTAGCATCACTACTTTTTTTGAGTAGGCCTACATGTAGTGAGCTACTTACAAAATACAGTAGCTGAAAAGTAGCCCTAAGTTACTTTCAAAGATCAAGTAACTGTAGCTGTAACAGTGCTACTTTTAAAAAGTAGCTTAAACAACACTTCTATTTTTACTTGAAAATGTGTGTTCCAGGCAAAAATTATGAACATTTTAATGTTTTCAACTTAATAGAAACTAATGCCCGGTTCCCATGCATTTACGTTGGACGTTAGTCAATCGTAGCCATTTACGACAACGCTGGCGCTGCCCCCTCTACGTTCGTCGAAAATACTACAGGCTACGGTTGGCCAACGTCCAACATAAAGCATAGGAACTGGGCATAAAGAATGTCTGGGACATGAAACTGGCTGTATTCACTCTTCTTCAATTTTTTATTATGACAGACATCTTTTTCCCTGGCCCACTATTTTCTCCATGGCAACTACACGTAACACATCTAATTGGTGATTACCGTGTGGAGAAAGTCATAATACCATGCCTTTTGAGTGTGTTAGACAAATCCATACTGCTTTTAATTAAGCGAGCGAAGCGAGCGTTTCTGTTAGACCTTTATGGCACTTCGTTTTTTTTTTTTTTATGTCTGTCGATAGCGGTTGAACGGAAAGTCCGATCAAGTTGAAATTTGGACCATCCACAAGCTTCGATATGGATTGAAGGTGTATAGTTTTGTGGCAAAATCGTTCGAAAAGTTAGAAAGTTACACCACAGTTAGGCCTACTGAGAAATATTTTTCTGAGACAAAATGGTGGCAAAATGTGAGGTACCCATATTTTTATAAAGATTTTTCATAACATGAATATGTTCATTTTATGGCGATCAGATACGTAGTGACAAAGTAGCACATAAAAGTTACTCGAAAGTATTTTTCTGAAACACGGCAAAATGTGAGGTGGCTATATTATGGTAAATTTTTGTCCAGTTACGAATATAAGTAAGCGAGCGAAGCGAGCGTCTCCACTTGACTTTTATGGCACTTCATTCTGTTTTTTTTTTTTTTTGTTTTTTTTATGTCTGTCGATAGCGGTCGAACGGAAAGTCCGATCAACTTGAAATTTGGACCATCCACAAGCCTCGATGTGGATTGAAGGTGTATAGTTTTGAGGCAAAATCGTTCGAAAAGTTACAAAGTTACACCATAGTTACTGCAAAATATTTTTCTGAAACAAAATGGCGGCAAAATGTGAGATAGCCATACTTTTTTAAACTTTTTTCCGGTCACGAATATGATAATCTAATGGCGATCTGATATATTGGCAAAGTTACACAAAAGTTACTCGAAAATATTTTTCTGAAACGCAGTAACAGAAAAATGTGAGGTGGCTATCTTATATAGCAAATTTTTGTCCGGTCACGAATATACTAATTTTAACGCGATCAGATACGTATTTGAGGTAGAAATTACATTTCTATTGCTGTCAATAACTGTTAGTAACGGTGGCGCACCGCGGCGAAAACAAGACACCGAAAATTCTTAGCAACGCACACTGCATGACGTCCAACAATGTCGGGAAGTATAATAGCTATGGAAATTAGAAAAATTTCTGCAATGCGCATCCTTGAATTGTTGTTAATTGTTGTTTTTATTCTCTTTGAGATCTTTTCGCCAGAACGTTCGTAGATATGGACGCGCTTGCTTATCAACGCGTCAAACAGAGCGTTTTCCTAGTAATTTAAACGCGATCTGATAAAAATTAAAGGCAGAAATTACATTTTTAAGCGAGCGAAGCAAGCGTTTCCACGAGACTCTTATGGCACTTCGTTCTGTTTTTTTTTTTTGTTTTTATGTCCGTCGATAGCGGTCGAACAGAAAGTCCGATCAACTTGAAATTTGGACCATCCACAAGCCTCAATGTGGATTGAAGGTGTATAGTTTTGAGGCAAAATTGTTTGAAAAGTTACAAAGTTACACCATAGTTACTGCAAAATATTTTTCTGAAACAAAATGGCGGCAAAATGTTAGATAGCCATATTTTTTTAAAGCTTTTTCCGATCACGAATATGTTCATGTTATGGCGCTCTGATAAATATTGGCAAAGTTACACAAAAGTTACTCGAAAATATATTTCTGAAACACAGTAACAGCAAAATGTGAGGTGGCTATTTTATAGTAAATTTTTGTCCGGTCACGAATATACTAATGTAAACGCGATTTGATACATATTAGAGGCAGGAATTACATTTTTACTGCTGTCAATAACTGTTAGTAACGGTGGCGGACCGCGGCGAAAACATGACAGCGAAAATTCTTAGCAACGCACATTGCACTGCATCCAACAATGTCGGGAAGTATAATTGGTATGGAAAAATTTTTGCAATGCGCATTCTTGAATTGTTGTTAATTGTTGTTTGTATTAGCATTGAAATCTTTTCGCCAGAAAGTTCGTAGATATTGACGCGCTCGCTTATCAACGCGTCAAACAGAGCGTTTTGCTAGTATTGCTGTCAATAACTGTTAGTAACGGTGGCGGACCACGTTGAAAACACTACACCTATATGAAATGACAACGAAAAATCTTAGCAACGCACATTGCAGGACATTCAACAATGTGGGGAAGTATAATAACTATGGAAAACATGTTTGCGATGCGCATTCTTGAATTGTTGTTAATTGTTGTTTTTCTCAGCTTTGAGAACTTTTCAACAGAAAGTTCGTAGATATGGACGTGGATAAGCGTGGCGTAGCGGAGTGAATCTCTATTCAACTCAATTCCGTCATTCTATGTGTATGTGTGTGTTTGTACAAAAATTTTGTTTGTCGTGAACAGGTTAAATGGCTTGACGGATTTGACTGAAATTTTAAGTCGACAGTCGTAACCACAAAACTAGGTGCTGTTTTAACATAACCAGGAAAATCTGTGAAGAGAACAATCTACCAGAAGTTTAAATAAAAAGCAAAGAGAAAAAGTTACGCTTTAACTAGTAGAGATAGAGTGTAGCTTTCGCCTTTTTACTCTTCACTTTATGTCTTCTCAGTATGACGGCAACATGAAAAGTCTTGTAAGCTCTATCAATATTAAGAGTCAATTTCAGGGCTAGGAGAAAACGTTTAGTTTTGTAAACGTTTATTTTCCCATATTTTCGCGTTTAAACATAACACACCTCCTGTTCACAAAATGTTTGTGATAAAAGCGAGTTGTAATATTCACGGAAAAAATTTCAACGAAATAACACGTGTGATTTATTATATTTATTGGTGATCACACCTTCACCTTTTTGTGTCCAACTAGTTGTCCACAGTCATTTTGACACCACACACTAGGCTATGCCTTGTCGGCTTGTCGCCCGGTCCCCAAACTCGCCCCCGCCAACCCCGTAACCTAATGTCATCGGTGGCCTGTTAGATCTGTGACAGGAAAAATTTTTGAGTTTGGGTTTTGGGTGGGGGTGGCGGGGAAGTCTGGGGAGTGGTCGGGCGGGGTATAGGATAGGACACGGTTAAACGTCTATGAACATTTGTATATGTAGGCCTACATTTATTTTTGTGCAGGCGTTTACAAGAATCAGCCCTAATAACTTTTTCTCTTTGCTTTTTACTTTTCTAACTTCCCAGTACAACAGCTGCTAAAGGTTGGACAAACATACATTGAATGCAGAGTTTGAGCTAATTTGAAAAATTGGATAAACCATAATCAATATTCTGACTTTCTGCTTACAAAAGAAAATTCAATACCGCATTAATTTTTTTGTTTAAAAGTTTAAAGCTATAAACATTTCAACTCTACCATCACATTTAAATGACTCTTTCCTAGTTAACACTGTAGGCTACAGTCATCACTAAAAAATTTGCACAATAATAACCTTCCACCTCTCCATCACATCAATCTGCTACAAACACAGAAACTTAAAAGCTTTATTTGAATTTTACCCTGCTCTCCTCTCTTGTACCTATTCTTTCCTTGCGGAACACTCAACGTGCATCTAACACCGTCAGGAATGTCTATACGCCTTCTTAAAGCTATTGTTCCACATTTTATCCTTACCTGAAGCTATGAATATCACAAGGTTAAAATATTACTTACCAAATTGCAAGTTGCTCAAAATGTAGTATCCAATGTAGAAAGGTATGAGAACAATAACCATGAATAGCATCATATACAGGCCAATGTTCCAGTGCAAATAGCGAGAACTTGAATCTAATACTCCCAATATTTCAAATATAATAAGCTCGAACATTGTACAAGACAATGAGAATGTCGTTGAAAAGATGAGCTGGACCAATCTTTGATGAACTTCATAATCTCTAAACAATTTTTTCACAAAGAATATCCAACCACCAACAAAGAAAAACACCTGAAAACAAGAAATAAACACAATTATTGGCACAGGATTAAGAACACGTTTCTCCATTACAATCTGGATTAAGAGATAATTGTGTGTATAGGGCTTAAGGGATAGACCTAGGCCTAGGAAAGCCAATAAATTGTCAATCAATATTTAACGCTAGCCCTACGGCGACCACCGGGACCTTTGATCAGCCTTTTTTGGTATGGTTTATTAGCATACTGTAGACTTACAAATTGGTATGTCAACACCGGGAATTTTTCGTACCCGCATAACCAGGGTAGCAAAATGTGTTTTTATTGTCAATGGTGTCAAATGATTCAGAAAATTGTGGATACACTGCAAGCATTGCTAAACCATTACAGATTGCATTGTGTTCAATGGATCACGCTCCCAAGTATTCAAAATTATTGTTAACACACAATATACATCACGCAAATCGACTACGAGTTACAAACAAGAACAATGGTCGCTTCTGTAGGGTGTCATCGTCCGCAGTCACATGCATGAAAAAGTGCAAGTAATTATGTTTTATCTTTGAAAAGGAAAAAGCGGATAATGACAGGTAATGGGTAGGGCCTAATAGAAAGTTGGAACCGTACCCATATGCATAGGGTGGGTAGGTACCGGACAAGGTCCACTAGATCGCTTGTAGCGTGCGAACAATTACTCCGCTAGGAGTAAATCCAGTAGACCTTGGGTACCGGATAGCCGTTGACATCCCTATTGACAAACTACAAAGTATAGGTAGCCTAGCTCGTTCATTCTATTTTACTATTAGTTGATAATGCTAGGCCTATGACATGTAGGCCTAGGCCTAGGCCGGGACATGTTGCCGTCCCGAGAACTATTTTCAGGACTTTGGGACCCAAAAAAAAACGGGACGATCCCGGTAAAACCGCGACGTCTGGTCAGGCCTACCCTAGGCCCTAGGCCATTTGGGACCTTGGCTACCGCTAAGCCCTAGGCCCTAGTAGGCCTAGGCCCTAGTTCTTCATTCAGCGAGGCCTAGCTAAATACTTGTAGGCCTAGGCCTAGCCTATTATTGCATACATTCAATTAGGTTTTACAAGAATGCCTATCCTTTTTAAAAAGAAAGATCTTCCATTCCAACACAAAACTAGGCCTAGGCCTAATTACACACAATCCATGTATAATACTTCAACCCATTACCTGTGTAATAAGAATCACAAGAGTATCTTCTAATATTGCCATAACCTGACATCTATGGTGACGTTTGGTTTTGTTTAGAATACCGGTACGAGGTTAGAAATAGGTTATGGTATGGCAATAATGACGTCCACAGCTGTTGCTGCTACCTGCCACCGGTTCACGCCTGTGAAATGGGCTCCAACAACGGGGGCATTGGGTTTGAAATATATTTCAAACCCAGGCCGCTCTAGCCGAACCCCCTTCAGTATTGCAGCGGACTACTTGACCGACGTGTATCCGTATGTGGAAGTTGAAGATTATATCACAGGTGTCTATTTTTGACGTGCTGAATTTGTATCCACTTGTTCACAGTTATTTACAAAGCGTAATTTTGGGTTTACGGCCTGATTTCCCGTTTCCGAAGGAGAGAGAATTGCATTTTTGACAATTTAGTTGGTACAGTTATGGCACTTTCTCGAGTTTACATGGCAGCAGATGTTTATATGGTGTGCCTTCAGCACGCACTGTCAACAGATAAAGAAGAGGTTATGGGGCTTCTAATTGGCGAGGTAAAGTTCACGTTATTCATACGCTAGGCCCTAGGCCCTAGGTATGTATGTAGTTTTCTTATGTAATTTTACTCTGTTCTGTAACTACGAATAGGCTAGGCCTAGGCCTAGACCTAGCACGACATGCGCTTGGACCATGGCGTAGTGAGTTCGGTTTTTGACTGGAGTTCAACTGAAAGTGAACCATTGGCATTCATAGGCCTAGGCCTAGGCCTAGCCTAGGCTAGGCTACAGAATTTTCTATATCAACTTACACAGTGGCAAATTTTGGGTTCAGTCGCGGCTGATATATTGCTCTCTTTGTACGAGATTGTAAGCTTCAATCACGTTGACAGGTTCTCCGACCAGCAAGAAGAGTGGATGCGTAGCTACCAAAAACAAGTGACTTCCGATTATTTTGTCCTCGTAATGAATAACTCTTAAATCTAAATTAACATCACGTACCGAATTTGAGGATCGCTAAAGTTAATAATTAAAACTAATAATCAGTGTTGGAAAGTAGCGCGCTACCGGTCTAGGCCTAGGCCCTAGCATGCTAGGCTACTTTTCTTGTAGCGGGATGGTAGTGCGCTACTTAAAAAAATGTGGTAGGCCTAGGCCTAGCTTAGCGAATTGCATGCTACATTTTTCAAGTAGCGTTAGCGGAAATTGCCTAGTTTTATTTTCCTTCCCTGTCTCAATTTTTTTTCAATACGTGACTAACCGCCACTTAATACAACACACCCACCCCAACTTGACATGACTACGTATATCACGCAAGTAAAGGCGCCTAGGATGAAGGCGCCTTGGTTCCAATCGGTTGCAGAGTGTGGTATACACGTCGAATTTACCTCAAGGCGGCGGCGATCCAACTCGCTTGGGCAAGCGAGTTGGAGGTTAGAATTCATTTTGATTTAAGTGATATACACGTCAAAGCGGCTCCGCGATGCACAGCCTGTGTTGTGATTGGCTGAATTGCAGTCGGTGTAGATAGTGTTGGCAAATTGAAAATTTTCAATTGAAAATTTTCAGTGAAATGAAAATTTTTCAGAAAATTTTCAAGAGACTTTTCAGAAAATTTTCAAATAATTTTTATTGCTAATATGATTTAGGTTGGTCATCTTACATCATCTGATAGTATTAGATACCAAAGAAAAGCATGTGGAATTGTGATACTGAATAGTGAATACCCATTTAAATGTCCATTCAATGCAAAAATGCATCTTGTTGCCTGCCAGAAAATTAAAGTTATATTCAAACAAAATGACTTTGAATACCTTCTATATTAAAGGCCAGTATTACAATCAACAAATAACAATAAAATCTGTTGAAGATAACAAAGCAATTTGTTGTAAGCAATAATTGGTTGATTTCCAAGAAGATACTGACGGGAGGTTGCCAATGGTGAAAACAAGCTACTCGACAAATAAATAGTAAGGCTGTGTCTCAAATCGATGTTTTTCGCTAGACGACTAGCGTAGCCGACTAACCTAACAATTAATAATAACAATTGGTAATTGTTGTTTTAGTAAGGTAGGCGAAGCAGGCCAAAATAGAGATTTGAGATATGCCCTTAATACAGCATTGAAATAGCGGGCCTAATTACAATAAGTAGGCTATTTTAGTAACGATAATCAACAAGTGTCTGAGTTGCTTTTCAATACAGACATATTACTAGTAAGTTTAAGTAAAATATAAAACCCATTTTTTAAAGTACAAACATCAAGTTATATGATAACACTAAATATTTTTTTTTTGAAAATTTGTTGAAAATTTTCACGAAAATTTTCATGAAAATTTTCATGAAATTTTCAACAAATCAAAATTTTCTGAAAATTGCCAACACTAGGTGTAGATAAGGGCGCTTCAGATTGACGTGATATACGGAGCAGATTCCTCACTCGGCAACCGATTGAAAGCAAGACGCCTTCATCCCAAGCGCATTAGAATTGCGTGATATACGTAGTCCGTATCTTCGAGGTTCAGTGGTTGATGAGTATTGAGTACCTCGGAGGGCCGGCTGGCTACGGTTGGGCGGATGGTCCCGAGTTTGAAAGCTTTTTATTTATTTTACAATGTCTGTTTACCTTAAATTAGGCTAATTAATTTATATTTACAGACATAGGTAATTATAAGAATGGACTGCTTTTGTATAGCCTACTAGGTTAATCCATCTACAAAAGTATCAATAATTATATATTACTATAATGAGCATAAACGTTGTTGCATACACAATGGTGTGAATAGTGTGATACTCCCAGAAACTTGAAACCACGATGTTCATTTTGTTTGTAGTTTTGGGTGTGTTTTCGAAACGTAGCGCGCTACTTTTTAAGCGGAAGTAGCGGTAGCGTTAGCATGCTACTTTAAACCAGTAGCGTTTACAACACTGCTAATAGTTGTGTTTAATTGTTGATACAGTGGGGATAGTAAGGTATTTTTTGCGCTGTCGTTAAGACGCCAATATGGTTTGGAGCTGCCTGCACTAGAGGCCTACAAGGATGATGAGTTCTTTGCAGAAGAAAAGGGTGATTTATATTTATGGTCTCTAATAACACCAACAAACTTCTTTTGAGGTTTGATTTTACATTTTACAACTGTGTAGGTTGAAATGGAAAATACTCTAGGCTAGTCTCTAGGCCTATTTCATGGCTCACCCTTTCAAGATATGTGCATTATGGTTGTATGCCTAGGAACTGGGGAATGTAAAATATTATATCACCCACGTACAATTACCATTGGATAAAGGCACTTTGTTTCTAACCATTTGGAGTCGAATTTGTTTTGACCTACGCAGTTCACATCCGCAATTCACATCCGGAATGACTAGGCCTAGGCCTAGGATGATTCAATTCACTTTGATTTACCTGATCTTAAGTCCTAGCCACAGTTGTTGGCATCAAGATGGCAATCGTAATACGGAAATCGTGAAAGAGTTTAGCTTATGCCTATTACCTACTTCCTCCTTATGGTGCTATTTACAACTAAATCGTAACGCCGCCATCCCGATTGTAATTGGTATGGGCTCATAAAGCCCCAACCAGAATTGTTGGTATTGGATTGCAACCACAATCCAGAAATCATGAAACAATTAACTTTGACCTATGTGGTTCTTATGGCACTCACTGTTCACAATAAAATCGTAATGTCTTATTTTACCTATTTTTTTTTATTTATATGATTTAGCATCAGAAAATGTCGATTGTGATCCTGATCCCGATTACGATCACGATGGCGACAATTGTGGTTGGAGCAAATTTTTCTAATTGCAGTCCCGATGCGGGCAGTTGTGGTTTGGGCTTCAGCGGTTTAGCCTATATGCATCAAAGTGTTATCAGCAGAATTGTATTGTAATTGATGTGTATAGGCCTATGCTACGTGAGAGTGTCGGACATTTCCACGCACAATCAGAAAACAATCAGAGTGCTCAGCCTCTGAAACCCGGTACCGGTACATATACAGGCAGAAAGACCTGGGGTGTCCCAACTTCACCTCCTATACACTGCTCAGACTACTTTGATATGCAAGAGTTTTGCAATTAGACTCACAGGTCACATGCTGTGTACTCACTGGGCTAACCACAGTGATTCTTTTGCCCTCCTCTCCTCCTTGCTGTTGCCGACAGTTCAGTGTGGTCTTGCCACCAGTTCGTGCAGGTCAACAACCAGGGACGACACTAGAGGGGGGCTTGAGGGGCATGGTCCCCCGAGATTTGATTTGGCCCCCCCTAGTGGCCCCCTCCCCCCCCCCCCCCTCCCCCCGCCAAGGAAACAAGATGTCGGTAGAGTATCCAGTAGCAAGCTACTATTTAGAGTACTTGTATTGAAAAATCGCCACTACTCTAGTTTTGCAATGAACAAATAAACATTTGTTTCGCCCACTACAATTCCCACCGTCAGGTTTTGTATGACGACTGTCACTCATTGCTATTGCTCTAATGCTCATAGTGACAAACCGTCTCCCCAGCGCTGTTTCACACTGCGAGCTGTGATATGAGTATGACTGACTTCCATTGAGGGGACCATTGTTTAAATAAGCTCATTGTGTGAGATGCTAAGTGCAGTTAGGCCTATATGTATCTCTTTATTTAGCGACTCTGCGCTAGTTATACAAACGTACGTTCAGTCATCATTGATATTACAGTAGGGCCTACACCATATAAATTAAAAATTAAAAAACATTTCAATGACATAATAAAAGCTAAAATTACAATTACAGTTAAAAGGAAAGTCACAGTTAAGACGTTGGCTTAATGAAGACAGATGTCCCCAAATCAAACAAATTTTAGTGGTACCAACTTTTAACTATCATCATCTCTACACTTGATGTACAATTTAACCTTGCATTTAAATTCTTGAACATGTTTACTAAGTCTAATATCTCTTGGTAACAAATTGTACTTTCTAGTTCCTACATAAGATTAAGACTTATAACATTTGCCTATTGCATGCTTCCAAATATATAACAAGATCAGTGTTGTTAAAGCTACTTTTTAAAAGTAGCACTGTTACAGCTACAGCTACTTGATCTTTGAAAGTAACTTAGCTACTTTTCAGCTACTGGATTTTGTAAGTAGCTTGCTACTTGTACAGCTACTCAAAAAAAGTAGTGTAGAGTAGTAGTAGTGTATACTCAAAAAAAGTAGTGTTGCTACTTTACAGCTAGGCCTACTTTCATTTTTTATAAAAGACCAAGAGTATGTACTATTTATTGAAACAACGGTACGGTCCGAAAGTGAGTCATACTCATATCACAGCTCACGGGGTGAAACAGGAAACTCAGCGCTGGGGAGGTGGTTTTGGGACTATACTATTATTATTATTATTATTATTATTTATTCAACAATCTCTTAGGTACAATTCATATAGATACAGACTTACGCTAGAGTGTGGACCCAGGTAGATCTACACCTATATGGAACTATTACTAAGCTATTATTAAGCAGGTTAGAGAGAGCTAAAAGCTCCATGACACAAAGTGCTAAACCTGCTTTTTAATCTAAACTTAAAGACTTAAACTTAACTTAAAAATACAATGTTAACTTAAATGAGGATGATAATAGACGACAGTGTAGAGTATGGTAGAGTAGAAGAAATAGAAACGTGGGTGAAATTTTTATGAACCATGCGACGAAACATAATTATATACCGAATTCATGTACCAAGGAATAGCAGTGTTTGTCAATACATATATCATTAGTTATACACTCCCTTTAGGTGTCGTGCATACTTAGCCAGAGGGGCGCACTTAATGGACTTATCCACAGCATTCCACTTTGCAGCAACACGATACCAATACCCAGCCTGATATGAATTAGTCCTGGCAAAGGGTGGGACTAAGTTTACACCACGACTGTCTACTCTTCTGTAGCTTAGTTGCAGTCTTTTTAAGGGGTCAACATCTATGTTACGTGTGAAGCACTTTTTTATGAACATAAGGTCTACCCAAGAAGGCCAATGTCAGTCGTCATTCCGAACCTGTGACGGTGGGAATAGGGAAGTCTCATCAAAAATAAATATTCCTCAAAGCACCTAAAAATGGAAGATCATTATCTAACAATACGGGTGGTACAATTTTTATATCTGAGAAGGGTATATTTCCAATTCTATTAGCATTTTGTTTGAAATTTGGAACTTCCTGTTCCGTAATTGAAAAACGGCTCTTGACGTCATAACTCATGTAAACAACTGCCTCCTTGAAGTATTCTTAATAATACCTATCAATGATATCAAATACCACGGGACACTGGCCTAAATTTGGTGCGACACGTAGGTAGTGCTGCTCTCAAGCGGCACGAGGAGATCCTAACATGATAAGAATATTGTTACGAAGATACGTAACAAATACCGATAGGTAGACTATTATAATATTTGAAGTTACGTTGCTCTTATAATGAAGTCAATCCCTAAGAAAGGATTTTTGAAAATTCCGACCCTAAGGGGGTTAAAACGGGGCTGGAAGTTTTTCATTAGAATACCAATATCTCAAAAACTAAACGTGCTATAGACCTGAAAATTGGTACACAGGTTCTCCATTGTATACAAAAAAAAATAGTTTTACCATTTATCGAAAATCCAATTAAGAGGGGTGAAAACGGGGGTTTAATTTTGTATGAGCATATCTATAACTCTAATACCAAAGATGACATATGCGTGCAAATTTGTTGAAAACGGGGGGTGATTTTACAGCTCAAAAACCAAACATGTTACAGACGTAAAAATTGATACCGTAGTTAGATTCTCCTCCAAAATTAAAGGAACACAGTTTTACCATATTTACGAAAATTCAGTGAACGGGGGTGAATAGAAGGGGTGTTTTTTGATCATGAGAACACCTATATCTCAAAAACCGAAGATGTTACAGACGTGACAATTGGTAGCTAGATTCTCCATTAAAGATAAAGAAATATGTGTTGTACCATTTTCCAGAAATCCACTCAAGAGGGTTGAAAAGGAGCGATAGAATGAGGGGGTGATTTTTTTAATCTCAAAAACCCGAAGATGTTCCAGACGTAAAAATTGGTATAAAGATTCTTTTTTAAAAATAAAGAAAAACATGTTTTACTATCTTTCGAAAACCCAGCAATGGGTGGCGAAAAAGGGGGTTGTTTAAAAAATGAGGATACCTGTATTTTATTAACCAAGGATGTAACGACTGTGAAAATTGGTATTTAGACAACTTAAAAAAACAATTATAAATATGTTTGCATTTTATAAAAGTCCAATTATCGAGGGTGAGAATTGCGAGGGTGAATTTTTTTATGAGGGTATCTATATATCTTAAAACGCGAAGATGGTAAATGTGGCAATCATAATAATTATGGTGTTTTTGTTTTTTAAATATCTCTTAAAAAAACTTAATACGTGTTTTACTTTTTCCATTACATTCCAGGGGGTGAATTTTTTTTTTTTTTTTATCTAAAAACGCAATATGTTACAGACGTGAATTTATGTATTTAGATTCTACTTTAGAAAGAAGTATTTACGTGTTTAACCATTTTCCTCAAACCAAGGTAAGGCGGGTGAAAGAAGAGGGGGGAGGGGGTGGTTTTTTAAATCTTAAAAACCGAAGTTGCTACAGGCGTGATAATTTATATTTTTATTCTCCTTTTATAATAAAGGAAAATGTTTTAACATTTTCCGAACATCCAATAGGGGTGAGATGCGGAGGTGATGTGTTTATGATAATTTCTATATAACGAAACAGGAAGGCGTTTCAGACGTGAAAATGGTTAGCGATATACTTCACTAAAAATTAAGAAATGTGTATTTTACAATTTTTTGTTTTATCAAGCGGGGGAATAGGTGGGAGGGGGGCTCACGGGGGTGGAAGAGGGTTAATTTTGTATCTACACAAATCAAAAATGTTACATATGTGAATGTCAGTACTTACATTCTCCTTTAAAAATAAATTAACATGTAATTACTATTTCCCCAATTAACAGCTGTCAGGAGAGGGAGGGTGGAAAAGGGGTGGGGGTTAATTTTTGTGGGTAATAACAACATATATCAAAAACGGAAGATAATACAGACATTAAAATTGTTATTTATAGATTTTTCTTTAAATATTAAGAAATGCGGGGTTTACAATTTTGCGAAATACAAATTGAACAATTACCCCAACCCTATACCATCGCTTTTTCATCATTCACCCCCCTAAAAGCGTCGCGTAATAACATAAACGGCCCCTGTAATGTTCGTTTTACACACATTGTTTCGCACATCTGTTACTTAAATACTAAGAGTTATTTTAGATTAATTTGGTTATAATTATAAATGGCAATTATAAGTCTACTACATATGTTTTCAGTACAATAATGCGTAATTGCTAGCTTTACTAACAAGTTTTAAAGTGCAAAAATAACATTGAATCAAGCGGCCATCATCGTCGTATCTCCTCAAGCCGTTAGTAGCGCTAGTGTTGCGTGTCGCAGCCTTCTTGTATGTTAAATATGGACAGTGTCCAGTATTATTCTAGTAAGGTATTTGATGATATTAAGTTGGACATTTTACAATATCTAGGATGCAGTGACTTTACAACAATGCCTTTTATACCACTGTTTTCTTCAGAAAATACATTTTGATACAGTATTTATCAAAACGTGTTTGAAATAATGCAATTATTTAACATATTGTTGTAAATTACTGTTGAGCAGTGTTCATTTACTAACTAGAAATAAACGTTGGTTTAGTTAAAGTCTTATGAGAGCAATAATCTACTAAAGGGTGGGATTTCAGTTATTTGTATGATATAAAATTATTGTGTACTGAGATATGACGTCAGAACCTTTTAATCATGAGCAAGATGGCGCAGGTCCGTTTCTGAGCGTGTTTTGACAGCAATATCTTTGACTTGCTGTTAAAGCGATATTAATGCACCTTTTGAGCCGAAACCAATTAGTTCCCGTTTATTTTAACTTGAGGTAACCAGTAAGCAAATAAAAAAAATGTGTGAGCCTTCCCTATTGTGGCGGGCGAAACAAACGTGTGTTTGTTTATTGCAAAAATAGAGTAGCGTTGATTTCTCGCTACTAATACTCGTGTATAGTAGCTTGCTACTTACTTTACTGCATTTTCAAATGTAGCACGCTACCAGTCTCGCTACCAAAAAAAGTAACATGCTACAAGTAGCGCCCTACTTAACACTGCCCAAGATCTACATTTCTATTTCTTCTATTTCTAGTATGCAATTAATCTCTGACCTTCCAAACGTCACCAGGTGCATTCCATTGTATCTCCATTTGCACGCACCAATTCCTACTTTTATAGTTTTCATTCCAGAGCCACAAGGATTTGGATGTTCCCCCTCAATATGGAAATACCAGCTCTGTCACATCCAAAATTTAAGTGTTAAGCCTATTCGCTCTATTTCTTTGTAATTTGTATTTAATCTCTGTAGGCCCCGAGGTAGGCCTACCCAATCTTATTTCATGTCAAACCCCAAAATTCATTTTATTCACAGAATTCGTTTTATTTGGCGATTTGATTTCAACTCCTATTGACATAGTTTGTGGAGGTACAAGATCGCACCTTGCAAAAAAAAAAACTATCTAGACCTATCTGTTTTAAAATTGATGGTATAATAATTTTCAGTTTCCTGAGCTACTGGTATTGAGTGGATCAAATCAATGTCATGTTGTGATGATCATTGATGAATAAAAACAAATATATGCTAATTGAGCCTTAATGTTTTCGTAATGTTTCAGATTGACTCCGAAAAAATATCACATATATCAGCCTTAGTTATGCTTCGTCGTTCTGATAAGCAGAAGGACCGTGTTGAAATTTCTCCAGAGCAGCTCTCAAATGCTGCTGTTTATGCAGATAAATTAGCAAATGAATTACAAAGACCAATGAGAGTGCTTGGATGGTACCATTCTCATCCACATATTACTGTATGGCCTTCTCATGTTGGTAAGATACATTAATTAGAATTTCACACATTCTCACATTCAGTTGGGTGTAAGGTTGGCTTTTGGTATTAATTTCGATTAAAACTATAAGTACAATAATTATATGCCCCTAAAATGTAAAAGAAATATAATTTTTTTTAATTTTCTTGGTGTCAAATGTTTCATAGAAGTACCGTAGGCCTACTGTACTTGTGCATGCATTCAAGTCACATTAAAGAGTAGGTAGTCCGAAGAGGTTTTTTTTCAACTTTTTTTCCTCATCTTATATATGTATTTTTTCTTGCCGAATTGCCAACCTTTATGTTTTTGTCTTTATTTTATGTTAAAATGTTAAAAGTTACTACTTAGGAAATTTTATGAAGAATACATGTATCTTGTTTGTTTATAATTTAATAAATTGTGTTTCTACTAAAGAGTAGGTAGGGCTATCTATCTGAATAGGCATTTTCATTTTAAATTTAATTATAATCCTCCATGCCTGTGTAGGCCTACACAGCATTTCATTATGCTACATTTATATTTTATTTCAAATTTTATATAATTAACTGCCAATGAAACATATATTTTGTGGCATGTGCTAATTTCTAACTTAGGCCTATTTAAACTAACTTTCGTGTACTTCTGTCTGGTGGAGGGGGGGGGGGGGGCACACCCCATGCAAACCATGTATTTGTACTTCACGTAGGGTACCATGATTGCCTACATAGATTATCTATGTTTATTATGTCAACTGGAAAAATAAATGAAATATAAGGCAAGACATAGTTTAAGCACAAAAATGTCACTTAAAATGTCTTCTGTGTTCTGATTATAGATGTAAGGACACAAGCCATGTATCAAATGATGGATGAGGGTTTTAGTGGTATAATAGTCTCCACATTTTCTGAAGACAAAGCTTCAAGGGTAAGTACTATCTCATCATCACGCCTGAAAACAAAGATAAATATTGATCTATTTATTTATTTATTTCACCGTATGATTTGAACAGAGCGCAAATATTGGTACAAACTACAAATATAGATAGGTCCTACTACTATATATGTATATACAATTACAAAATAAAATATACATACAAAGCTACAAAATATACATAGGCCTACATTCAGAATAACAGTAAGGATGGGTCAGAGAAATGGGAA
The DNA here is from genome assembly GCA_945910005.1 of Isoperla grammatica. Taxonomy (NCBI): domain Eukaryota; kingdom Metazoa; phylum Arthropoda; class Insecta; order Plecoptera; family Perlodidae; genus Isoperla; species Isoperla grammatica. The sequence goes on along the minus strand of OX246737.1, from coordinate 41,804,001 downwards.
TCTAAGTTGTTAGTTATCAAAGAATCCTTTAAAAGATATCAGGACATTCAAAGCTTCAGCAGACAGATTAGGAAATGTTAAGAGAGAGATAGCGAGAGCGAGAGATTGAACAATTATTCTAAAACTAAAACTATATAAAACTAAAACTAATAATGTCGCACGTAAACCAAACCAGTAGGCTTATCTAAATTTTTAGCCATAGGTAGGCTATACAGTAATCTCCCTTTAATTCAAATTTCAAGGGACCCTAAAAACTTCAATTTGAATTACAAAATTTTGAATTAAAAGAACATTAACACTATGTACCGGTAGCGGGTACCATACCTAAATCTTCTGCTGGGACTCCATCAGTAGTTTGAATAATACATAATCTTGAATTAACCGAGTTTGATTTAAAGAGGGACTACTGATTTTATGATCAGCAAAATAACCAAAGCAAACAGAGACCCATGCAATAATATTTTACTTCCTTTGCATTGGTAATTGAGATTTTGATAATTAGGAAAACGCTCTATGCGATGCGTTGATCAGCGAATGCATCCATATCTATGAACTTTCTGGTGAAAAGTTCACAAAGCCAATAAAAAACAACAATTAACAACAATTTAAGAATGCACATTGCAAACATGTTTCTAATTTCCATAGCTATTATACTTCTATTATTCTTTTCTGGGATCTGCTATTAAACAGTGGAATGGTCTTCAAAAAGTAATTTTAAATCCCATGCCAAAAAACTGTCATAAATTTAGAGATATGATTATAAAAAACAAATTTAGTAGTATTTAAGTAACATAAAAATAAAAAACATTGTTATTATTATGATTGTAAACATTGATTATAAAAGGGCTTCTCCCTTCCTTAATCAATTGTTCTAATAATTACTTTATACTTATTTAGTGAGAAATTTATGTCAAATGTTTTGTAACTGAGTGAAAGAGCTCCAAACTAAACTAATAAAGAATACAATACAATACAATACAATACTTCCCGACTTTGTTGAATCCTGTGCAATGTACGTTGCTAAGATTTTTCGTTGTCATTTCGTATATTGTTTTCTACACGGTCTGCCACCATTAGGCCTACTAACACTTATTGGCAGCAATAGAAATGTAATTTCTGCCTCTCAAAACGTATTAGATCGTGTTTAAATTAGTATATTCGTGACCGGACAAAAATTTACTATCATAGCCACTCACATTTTGCCGTTAGGCCTACTGTGTTTCAGAAAAATATTTTCGAGTAACTTTTGTGTGACTTTTCCAATACTTATTAGATCGCCATAAAATGAACATATTCGTGACTGAAAAAATCATAAAAATTTGGCTATCTCACATTTTGCCGCCAGTTTGTTCCAGAAAAATATTTTTCAGTAACTATGTTGTAACTTTGTTACTTTTCAAACGGTTTTGTCACAAAATTATACACCTTTAATCCACATCAAGGCTTGTGGATGGTTCAAAATGTAACTTGATCGGAATTTCCGTTTGACCGCTATCAACATACATAAAAAAAAAAAACATAAAAAAAAACAGAACAAAGTGCCATAAAAGTCTAATAGACATGCTTGCTTTGCTCGCTTCAAAAATCAGGGATAACTCTATGCATGGCTTTGAAAGCACTTGAGAATCAGTCTGAATGTTCTAAAGTTTTTCGGAATCCCTGCTGCGGATGGCGCGATTCCCGATTTTGTATACATCTATTATATCTATGTGTCTTATTTAGTATTCCTTTTCTAGTTCTGCATTTAAATAAAACCAATTACAAAATATTTACCATTCAAAATATTATATTTTCGTGAATTGCGACCCACAATTTATGAAACACTGTCTTAGTTCTTACTAAACTGAAGTAGGCCTAATGTTAGTTGCAATTTAGGGCTATTTTGTATTTTCTCTTTAGGACATTAGAACGATAGGGTACTTTCGAAAGTACTGACCTCATTGACATTGACATAGGAACCCAGCAAATTTCTGATTGACTCTAGTCAATACAGTTGAATGGTTGATTTTAAAAGATAATGTTCTCTCTAGGAACAACAGGTGCAGGTGACTTGTTTTCAATCTGTGAACCAAAGTTTGGAAGGAGACCCACCCCAGTATCTGCGGCTGGAAGTTCCTCTGCATCTTGAAAGCACTCGTACATTATCCAAACCTTGTCTACAGGTAAGAATATGTCGACCTTTATACCCTACATCAACCACTAGCCACTGCCCACTACAAATAAATTTTCAATTTGGCATTTCATGATATTGTAGAGTCTCTACTTAATATTTGGTAGGGCCTACTAGGGCCAGTGCACCAAGTACGGACAGCTGTCCATCTGTCAAGCTGTGTCCGGCAATTGAATACTGGATGACCTTTTCCTGTACCTGTGTGTTTAAAAACTTGCCCAGGAGGCAAGTTTTTAAACAGTTGTTTGCAGTCACAACGTAACGTCAAAACGTGAATCCGTCCCACTCGTTTTACGTGGCTTGTAAAATATGCAAGTTTTTAAAACCAAAACGTACGTTGTGATCTAAATGTGTATTGCTGTTTATTCCCATTGCGATTGTTCCATGGTGTTCATATACTTGGTGATTGTAAACGTTCTGTGACCAATCAGAAACGTGCTTCGTTACGCCTAGCGTTAGCAACGACAACTACACAAACTATTTACCAGCTGTCAATTGTCAAACATTTGTTATTCTCACAAATGTCAAAAGTGTGCAAAGAAATGAGTAAGAAATCATTGCAACAAAAGGCCTTAGTTGCATTTTTAGAAATGGACTACAAACTTGTTAGTGGAAAACTTGACTCATCCTTTAGCCTTCAAGACAAGAAATCCTGCTGGGATGAACGGTGACAATTCCACAATTAAATCATTCGCCATTTCTTTAGTTAAGCGAAATATTTTAATAAATTTTGCATCCGAAAGTTGAAAAGAGTCTACGCGCTCCTTAAACCAATCTAAATCATTATTGTCTCCTTCATCTGCGGCATTTTCAATCTCCTCTTTTAACTCTAAATTAAGTAGATCGTCCATCGTGCACCTAGAAACGTGTGAACATCGTTTGAAGATACTTCAAAATCGTGGCACTACGTATTCAATTGTTTGTTGTTGTTGTTGTTGTTGTTGTAGTCACCACGGCTGTCTGAAAGGTCACATTCACTGCCATTGAGTATAATTGAATCATGGGGGCAGTGATTTAAAACGTGAAAAATGATCAAACCACGAGTATTTCGATGGCGGGAGGAAACGTCACGTTTCGAGACGTGAATTCGTTGGCGTTGTTGTTTAAAAACTTGTATTCTGCGCAAAACGAAAACGTACGTTTTGATCGTCACGTGACCCGCCAAGCCACCTTTTTTTAGGAAGTGACTGCAAACGTGTGTTTAAAAACTTGCCTCCCGGGGGGGGCTGCAGCCCACAAACTTGCATCCTTAAGGCAAATGAGTAGTCTCATTATATAAACTGCTTGAAATTACCTTTCTTTTGTTTTTAGTAATACTTATCTTGAGAATGATACACAATAATATGAAATAGATAAATGTGCAAATGGTTTCGTAAGAACTAAACAAAACTGTATTCAAACAATTTAAAATATTTTTTTCGTTACCAGGTAATTAGTAAGTAATTGTAATTATTTCACATTACTAATAACTACTGTTTTTGATTCAAATATTTATTATTTTTTTAATCTAGTTATTTTAGTTTTTCATGAAAAAACAATTCAGGCATTTATCACTTTATTAATATTGAGTAGCATTCTTAAGATATTGCTAAACAACGTTAATTTCGTGTGGTTTTTATAGTGAGACTACCTTTTGCATTTAAAAATTATCTACTAGTATAACATCAATTTTTCGACTCCAGAAGAGAGCCGTGAGAATTATTGCCCACCTTCATCACAGAGCATCATGTAGACACACGTTCCTGGGTAACAGGGAATACTGACAGTAGCGTGCCTCTATATTCTTGATATTGCAAATTTTGTGAGTGAAAATCCTCAGTACTTCCATAGAAATGGAAGCTTTCATGAATATAACACAAGACGAAGAAGGGACCTCCACCAGTAAAATTGTAGATTAAAATTAATATTAATGATCCCATTCAAGCCAGTATAAAGGTGTATATAACCATCTGCCTGAGCACATCAAATCCAGTATTGGGAGAAGCTCCTTTAAAAGGGACGTAAAGGCATGGTTGCTGGATAAGGAATTTTACTCGTTGGCAGAGTTCTACAGCTAGAAGGGCTGAACGCTGGCCTCATCCTGCTATCTGAATTTGTATATAAAAATTTCTGTATACAGTATTTGTAAATTTGTATTTTATTGACTGTTTTATTGACTGTTTTGTAGTACTAGATTTATATTTGCTACTAAATTATTGACAACTTCTGATACTTGTTCACCACAACAGTGTGTGGACGCATAAGTGAATTGTATGAAGGCTAATAAAAATAAATAAATAAACAGTTAATGTACACTACACTATACAGTAAGTATTACTCAAACATTCATAAACCTAACCATTTAGCTACAAGAAATGGTAGACAGTCATTGTATCTCAAAGAATCTGGTGGAATGATCCCATCTTGCAAGCAACCTATACTCCTCTAAAAACCATATTAAAAAATCTAACACAATTTTTGCCTGCAGTACAGTGTTGTGGGGGGCTGTGCCTCCCTCTCCCACATCCCTATTCTATCAAGCGTGGAATCTGTTTCCTGGCTGTATTATTTTATCTTGAAATAATTTCACTACCCCCCTCCCTCTCTTCCCTAAAATATATTCCTAGCTACCCCACTGTGCAAGAAACTTAGAAGGAATCCAGCCAATTGGCTACATATAGGTCTACAATATTGACAATCACTAGATCCCCATGAAATTAGCACTATTTTTTGTTTTTTTTAGCATTTATTCTCAAAAATTTAGTATTACAGTAATTAGTTTGAAAAAGGCAAAATTTTAGTAATAATAAGTTTTTATCTGAAATCCGTTTTAGCAAAAAATATTAGACGTGAACCAAAAATTGTGATCAAAATATTAGGGTAATTCTTTTTCTATTGAGATTGTTCATTGACACTATAGATACAATAGAAATAGGCCTGATAACCAAATGGAAATAGTGGAATGGAAAGTTCAGGAAATCGACAAAAACGATTTTTTTCGCATTTTGTATTAAACTCGAGAAAATTCGTCGTAATTAAAGTGAATTCGTAATGGAGTTTATCGCTTGAATTGGCAAGCAAAGAAAAGCTTGAGTTAGGTACAAAACCCTACCAACGTTTGAGAACTAATTTTCACTTTTTTTATAGTTAATAAGAATTTCACGGGGCTCTAACAGTCATGTGATTTACATACTGGCAATTTAATTTTTTTCCTCAGTCCATGGTTGAGCTACCAGAGATTCTGTTTCAAGAAGAAAAAGATAGTTACGATGTCACAGCGAAGATGCCGTACCTTAATATCCTTGCACAGCTGAATAACAAAGCTGGTAAGGAACAAGTTATTTTTAATTACCTACATGTAATGTAGTAGCTTACATATCTATTAAGTATATTGTGCTAGTTGCTGTACAACCTTCTCTTTCCCTTTTGGTATCTTAGTTATTCGTCTACCACCCATTTCGTCATTCCACATTTGATTATATCACTAGTACTACTACTAGTCAGCCTGATTGTTAGTCCTATACTTAGTTCTTTAGTAGTACTGTACCATTATAGTATATACTTTACTACCCAATATCCTGAAAAGCCACTACATATTTATGAGTGCATCCTGATCTGAGTCAAAGATTTCTACATTTAGAACCTTGCTCAAGTTCTGCATTGTTAAGTCAGCTTAACCCAACAATTTTGCAGCTTATTGGTGTTCAGCAATCGTCTAGCCTATGCTTACATCACACATGCCAAGCAGGGGCGGCTCGCGCGTAAGGGCACATGGGCACGTGCCCTCCCTTTCCTCCCACAAAAATCACTCACATTAAATTCCGACTTGTGGACTTGTGATATATTTACATAAAATCGAAGTTTGTATTTTCAAAATGCACATTCAAATAAAAGCGCACTGGGCGCTTTCCAGGCGGTGCCCGAAGTCTGTACCAGAGTTTGCTAGTATGTAGTGCGGAGAGTGCCAAGCAGGCGACCAACACTAACAACAACAAACTTTCGTGTGGCTTGCAGAAGAGTCAACTACCTGGTGCATAGCCTGCATGCGCACTTTCATTTTTCCAAGAAAGTGTGAGGGGAACCCCAAAAAGTAAAGGTTAACGTTAGACAAGGTAGAGCCTGTATTTCACTGGCCGGAGTGATTAGACACTTGGTTGGATTGCTGTTATCATTGAGTTTGTTAACAAACTCAATGCTGTTACCACGCGATCCGAGTGTGTGTGATTGTGTGCCGATTGTGTGCTGGCAGGTGGTTGTCTTTGTGTAGGCCTACATTAGTGCAGTGCGTGATTTATGTGGAGTTGACTTTGTAGTGTGTGAGTGAGACAGTAGTGTAGCCTCGTCAAATAATTATGAACAGTGATAATATTCCGTGTTACACCAAAACAAAAGAAATACTTGAGTTACGAAGATCGACTGTTAGCGAAGACATTTAGGTCCACCAAGACCAGACTTGTGCATTAGTCAGGCTGTTCTGTTAGCTACAGGTGCTTAATGCATTCATCTGTTTTACATGCCTTTTGTTTGGCGGTGATTATACATGCGTAGGGATTTGTCACATATAGCCTACACAACCTCACATTAACACACCTGTTGTGGTTGTTGTATTTATCAACTAGCCCAGTTGTCATAAGTAGGTAGTTTAGTTCTTAAGGTGAATCTACCCCCAATTAATTTTATTTCTTTAAATATGCATAAAGACAACATATGGGTTAGTATATGAAATACGCTCATTTTAGAATTTTTTTTTTTTTTTTTTTTTATCTGTACACCTTGTTCCAACATTGTCAGGTAAGGGGGTGTTGCCACCAAATACTAGGGCATTCAGGAATCAGCACCAGTCTGCCAGTCTTGATGCATCATCTTCTTCATCTCCTTCAGCTCCTAATCACCAATTGTTCTCCTCCCTCTCCTTTCGTCCAGCCAGCTCTCTCCATCTAGCTCTGTCCTCCCACCATCTCTCCAACTCAACCACCGTCCATTCTTCTCCTCTTGCTTCCACGTCCTGTATTATTTGGTCCAGCCATCTGTCCCGTGGTCTTCCTACTCTTCTCTTCTTATAAGTTTTCTCAAATGTCTGTCTTGGTATGCTCTTTTCATTCATTCTCTTAAGGTGGCCAAACCATTTTAATCTGTCTCTCCCCATTTTAAACATCAGACTCTCCACTCCTACCATTTTTCTTATTTCACTGCTTCTGACTCTGTCCATTTTTGATATTCCAGCCATACTGCGGATAAATTTCATTTCGGCCGCTTGTATCTTACTATCTTCCTTCCAGCCTGTTGTCCACGTTACTGCCCCGTAGGTCAATATAGGGACATAATACAGCTTATATAATAGTTGTTTGCACGCATTTTAGAATATCAAAACTAATTTTCAAGCCCATTTTGGAGGAGCCGTATGGTATTTACAATGGGTTTTATGACGAATACGGCTAACAACTACGCTTAAACCACATACGCGTTTGGTATGCGATTTTTTGTTTACACCTTACCCTCACTATTGGCTATGTGGATTTAGTGTTTTGTAATAAGTGTTTTCAATATTTGGTTTACTACGATTTATTTTGTTCTCCGGTACGGAAATTGTGTTTGTACCGGCGAGCAAAAATAAATCCTAGTAAACCAAATATTGAAAACACTTATTTCAAAACACTAAATCCACATTGCCAATAGTGAGGGTAAGGTGAAACAAAAAATCGCATGCCAAACGCGTATGTGGTTTAAGCGTAGTTGTTAGCCTACTCGTCATAAAACCCGTTATAAATACCATACGGCTTCTCCAAAATGGGCTTGAAAATTAGTTTTGATCTTCTCAAATGAGCGTATTTAGTACACTAACTCCATATGTGTTCTTTATGCATATTAAAAAAAAAATAATATAGGGGTAGATTCACCTTAAGTTTTTCATACTTTTTAAAGCTAGCCATGACTCGATGCGGGAGTCGGGTAAAAGTGTTCAATAAATCTATATTCATCCTGAAGTATTGTGTACTTATTTTAGATGAGACATAACAGGATTGGTGTCAAAGATTTGAAACACTTGAGTGTGAAAACCAAAAAACATTGACTATCCAAAGTCATTTGGACAATGAAATGAGTCTACCGTTGATAGGTAGGAATAATACAGTAGTCCCCCTTTAATTCAAATTTCGAGGGACCCTAAAAACTCCAATTTGAATCACAAAATTTTGAATTAAAAGAACTTTAACACTAATCATCGTACCTAAATCTTCTGCTGGGACTCCAATAGTTTGAATTATATATAATTTTGAATTAACCGAGTTTGAATTAACGAGGGACTACTGTATCAGACAACAACTATAGATGTCGGCTATAGAATTTCTGTTCGTAAACACAATGACACAGACATTAAAATATTAAGTAAGTTTGCATGTGCTGTTATTTTATTAGGCCTATCTTCTGTATCTGTGTCAGTGTCTAAATGTAACCCTAAAATGCGACTAGCTACCCTTTTTAAATGCTAACTGATTTGTGCCCTACCTATTTCAAACCGCACGAGACGCCACTGATGCCAAGTCTGATAAAATACTTGTCTTACTCTAATGTAATAATGATATTCTAGCACCATAACTGAATGTTTTTGTTGCAGTTTTAACCAAGTCCTTGTGCCACATCACTGAAGTTGTAATGGGACCCTTGGTTAAGGCCTTAGAACAACGCAAGGCAGCAAACGCCCAGAGATATCAACAATTGTTAGTGCAACAAAAAAAATTATTATCTATTAAATCTAGGGTTGGCCAAATATATCGATAATTTGATAGGATAAGAAGGCCTATCGATAATAGAAAAATCATTCGATATCAATATATAATTAATATATCGTACATATCGCGATATCAAACTTGTTCTTAATAATAAGCTAATTGTAATAAAAAAAAAACATCACGTCACGCCAATTTCAACATCGCTGTTTTGTGTGGATATTTTAACATTTGAATAGTACACCACACAAGTTGATGCACATAATAATTAATAATACATGTCAAAGTTAAATACGTTAATAGTGTACATAATGAATGGTATGGAAATGTTAAAAACAGACGAGAAAAGTTTCGATATTGTAATATCGATATCACAATTTTCCCACGATATCGATATGATTCTTTTTATCGTTGGCCAGCCCTAATGAAATCCCATCTTAAAAAATGTACAATGAATTTATCAAATCTGATACCTAATATTTTTATTAACTTGATGTCTTATTGTTTCTTTATTTACTTGTGACTCTAAGACTAGTGTGATAGTATATTGAGCGCCAAGTTAATAGAGCACTTTCTCAAGCTGCAAGGGGCTGCAATTCCAACCACAGGTAGAATATTGCACTACCCGTCGGGACGTTCTTCGTAGTTCTGGAAACACACTGAGTGTGTCATTGGTAATGAGAGGTTTAATTATTCATTGACAAGTTGTCGCAAAATAATTCAACTTAATACAAAGAAATAGTCGGCGCTCTACTAACTTGGCGGGATCTATAAATAGCCATTTGACTAAATTGTTCTAGGAGATAAGGAAGATATAAACACTAAGTCCACAGTGTATACCATACTGGTATGCTCAATTCTGACTAGGTAGTAGGTAGGGTAGGTAGGCTTTTCTAATAGTACACTACATCACTACCAAAAATGTAAAACAAAAAGTAAAAACTAAATTGTAGCTTCAATACTACTGGTAACAGTGGTAAGATAACAGATGATTGATTAGGATTAATTTTTCTAATTTACTCTCTGACTTTTGCACATTAAACTCTTTATTGAAAGCCGACTAGTTTTTTTTTATGTTACAATTCTTTATTGAGGTTACATAATTACAGTGTTTGGACGTCCTTCATAGCTACATACTACTATGGTCCTTCAGTACATAAAAACATATTGTTATGTAGCCAACTACACGGACTTACCTTTTCGCCACTTTGTTGGGATGCGGGACTTAAAGTGCAGTTGCTGGTTGACGTCCTCTCGTTGTTTTATTGGCGCATATCACCACTTTTTGTGAGGTTCACACATATGAGAACTAGGCTGGGAACCAAGTAGTCTAGGTTACTTATAAATAACTAGTCCTGGGTTTGGTATTTCTTAAATCTACCAACTTTATGTTTTTTTAATACATTTTTTTACAAAAAGTCACTGTTTATGTTACCTGTTATTGTATATTTCCAATTATTTAAGACACATGCTTCAAATAGTACGTAAATTATGTTTTAAAACAGTTTAAATATGTTGTTTTGGCTACTGCTATGCACGGATTTGTAAGTTGAAGATGACGAACTCGGTGTTTTTTATGTGTTTTTAATTAATTGAATGTGAAGAAAGTGGCATTTATTTTTATTTTGTATAACATTTAATTTATTACACTCCAAAACTAAATTACACCTTCAAATTGAATAAATAAAAAAAACATCAAAAACCATAAAGTTGGTAGATTTAAGAAATACCCTGGGTTCAATTATAAAGGAACCACATTTATTAGATTGTGTTGAACCGTCCTATTAGTGGTTTTGGTGTAGCAAAGTTGGGCTATGGTAACATAGAGCCTGATGGGTCTAACCAGTCCTACCGCTAGTGGCATAACCCTACCTCGCCATTCTGTTGGTAACAGCTCTCCCATCCGGTTTTCCAGTTTGCACCTTCGTTCGTCCCTTTCCTTGATCCAGAAATCAAAAAACCAACCCGGACTGGGAATTGAACCCAGGTCTACCACTTGCCTTGCCAGTTAGGCGTCTTGACCCCTAGACCACTGGGACAGGTAATTCAATGTCTGTGGATATGTAAAGAGGGTTCAATACTTAATTCAGAATTGATCTAGGACCCTAAGATAGAACTTATCACGGCTCTCTAAATCTAAATTATCAGTGACAACAATGCACAACAGTGAAAAATGCTCCTTAATATAACTATCAAGAACCTTTAGATAGAAGTAATCTCGGCCCTCTAGATCAATTCTGAAAATCATTGGAAAAGTAATCGGAAAAGTATTCTAAGGCCTAGTCTTTTAATGCCTGGCTAAACGTTTCGCACTGGACTGAATAATTTAGCCTCGAGCTAAAGTTGAAAATGGGTATTACAACAGCCGGTTAACATTTAGCGGTGGTCCAAATGTTAGCCTCGGCCTAAATTTCCTGGCCGCTCGTCGATGCCCCGGCTAAATTTTAGTGCTGGCTAAAGTTGTTGCCATTTTCATAAAATGAGGCGTCCTTGGCTATCACTAAAAGTGATTCCAATGACAAAGGTTAATACGCTTCTTTAATACATAAAATTATCTGTGACATAGTAAGTAGTAAATGCGCCTACCCATATAGTGTTCCTCTATATAATTCACACTAATTTCTGGCTATTTTCCATTGAGCAATTTGACAAACATCACGTTTTGTCGCAGTTTCAAAAAACAATATGTATGTGACATTCATTTGTTTCCTTTTGAATCCCACCGCCTGTGTTGACTCCAATTTGAGATATATCGCAATACTATCGAAAATCTATTACCAACACTGATGGAAAAATATTAAATTACAGCTAGTTTAGTGGTGAGCCAAATTCAGTTCATAATATACCCGTCCACAGTTCAGCACAGGTCTAAATTTTAGCCCGAGGCCAAATGTAGACACCCAGTAGCAGCAGTAGCAAAGAAGTAAAGTGGCCGTCATCTAAAGAGTTCATTCGAGTTCTGCGAAATGCCTTCCCCTCTTACCCCCACCAGTGCCTGCGCACGGACGAAGAGAGGCAGTGAAAGATCTAATCTCTATACAGTAATAGACTGTCGAGCTGTCAACGATCTTCCAATTAAATAAGCTATCTTTCAATACAAATAATTTCATTTATTCTAACTACATGTAATTCTATCATTATTAATTTTATGTAGATCTTTTAAAAGTTTCAACTAAATATTAATGTGATGTGAATTTAAAATTAACAATCAGCTGAATAATGCAGAAAACAAATGAAACCTCGTACCATGGCTGACGGAATGACACGGTCTACAACACACTTCGGGGGTAAGCTTACACCACAGCCATCTATCTGTATTCCCATGACATCATAAAGCATTCGTCAAGTGAGGGGCATACTGAAATTTATTTGGGTAAGAACACACAGCGCTGCTGTCATATGGTCTCCCATAGGTACAAGTATGGTTTATTTATCTTAGTTCAACTTCAAACTAGCACCTGTGATATAAATAAATACATTGTTTATAGAATGAATGATTGAGTTGAGACAAGACTGAATGTAGCTAGTTGAATTTTATTTAATTCTTCAGTGTATTATATCCCATTAATCCATTATACATTGGAACAAAGTACTGACTTGTACATTGTATCAGCCAGTACACATACATATATGCCACTTTAAGTCAGTATTATTTTTATTCGTATCGTAAGCGGTTTTCATCCATGCATGAAATATAATAAATATAATTAATTATGATCTCTATACAACTTAAATAGTATGTTAATACATTACATTGGAAGCTACATGTATTTATTTACTAATTCACATTGATCAATATACATGGCATGGAAATTCTTCTCATATACAAGAGTGTAAAATTTAAATTCCTTGGGCCAACTAGAATGCACTGGTATTTAACAATTGTTTGAAAATTTACACTGGTACTTAACAACTGTTACAAAACTGAACAATTTTAGTCGGGGTGTACTAGTATGTTCTTGTGTCTTATGTTCTACTAAGCTCGACATCGAGCCAAGCTAATTTTAGATTCGAAATTTGGAGCAGAGGCTGAACACATTGTCAGTGTTAAGATTTTTGTTGATGAAACATCCTAAGTGTGCCATTTCGCTTTAAATTGCAGGCAAATACAAAGATATAATTTCATACTAATATAATATATTTTTACTTTGAAAATAATTGTGGATATTCATAATCTTTATGTAGCACACAATACAGTCAAGTACATTGATATCAATCCAGGTTTTAACTAAATAAGCCTATTATGATAGTCAAGCTCTAACTGTGGCCTATAATACATAATGAATGTTTTCACTACGTATTAACAATTAATTTCAAATATTCCGTTCACTACGCTACCTGAAGTGACACTTTTTTTGTATATAAATACGGTACCGGTACGAACATCTCAACATTGACGACTCCCGTTTCATTATCGTTGGACAGTCTTGTTGCTCTGGCTCTTGCTAGATGCTTATTATATGCCTTTACACGGGAAACTTGGCAACAGCTTCCACATGCTCTCATCGATCCAGGAGGTGTCCGGCTTTATTTGCCTAGTTGCACATCTACCAATCAATAGCTCAAAGGCTTCGTGTATGTGTTCTACCAGTCATAAAATAAGGATACGTATTATAATCAATATACGTATTATGTAGTTTCATGCTTGGCTCGATATCACGCTTGTTTCCGTGCTTGGATCAGTTTAACAATAATCTAATGGCTCGTACACCCCTAAATTTCAGTAATAAAAAATATGAATACATTTTAATTTTTAACATACAAAAATTCTCAAGTAAAGCTTTATGATAACTATACAACTACAATAAAAATACTGACATGGCAAAAGAATGAAAAATCAAAAGTATCTTGGACTACATACTAGTACATACATTTAGTTTAATCATAATATAATCATGAATGAAATGAGAGTAAGCCTGTACTATACACAGGCAATACATATAGGCTTATACATTAAGTGGTTACATATATAACTTTTCCCTAACACTTACTTGGTTGGTATAAAATTCACCTTTGCTCATCATGTGATGTTCATTGGCAGAAGTTCAACTTACAAGTGTGAACAGCTTGGAGTACATAAATACGAAGGAGATAGGAACCAACAACTTATCTTATGTTGATTTTCTAGAGCACTTTCAGTATCCTGTATCGACATGTCATGGCTTAAGGTACGGTTACTTCAAAGTTGCTGCGGTTCATCATCACTCAGGCAGTGGCATATACAGGGGGAACTGTGATATTGAATGTTGTATACCTTTTTTATACAATGAAGTGGTGGTGTATTTTTACAATGCTTATATTGTTTATTTGATTTCTAGGTACTCAAATTAAAAAAAAATGAAATAATTAATTTAAAAATAATTGTTAACTAATACCAAATAGTTGAAGACTATTTCAAATATAAGAGAAATCCCAGTCTGTAACACAAAGAGTTAGTAGCTTGCAGACAGGCGAAAATTAATGATTGAAAAGTGAAAACTAAATGTAGGCCTAGTTGCATCCTAATTTTCTGAAAGTTTCCATGTAAGCCATCTTATGATATGAGTTAAACTCCGCATTAAAGGGCATCACGATACTGTGATTTTCCGGTGTTGTAAAATGCGTTATTTTTACAACGCTTATATTAGCTTCATGTGTTTGTCTGTTTGTCTGGACGGAATTTTATAATCACACCTACTCACACCTACTTCTAAATGTCCGATCGAGCTGAAAATTTTCACACATATGTATGCTTAATGACAAAACATGAATCAATTGTCATATTTACTAAATACAGTAGTCAATTAATTAATTAATGTTTTACATGGGAATCGATATTTCACCCACTTCCCAACGTCAAATCGAGCTGAAAGTTTTAACACAGACGTATTCTTAATGACAATACATGAATCAATTGTCATTTTTACTAAATAATCAATGAAGCTATCATAATTAATGAATCTAAGGTCCAGTCTAACAATGTCCAAATAACTACTTATTCGTTAAATAGCTTGTTGTCTCCATGGCAACCACCAATCAAAACCCTTGAAATCCTCCAAATAGCTTAATTGCTACAAATAACAATCCTATAAGGAGATTGTAAGACAGTTTTATATGGGAATCGATATTTCACCCACTTCCCAACGTCCGATTGAGCTGAAATTTTCCACACAGTCGTATTATCTAAATGACAATATATGAATCAATTATCAGATTCACTAATTAATTAATCAATTAATCCATCATTATTCATTAATTAAACAATTAGCTTCATATGGGAAATTAGTCACAGCTAGTGAGGATGGGCCAACCAGATGCAGGCATCGGAATTACCGCTGGTTGTTCGGGACTCAAATATCCCTGACGAAAGCATCGAATATGTTTGCATGTAAGTTTGCAATGCGAGAACGCTAGTTTGCGAGTGAAGTTAACAAGTACACAAGTCAAGTATGCAGTCTTCTAAATTCGGACACGTCCAGTGAGCACATATTCGATTGCAAGATTCTTTAAGACTCAAAAGTATAAAATAATATTACACTAGGAAAACGCTCTGTTTGACGCGTTGATAAGCGAGCGCGTCAATATCTACAAACTTTCTGGCGAAAAGATTTCAATGCTAATACAAACAACAGTTAACAACAATTCAAGAATGCGCATTGCAAAAATGTTTCTAATTTCCATAGCTATTAAGCTTCCCAACATTGTTGGACGTCATTCAGTGTGCGTTGCTAAGAATTTTCGGTGTCTTGTTTTCGCCGCGGTCCGCCACCGTTACTAACAGTTATTGACAGCAATAGAAATGTCATTTCTGCCTCTTACACGTATCAGATCGCGTTTACATTAGTATATTCGTAACCGGACAAAAATTTACTATCAGATAGCCACCTCACATTTTGCCGTAACTGTGTTTCAAAAATATATTTTCGAGTAACTTTTGTGTAACTTTGCCAATATTTATCAGATCGCCATTACATTAACATATTCGTGACCGGAAAAATCTGTAGAAAAATCTGGCTATCTCACATTTTGCCGCCATTTTGTATCAGAAAAATATTTTGCAGTAACTATGGTGTAACTTTGTAACTTTTCGAACGATTTTGCCTCAAAACTATACACCTTCAATCCACATCGAGGCTTGTGGATGGTCCAAATTTCAAGTTGTTCTGACTTTCCGTTCGACCGCTATCGACGGACATAAAAAAAAAAAAAAAACAAAAACAAAAACAAACAAACAAACAAAAAAACAGAACGAAGTGCCATAAGAGTCAAGTGGAAACGCTCGCTTCGCTCGCTTAAATAAAAAAATATTTTTTTTTTAAAACAACGCTTCTATCTTAATGCACTAAAAAGAAAAAAAGAAATTTTTGCCCAACAAATTTTTGCCTCACTCGGAACATAAAAGCGTTGGGCGCTTTCCCTGCATAAACAGCAGAATACTGTAATACAGTACAGTAGGCCTATGTCAATACCAAAAGCGTCCAACGCTTTTATTTTTCGAGTGAGGCAAAAATTTGTTAGTCGAAAATTTATTTTTTACTTTTTAGTGCATTTAAATATAAGCGTTGTTTTTAAAAAAAATTATTTTTTTCGTGTAATATTTTTTTAATGACTATAATGTGTGTGTATGTAGTGGCTATAGGCTTATGTCAGTATGAAAATATCTTAACATTTCGTTAATGTTATCTGTTTTCAATGTGGTTAAAAATGCACTAAATTATTGAAATTCAAGGCAATTAAAACATTAATCAAAACCATTTTTTCCGTTCAACACAAATGTTTTCATTAACAATATTATCAAAGAGAAAAGTTCGCAGAACACGATGATACTTTTGTTTTTCTCTGAGCACCATAGGCCTATCTTTAGCTACAGTGAGAGTTTTTCACGGCGCTGGGCCATATTTTGGCGTCTGCTCCAACTTGAAAAACACACAAGCGTTACGTCACCATTATCGGGTGTATGCGCACCACCAAAACTTGGGACATTACAATAATTTATTATTAATTTCTGGTACAAGCAAAAGAGACTTCTAGTTTTTGCCATAAGTCATTAAAAAAAAAAAAATGCATTTTACAATGCCTGAAAATCGCAGTGTTAAGTGTATAGAAGTGCCCTACTGAAAATCAGTCTTGTTACTGAGTGGGTACACTCTATAAATACAAATTTTTTTATTTTTTATTTTAGAGTATTGGTAGAAGGATAGACACCTTCAGCTTACCTTATGGTGTAGACTTGATGTGGTTGAGAAATTAAATTAAAACAATATAGGTAAGTACGTGGTATACTCAAACAAGTGGTAGAATGTTCGGGAAAACAATAGACACATTCTGTACGTCCGTGAAAACGTTAGAACAAACATGGTCAATTAACATTTAAAAAAATAAATAAATAGCTAATACATTTCATATTTAGCCTATCCCCAGCATTTGCTTAAAACTTCCAGAGCTACTGAAGACCATTCAATTCCCATCCATTTTTTAATTAAAATTTTAAACATCTACTCTACTGGAAACTTCATTATTACAAAATAGTGGTTCAATCCACCCATTCTAAGACTAGCAAACAAATTCACCAAGAATTCCTGTAACAAACCCAAGTGTACAGCTATCACAGTAGTGTTAGTTTTAGGTTTTAAGAACGATGGATACGTTTACGTCAAAAACCTCACAAAATTGTCATATTTTAACCACAGACGTATCTTAAGAATGCACATCGAGATAGAAAATCTGAAAAATCAGCGTGCTGTGGTTTGGTAAGCCCTACAAACTGAATGATAAATGTATATCATTCATGTATATGTATGCATCATGTATACAAATGAATTTTAAAGAGGCTAATAAATCTACATCTACATCTACATCTACATTTACTAAATTATAAGCACTATGACTGTGATTTTTATTTAATTACATAAGTACCACAGTTATACTGATTATAATGTTAGATATATTTATCGTTTAGTCTGTAGGGCATATCAAACCATGGCACGCTTATTTTTTAGAGTTAAGATTTCGAGGTACATTTTCGAGTAAAATAGAAAAAGAAAGAGTTATAATTAAGATATTACAATTTTGTGCAGTTTTTAACGTAAACCTACCCATCCTTCTTATAAGTATTAAATCTATATACAAGCTATATAAAACTATGTATTATTTATTATACATGTCATAAGTGCACCTAGTTTGGTTCATTTTACAATGTCTCTGCATTTAAGGATTAAGTTTGTTAATGGAAAATAATAAACATACATAACCTAGTAGATAAGAAGAATATATCAATGAAACTAATAATACTACTGTCGCAAGGCTGACAACTGTGTTATATTGATTTGTATAGCCTACTATAATATTTAAAAAACCAACCAATTTCTCATAACTTCCAACTTACTCAAACTATACGATACTCTCCAACTTCAGGAATAGAAGATATGTATCTTAATTTAAGGTATTTTCCACTACAAGAAACGTAGCGGATCTCAAACGCATTCAAAGACCGAAAGTTGACATCTTATTAGTCTCGTCTTTGTGGACACGCCAATCACTGATGCATCGACTGTCAAAACACAACCAATCTGTGTCGGCAACTTGGGTTCAGTTCGCTGCTGTATTTATCACAGACAGGAGCTACCGTGCGATATGGGTTGTGTGCGCTTTTGGTTACCTCGTTGTATTCTGCATAACGCTGCATTTTTATAATAATCTGTAAGTTACTCATACAAGCCTACCCATAGTTACATATTATTGTTATCATATAATATACCTAGTCATTAGTCATACTCATCAAGTTTTAAAATGGGTTTATTTTTTTTACAAATTTGGTTTAAAAAAAACATAATGTGGTGTTATATGTTTCTATTTATTTTTCGATTTTCCAGCAATTACAATTACGCAATTACGGGCCAACAAACACCGCCAGCATGCCTTGCGCATGCATGGTCAGAATCCTACTGGTCAGCAATGCTCACGTACATCGGCCAAGTTTCAATTTACACTTAATGAGCCCTCAAGAAAAATTGTATTTTATTGTACACACAGGGGCTAGACCAAATATTATATTAATTTAAACAACTTTTGGTTGGTTGACATGTATTTTGTACGTTTTGATTTTGAAAAATCAGAAATTTAATTTAATTAGCCATTTTTCGCGACGTTTGTTGTTTTAGCCAAAAAATAGCATTTTGTCGTTATTTTAAAACAGCTTCAGCTGAACCATCATGTCGAGAAGGCTTCAAATTTCAACAATCTAACTTAAAGTGTAGACTTTCGTGTTATCGCGACATGCGAAAAACAAATGCCTTTAGTCATAAGTGCTCAATAATCGTGGTAATCGTGGTTGCGCACTAGTGTTGCCCAACAATATCGATTATTCGATACGATATCGTTATCGTGGGAAAATCGCCGTTAATTTCGATATCGATATGGTAGTGTCATATCGAAAATATCGCGGTCAACTCAAAATATTAAAATATTTCCGCTATGGTCTGCAGTATGCGTTGCTGCAATATGCGTTGCTGCAGCGTTGTCACTGAGTACCTAACCCCCCCCCCCCCAACCCTCGAGGATATCATTGTCAACTTGAAGTATTTGTCCCGCGGTCTGCAGTAGGCCTACGCGTTGCTGCAGTTTATAACTGCACATCTACCCCCCCACCCCTCCCCACACACAGATGGCCGCACGGGCCCAGCGAGTTCTCTTTGTTTGCGCCGAGACATTGGATCCATTCAACTATTTGTACCTGGAACCCCGAATTTTTTCCGAGAAGAATGTTGTTGTTCAGATGTTGTGTTGATACTTTTACGGCTGTCAAGCCGATCCGGGAGGACAGTTGACTCGTCATCACGCGACACCGCGAATTCAAGCCTTAATCGCTATGCAGCATCTCATTCTGCAGGCCACGGGCTGAAAATTTTCAGTTTTGACTATGATTTCTTATGTATTGTTTTATTACCGCCGAAAAAAATTCGATATCGCGATATCGATGTTGATTTTGATACGACGATATCGGGAGCGATTTCGTCGAAATGGCGCCGATATCGATGTTGAAAAAAATATCGTTGGGCAACACTATTGCGCACCAACACTGCAAGTATCAACAAAACATGGTATTATTCTCGCACACCCTATACAATATATTACACAATTAGGCTATTAGAAAATTATGTCGAGCCCATCCGGGATAAGTCAAGCCAGCTACTCCATGCAGCTATGACTGACGCGTGGCCAACCACCACAGACCATCAACGGCTTTGAAATCTGCATTTGCCGCTACGTGTCTACTAGTGGAAAATACTTGAGATAGATTATTTCAAAGTGGTACATTCAGTTGGGGTAAACATTTCAGATCGTTAACAAAAAAGGAACACGATAAAAACTGGTAGGTGGGTATGTACCAACGAATGTATCAACCATATTGTATCTGTTTGACAATAAAATGATCTGAAATCTGAATCTGAACATCAATACAAATTACATCAATACAAAAATATAATAAATTAATAAATACAGTATAAAAGACTGCATTTAAAAAGAGCTTCAATTACCTCACTCTTGTGGCTTTTAAAAGTTCTTATTTCAATTTCTTCTCCTAACCAAAAGGAGACAAATTTTAGTAGGTACTAGGTAGGGTAGTAATTTTTTAAGTAATTTCGTTATTTTTTTAGTAGACTAACGAAATTTAGTTACATTTTGGAAAAGTAACTACACAGAAATTTTATTACATTTTGACCGTAAAGTAACGTAATTTCACAACTTTTAAACAGTAAAGGCTCGTGTACATCCACTTTGCGTACGCGTGAAAATTATAGAAAATTATAGAAATTACGTTAGCCGTTCCCATCGAATGTTGATAATTTTCTTAAGTAAACGTAAACCAATCAAAGCTCACGAATTTCCCACCAATAGGGAACTTGCAACTGACCTCACAGCCGAACTAAAACAATGTAACAAATGAATCGAACTGATTGACCAACAACGAGCTGTCAAAATAATAAAATTGCAACATTATGAAGAAAACGCAAACTTGCAAGAAGCCTATATTTATTATTTTTTGAAGTACCTTTACCATTATTTGTATTAAAATCAATTCAATAATGGATGACAATGAAGAAGTTATGGGCTTATTAAAAGTGAGTCGTCCATTGCTGTTTTATTTATCTATGATAGAAATGTTGTGATGTTGTTTGGTTTGACACTTCGTTAAAGAAACAATGTAAGCTGTTCGTTTGTTTGCATGCGCCAATCAACCAAATTCTAGAAATTGGAAAAAGTTGGAGTTGAATCAACTTTTCGCGTCGTGAAACGTACGTTAATTTTCCTAATTTCAATGTGCATGGTTACATGTAAATTCAATATGGCAACTCGCTAATTTCTTGAAGTTACGTACGCTAAGTGGATGTAGATGGGCCTTAATTTACCCAGGTCTGGTGTTAGATGTACATGTAAGATGACATAGTTTGGAACATAGTTTGACAAAGTTGTGTATGTGTAGATGAATGACTTAACCTTACAGCTCTACCAAAAACTATGCACTATATGTAAATTGTATAGTGACATTTGTTAATAACACTATATATCTCGTTCATGAATTGTAAAACAAAAAATCTTCAATTTTTTAACAAAATGTCGAAAATTGACTACGACTATGTAGCAATGATACAAACAATAATAGAAATAGACCAAATCCATATTGAACCTACGCAACCTTAATTCAAATCATCATTTAAACTTAGGTTTAGGGATGTACAGGTACTGGAAAAATGGGAATTTTTCGGGTAACAAAATTTACCCGAGGTCGGGTCGGGCCGTAAATTATGCGCTAAAAAATCGGGTCGGTAGTACAACACACTTTGGAGGTTATGATTGGCTAAAATTGTGAATTTCAAAATCAAGCTGCAAGACTGGGAAGCTTGGGAGAGATTGATATTTTTACGAGAATGCTTTACCTGCTAGCCTATATTACATTATTATTTCCTGATTATACTTTTTTTATTTGTTTTGCATACAAGGGGGCACTAGAACAACATTTCGCGATGTATTCTGACCATTTCTGACAGTGCTGATGTAAAAAAGACGGCGACCAAGGTCGGTACAGAGGACTGCTTTACCGATCCACCAGGGGGCGGAAATAGCACAAAATATGTCGGGAAAATCAAATTTTCAAATACTTCGAAAATTAAAACCCGTTGAAGTAGATTCGGATTCAAATGTTGTGGATTCATAAACCACTACATTTTGCGTAATGTATTTTGTCTAATTGGTAAATTGGTTATTATTATTATTAGGCCTATCATTGTTTATTTTTTTACACTACCTGACCCAAGCCCGAGCCTGAGGGTATTTGAAGTACCTGACCCAAGCCCGACCAGAGTTCAAAAATCACTACCTGCACATCCCTACTAAGGTTACATTTAAAAATGTAGAGTAAGATAAATAGAAGCAAAGTTATAATAATCAATCATATTGGTAGCTTTAGACTAGTATTTTTGAGTCTGCAACAACAATCAGTAATGTTGTAGATTGTTACTTGCACGTGTGAGTTAATTCACACTGGGTTCATCTGCAAAAAATATGGTTTTTAATCCACCTTACTACCGTAGCATTAGACTTCTGCGTTGGAACCATCATAATCCTGATATAGCATGGCATGGTCATCTGACGACACTGGCACAATGCCATCCCCTTGGTCGTGGGTTCCGTATGACCGCTGTATCACCGATAAGCCTTCCTCCGGGCACTGTACGCTGACCACATCTGCAGGACGTGATGACTGGAGGACGGCTGGCACGAACTGGTGAGACGACATATCACGACGTGAACTGGTCAGGATCGATGTGCTTGAGGAACTGCGCCGGGTCTGCAACATATTTAAAACATGAGATTTATACATGGGCCAAACCAACACAATGAGCTTGAAATATTGCAACGAGCAAGTCAACAGTATTATTTACATACATTATCAAAAAGGCGAGTGAAAAGGAATGCAATCTTTACTACTGAACCGACTTGACGATTAGTTGAGAAATATATTATTAATGGATTCAGAACAATAAAAAGCCTTATACAAAAAACACCACTCAACCCAACACAGAACTGGAACCCACAGCACATGGAACTGAGTTAAGGATTATTATTGTTATGTCGACAACAACACATTTCACTTCCTAATGACGGCAGCTAATATAAAGTGTCTGCAATCCCCAAGTTTTGTCCTTCTGGAACTTTTGAGGCTATGCAAGAAACTCAAGATCATGTAGCTACAGAGTAAACAAAACTCACCATCACATTTAATTATATAAGTAGAGATGCAAGTTTTTCGCAATGCGCGATAAAACGAAAAGTGTAACAAAACATTCTAGAGTGCTGGTTTCAACATTTTGTTTACGTTATGCGTCACTGGGATTCAGATTCAAATCGCGAAATAACACCATAAAATGCTTTTAAAACGAATTATGAGTTTATTCGCAATATAACACCATAATTGCCACTTGCTAGCAAAATAACACCATTATTAACAGTAATTCGTAATTTTGTATTCCCTTCCGTTCAAATCTTCACAAGAATTACGAGATAAAAAGCGAAAATAAGCAGTCCGCATCATCACCACTTACTTCTCTGCAGTCTTATCTAATAGTTGATGCCCATCACTATGTATATACATTTAGGGCCATACACATAGTTAAAATAGTTTAGAAAATGTAACCTTTTTTAGTTTTATCAATGATTTTATGTAAAAACATGATTTTCGATTAAAAAAACAATAACACCACAAAACACCATAATTCTCAATTTCTCAAAGGAAAAGTGAAGAAAAATAAAACCATTTTCTTGCATCTCTATATATAAGTTATGAAGTATTTGTATACTGTAGTAAAAATACAATTAGTATGGGGATCTTTTTAGTATACGAAACAATTTTTTTTCTCTCATGAAGAATATGAAGTTGTGTTGTGACATTAATTATTTATTGTGTAATGTTACGTTTGGATTAGTTTTTCATGTGGTAGTAGGCATCTCAAAAGCTCTTTAAAGAATTGTCCTCTCTTGTGGAGGCTGTGTATGAACCTTTGTTATAACAGTTTTGTTTACCATTTAGCATTTAATATTCTGACTTTTCCTTTTACAATTTAATTAATTTTATCTCTCTTAATTGTTGTAGGCTATCTGAATCTTCTTCTTCTTCTCAAATGCCCACATTTGGCTATTATGCCATCATGCTGGATCTGGTCAATTTTAAATTCATTTTCATTTGTTATGAGTGTATTGTAGTTTAATAAGAAATTACAGTACTAATGTTAATGTTCAATCGGAACTAGATTTAAATAAATAAATAAACCTACTTAATGTGTAGGTAGGTGCATCTAAATACATTGCCATTGTAAAGAGCAAAAGGTCATTTTGGTCAATAAAAAGGCTACTAGGTAAGAACTACTAGTATACCCTTGTTTTAAAACTCGTTTTCCATCTGATGACTTGAAAGTCATTGACTCATTCATTGGTGACAATAGGGCGTACGAACTCACCTAACAAATACATTACATTATAAGATTTCTTTTTTCAGATTATCGACACCCATATTTGATATTGATGCCCATTCTTAATCAATAGATTATTAGCTAGATATGAGTGTTACCTGATATGATATAGGACTGAAGCCCTTGCAAGACTGGAGTACAATCTGGGAGAAAAGGAAGATACACGTGATGCAGAGTCCAACCATCGAGTAGATAGCTATGTCATTGAACCCGCGTCGTAAGATTGCCAGAGCAGTAAAGCTGAGTTGCAGCAATGTGATCGACACAATAACGGCATTAATAGCGGTTGCGTGGATACGAGAACTGATTTTAGATGGACTATATGCAAAATATATGTTGTAACGATCCACAAAATGCTTGAGCACCATGTATAGAAGACCTGCAACAGAATAATTAGGGGTAACTTGCAAGATATCACAATGAGTGGTTCAAATAAGTGGGAATGTAGTCAAAAGTCATTACAAGTTCCTAGGCTATAAAATATATTTGCATTTGTTTGTGTTTACTTGTTCAGTTTTGTGTACATTAATTTACACATTTAGTGCAGAGTGCAAAATGTAGTGGAAAGCATAGGTGCTCATCAACACATTTGTTGTAATGGCTTATGGCTGAATTAGATTTAGATTTCCTTACAAACGATATATTTAAAAAAGGACATTTATGTAAATTCAATCCATTCACAGGAACTAATTTTCAGTGGACTGATCAGGGAACTGATTTCAGTTTCATTTCTATTTTCTTGTATTTCTATTAATGAATGTATTGACTTGAAAATTTGCTTATGACATTTGTTCTCGAAGATTACTTTTAAATTAAAATTTGGCTAAGTCTAAGTTAGGTTTATTATGAATTGTGTACCCGACTGTATGTACTTGAATGCAAAGCTGGATAAGAGGCCAAGATATAGTATTGTTATTTCTTCTATGTATGTTTTTACCTCTTACCTTTGTGTCATTAATATGACAGACCTGCCTACAGGTGGTCTTTTCTAGATAATGTGTGTAGTTTTCTTATGTAGACATTAGTAATTTATTGTACATATTGGTATATATTGTTTATTTTGCAAAATCTGACAATTTCTAATACTTGCATACTTATGATGCACATGGGTGTAATACAGAAAGCTAAAGAAATGAAATGAAACATTACCCCATGTGCTTCTTTGCTATGATGGCTCCCAAGACACTGTTTGCATATACCATGCCAGCAATTTTAAAAGTAAAAAAAAAAACGGCCAAAACTAGGAATCAAACCCTGGAACATCTGTATTGGAAGCAGGAACAAACCCTCGACAAGCCACACCCTAATTTTTAGTTCTTTAACAGATACCTTTGCAACTGTGAGCAATAACTGTGAGCACACTGCAAAGTTAAGTCTGAAACTAGATTACTTCAACTCAACAGACTACTAATAATACTCGACAATTCAGTGACAAATATGACTCTCTTGCTCATAACTGAAACCAGCTTAGATCCACTCACTAGTCACTTCACTACTTTACTAGAAGCCACAGTGACATTCATGTGTTGGACCACAACCTCACACTCTTCAGCAGGGGACCATACTGACTAAACTGTATCAACCGAAGCGCTATTTAAATAAATAAATACTACCTACTCACTGACAACAATCTACAACAATCTGGGTACCCATTTAAAATCAATCCACAAGCTTAATTGTTCCAAGTTTGCATTAAAACAGTTTCTGCTGACCCATCAATTCTACAGCCTGAATGAATACTTTACTTGTTAGTACCGCTAGCAGGGCTGTGTAAGCATACTGATTTAGTACTGATTGTTTGATTGAGTGTAGGACTTGAGTACTATTAATCTACAACTGTGATGTACCGGTATTATTGATACCTAATAGGAAACACGCGTATGAAAATTGTTATCGATTTTTAAATACCTTGTCTCTCATTTAATAATTTTGTGTCTTTGAATTTTGAAAAACGGATCAGTCTATGCCTCAAAATAAGCGCGAAAAACGAGCCGCCGGAATGTAGAGTGGATTTGACGTCATGGTTTTGTACTTTATACGCTCACCGCCTCAGCGATTGGTCTGTTCTGCCAAGTCTACAGAACCATTGCGTCACAGCCACCTGTACGCGTTTCAGATCCCCAGTTTAAACTTCAATAAATGCGACCACATTAAACCTATTTAAAAATTTATTTTTTACGTTCGACTTGCATTAATATACTTTTTGTATCTAATACTATTAAACTTAGTGTTTGGTTTAGCAAAAAAAATCGTACGCGTGTTGCCTATTTTAGTTAGTAATTTTATTGTTTTGACATGTTTGCTCATTATTTAAAGTTTTTGACAAATCCGATATCAATGTATCGCATAGATCGATGGATGCTAATAAATACAATACAATACAATACAATAACATTAATTAGCTTAAGTATTGTATTACATATTACACATCAAATAATTTACAGGTAGGCCTATCTTAATAATGGCCTTACTCAAATAAAAAAGAAAGTGTTACCAAATAAACTTACCAAATGGAGTAATCAGTGGACAGGAAAGGCTGTACATAGTGGTCATAGCAAATATCAAAAGCATCCAAGCATACTGTACACCAAATGGAAACTCCCACAAAATAGCTTTTCGCACATTGTTCATCTCAGCCGGAGATCTGAAAGAAGGTGATATTTGTGTCACGGTTTGTTTAATATCGGCGATACAATAACAAACATTTATATCGAACAATCCAAATTGTAAATATTTGTACAGGTCGACAGCGATATTGTCAACCTTGGGATGTTTAATACACACACAAAATTACATTTTTGCTCGACTCTACCAATGATAAAGATGTTTACCTTGCTAAAGCTAGCCGACAAACATACACGAAGAGCTCCGGGAAACGTATTAGTTCAAGTCCTGTGCCAATGAGTGACGATGTTGTGACATAGTTGACAAAAAAAGCACCTTTATCTGGCAAGAATAGACATTCCCAGCGGTATGTCTGATTGCGGGCATGGAGAGTCCAGTCAAGGAATGCCTGAGCACTAGTAAAACAAAGACAGAACATTAGGTTTAGAAACACGAGAAACATAAATTAGAAAATTATACATTTATATTTATTTTCTACATGCACACTAATGTTTGACCGTAGAATTTTACTTACATTTCTGGAACGTTATTCGCAAACTGTATTACAAGGTGTTGTATATGTATGTAACTGAACAGCATTCATCTCCTTGCTTTTAACACTACATGTATACACCATACAGTTATAAAAATAAACATAATTTATTATGAATAGGATACTGCCCAAAAGCAGTTAGGCACATACTGAATTCAATTTAGAAATAATAATAATACATACAAACTAGAATTATTATTTTGTACATTAAATCAAACTGTACAGTAATGTAAATGTTTGCTTCACAATGTACAGGCAAAAGG
Organism: Isoperla grammatica; assembly: GCA_945910005.1. Lineage (NCBI taxonomy): Eukaryota > Metazoa > Arthropoda > Insecta > Plecoptera > Perlodidae > Isoperla > Isoperla grammatica. The sequence goes on along the minus strand of OX246737.1, from coordinate 41,776,201 downwards.
TGGTGTAGGCCTATGGACGAAGCAAATATCACCAGTCAACACAACAAAACCGATGTATGCCATATTGTAGGTAGTCGTCCCTCGTTAAGGGAAATCTATCGCCGTTTCCAGTTTTCTTATACACAAATAATGCTTTGGTATTGAAACAATAACTTGTGAAAGTCAAAGTACCGACATTATTTTTTCTAAATTTTTCAGCAGCCGGTACTGTCAATATTACCACTTAAATCCGCTTTAGTAAAAACCGTTAATAACAAGAAATGCGGGCTTGCGCTTAACAATTTTTATTGAGGTTAAAGAAGATACTTCTCTCTATGGAATGAAGTAGTTTCAGTGCATTAAATCTTTAATGGTATTTTATTTGTGATTGGTTTAATCCACCGGTACAAATGCGCTCGTCGTACCGGTGGATTAAAACAATCATAAATAAAATACAGTTAAATAAAAATAAAATAAATAAATTCACATTTAGAGTCTACCCACTTAGTAACAAAACTGACCCCCCGCGTCCCGTAGCGTGGACACTCTTGTCGGGGACTTCCGTAGCAGAGGGCGGTGGGCACCTTTGTCATGGCTGCCGACTTTCAAGGCTACCGGTTTGCCTATCTAAGGTTTACTATATAGTTCTAAATTGTTGTTGTACATAGGTAGGCTACTGTACCTAATTTAAGGCACATTGACTTACCTGGTCAATCCAAGGGAGGGAAGTATCAACACCATAAATAAGAGGAAACTAAATGTTTTAATCATTATGGAGTGGTTCTGCTCGGAGCGTGTCCAGTGGGAGAGCCACTGGTCAGAATATGAGACTAACACTGGAAGTAGAGCTGCCACTGTCCAGAGGAGAAGAGTGGGCAGGAACTCAGAGAGCACCGGACTCTGTGCAGAAAACAGCCATTCATTGAATGTAGGTGTGCCAAACAGACACATAGGTAGCAAAGCAGATAAACTAGGACATCTGAGAGATAAACTAGGAAATCTGAGGTAGACCTGCTCCTTTTGAGCCAATGTACCACAGTGAAACACGAGTAACAATTTTCATAAATTTTGACTAGAATTAATTTAATGTTTAAATGCCAGGTAAATCTTCTTATCTTTTAAAGGATTCATTTAATGATATACGTATTAAAACTACTGTATTACGGTAACTTACAAATTGAGGAATAAGAAATGATTACTCATCCATAATGACTTCTTCCTTTCAATGAACACTAATCCTATGCCAATCAACATTGGCAAATAAAACCATTAAAAGATACTATTTGAAGTTTTAACTTTTAAGAAAAGAAAAGGTTAGCCATAAGCTATATAAGAAATGGATAAGAAAACGTGGAACTTACCATTTTCTGCAGCTCATTGGCTACCATGACTGAGTCAAGGAAATTGACAACAATGGCAGGTGTAGTTAGAAAGAAGAGAATGACAAACAGGAACAGATTGATGAACAATGCCTTAAGATACCAGTAGCTAGATGCTAATGACAGATTCTCCCTGGAAAAAAATAAGAGATTCAGCATAATTCTCACATATTCTTGTCAATCAACCTACTACTGTATACTGGTATTACTGTATCTAAATACTATGACTAAAATATGGTCTGAACTCTGAATCTATTGAAAAAGGTTTATCTACTAAGATAGTAAAAATATGCTTATGACACAATTGATATTATTATTCTTGATAGAGGTGTAATAGATGAAAATAAAAAACAAAACTAAAAACCGCATGCCTCATCTGGGACTCAAACCTGCGTCCCTAAGTTGCCGTTTGAGCCTCTACTGAAACAATTGATAGGGAAAGATTTCTATTTACTCAGTAAACACTAAATTATAAAAACCAATGTAAGGTAGACCTAGGCCTACAGATAGAATATTCTAAAGTGACTAATTCCTAAAAATAAAAAATGTAATGTAAACCAAATTAAATTTGATGCAAAATATTCACTCACAGACCAGACATATTACATTCAAACAATAAATAAAAGTATTTTTACCAATAAATGTCTTTGGGGGAAGGGGCGAACTTGACTTGCCAGTCATACGACTGCAAACGTCGACTTATACTGGAACTCGGTGGGTTGTTTGAGCATTTGCACGAGGGAAGATGGTCTGTATAGACTCTTTGAGCTGCCTCGATAGACGCTAGCGTAACAAAAGCTATGCCAAGTGGTCTCTTAAGAGCTTCTATTCTCTCGGTGTCAACCTGGTTACGAAGTCGAGATTCTTCTTCCGTGTAATATTCAATCGCATCAACCTGAAAATGTGGGAACTAGAAGATGAATACACCAAGTCTAATAGAGGACCATTTGGTAGCCAAAATCAGAACGTAATGTGAATACCTTTGGACATCCACACATGTCACAACAACCACATATATTTCCAAACACATATGGCTTAATGTCAAGTCTCACGCCATTGTCTTTCAAGTAGTTTTCACAGTACAGCTTGGCTTGATATACATTTTCCCTAGAACAAACTGAAGATAAAGGCTGGGCCATTTCTGATTCATATTACATTTTCTCTGTAAATATACCAATATTTAATTATTAATTATTAATTAAAAATGTTCCACTCATATATTTATTTCACTTTGTAAACTCCCATTTTCACATCATTATATGCCCACAACAAAAATGTAGACTCCGTCTTCAAACTTGAGTTGAAAAAGTAACATGGGAAACAGTGTCTTGAAACATCAATTTGAATTTTCAAGTGGCCCAACATAAGTAGAGCCCCGTGAAAGTGGGGTTACTTTTTCCAAATTTCGTTTTAAAAATTGACGATCTCAGTGTTTTACGCTATTATTTTTAGCTGTGTAGAGTGATACAATGTACGAATTACACGTGCTAGGCCTACTACACACGTTTGCTGAAAATGAAACATGTTGGCAAAATAAATATTCTTATCCACGGTATGTAAAAATGGTCCAACATTCATTTCATGTAAAACGACATTTATTAATTAAGCGAGCGAAGCGAGCGTTTCCACTTGACTCTTATGGCACTTCGTTCTGTTGTTGTTTTTTTTTTTTTTTTTTTTTTTTTATGTCCGTCGATAGCGGTCGAACGGAAAGTCCGATCAACTTGAAATTTGGACCATCCACAAGCCTCGATGTGGATTGAAGGTGTATAGTTTTGAGGCAAAATCGTTCGAAAAAGTACAAAGTTACACCATAGTTACTGCAAAATATTTTTCTGAAACAAAATGGCGGCAAAATGTGAGATAGCCAGATTTTTTTACAGCTTTTTCCGGTCACAAATATGTAAATGTAATGGCGATCTGATAAGTATTGGCAAAGTTACACGAAAGTTACTCGGAAATATTTTTCTAAAACGCAGTAACGGCAAAATGTGAGGTGGCTATCTTATAGTAAATTTTTGTCCGGTCACCAATATACTAATGTAATCCCGATCCGATACGTATTAGAGGCAGGAATTACATTTCTATTGCTGTCAATAACTGTTAGTAACGGTGGCGGACCGCGGCGAAAACATGACCACGAAAATTCTTAGCAAGGCACATTGCACTGCATACAACAATGTTGGAAAGTATAATAGCCATGGAAATAAGAACAATTTTTGCAATGCGCATTCTTGAATTGTTGTTAATTGTTGTTTGTATTAGCATTGAAAACTTTTCGCCAGAAAGTTCGTAGATATTGACGCGCTCGCTTATCAACGCGTCAAACAGAGCGTTTTCCTAGTTTTAAAATAACACGGCTTTTTGTGCAAGTCTTGGAAAAATGTTTACTGTTAATGGAAATTTAGGCGGCAGTCTTGCAAGATTACGTTGTCAGTTCGTGTAAAACAGGAGATTTCGCTATTTGCAGTGTTATAACGCCAATTTCGCGTTTTAATTTTTATATTTTTGGACTTCTCTTTATAGCCTATTAATTGCCGACAGTTTATCAAAAAAGCAATATTCACAACAATCATATGATTTCGTGATGGCAAATTTTACGGGGCTCTAAATACTGTATAAGAAACAGGCTGCATGCTACTGTTCTAATCGTTCCACGAACTTTCAGTGTTTAAGGATTTGTGAAAATAACACAATTACAATCTCTAGGCTATGTAAGACAACTAACCTTTTTTTATCCAGAATGCTCACTTTAGTAATATTATATGCAAACTGCACATCTTGAATCTCCATCTCTGGATATGCTTCACTGAAACAAAACAATGCCCATGATAATAAGTAGTAGGCCTAAATAAGGAACTAATGACTCAACCCAACGATTATTTCTCTTACACCTCGTTAACTATACAGGCTCATCTCAAGCCAATCTCAAGCCAATCTCCCAGCCCAAACACAAATTTGTCAACTAGGCTACATTGATATCACTCCACCCTTGTCTTTAAAGCAGGCTTTTGCATTAAAAATAATATTACATGAAAAAACTATTTTTTTTTAAAACACCGAAAGCGCCCAACGCTTTTATTTTCCAAGTGAGGCAAAAATTTGTTGGGCGAAAATTTCTTTTTTACTTTTTAGTGCATTTAATATAAGCGTTGTTTTTTTTTTTAAATATTTTTTTCATGTAATATTATTTTATACTTTTTAGTCTTAAAGAATCTTGCAAACGAATATGTGCTCACTAGACGTGTCCGAATTTAGAAGACTGCATACTTGTGTACTTGTACTTGTTAGCTTCACTCGCAAACTAGCGTGCTCGCATTGCAAACTTGAATTTCGGACAGTTCCGTTCATGCACAATCCAGCGATCGGCCAACAATGACATTCTTGCTGCAAAGAAACATATCCGATGCTTTCGTCACGGATATTTGAGTCCCGAACAACCAGCCGTAATTGCGATGCCTGCATGTGGTTGGCCCATCCTCACTAGCTGTGACTAATTTCCCATATGAAGCTAATTGTTTAATTAATTAGTTCTGGTGGATTAATTAATTAATTAGTGAATCTGATAATTGATTCATATATTGTCATTTAGAAAATACGACTGTGTGAAAATTTTCAGCTCGATCGGACGTTGGGAAGTGGGTGAAATATTGATTCCCACATAAAACTTTGATTAATTAATTATGATGGCTTAATTGATTATTTAGTAAACATGACAATTGATTCATGTATTTTCATTAAGAATACGTCTGTGTGAAAACTTTCAGCTTAATTCAACGTTCGGAAGTGGGTGAAATATCGATTCCCATATAAAACATCAATTAATTAATTATGATTAATTAATTGATTATTTAGTAAATGTGAATTGTCATTACGAATACGTCTGTGTGAAAACTTTCAACTCGATTTAACGTTGGGAAGTGGGTGAACCATCGATTTCCATATAAAACATTAATTCATTCATTATGATGAATTAATTGACTATTTAGTAAATATGACAATTGATGCGTGTATTGTCATTAAGAATACGTCTGTGTGAAAAATTTCAGCTCGATCGGACATTTAGAAGTAAGTGAAATATCAATTATAAGATTCCGTCCAGACAGACAGACAAACACATGAACCTAATATAAGCGTTGTAAAAACTAGGTCTGGGTCTGGGTCTGGGTCTGGGTTTGGGTTTTTGGTTTGATTCATATTTGACATTAAAATATATTTCTTGTGGTAAACCTACCTACATCACACTATCCCTCATCGCAATTAAGTAAATATTAAATAAGCCTAACTAGAATAGAGTGGAAATCTATGCATGGAACAAAATACTCTGAACAAATGAGATAAGTGGTATGATTAGGAAACAAGGATTGATCAGAGCAGTATATAATAAAAAACACTAAAAAGACTTTCTATACTGTAAAGTGCAATAACCTACCGAAAGTGGCGTTGAAGATCTGCAGAGTCGCATTCTTTAGCTGGCATGTTAGTGATCATCAAGGTTCGCGACACACTTGTATTTTTGTCTTCAAACTTCATTGTCATTGAAAACCGTCTCATGACTATGATGCCAAGAGGTAAATATAAGATTGCCAAGGTTACGTGAATCCACAGGAATGACGAGCTAAAATAAAATATAAATTAATTAACACTTGGAGAGGAATGAAATGGTGATGTATTGTAACCAACTAAGGGTTTAGTTAAAGAGTATAAAGGCCTACTCTATAGTGTTTTAAACATCTCTTTGAATAGTGCACATTCTTGAATTTTGATCAATGTCATTGTCATGATACAAACTTCAAATCAAAGATATTTATATTAATTGAATTGTCTTCATGCCAATTATATCTGAATTTGGATTTTACCTTGAAGAAAATTAACTAATAATTGGCATGCACAGAGTGCATTCACAATGACGAAATTACGCTCGTGGTGTGCAATTTTTATTTAATTTCATTTCACCATGCGATTTGGACTGAGTACAAATATTGGTACAAACTACAAATCTAGATATTAGATAGGTCTCACTATACATACAAAATAAAATATACATACAAAACTACAAAATATACATAGGCCTACATTCAGGAATAACAGTAAGGGTGGATAAGAGAAACGGGAATTTAGGTTGTTAGTTATCAAAGAATTCTTTCAAAGTGTAGAATAGTTTTTAGTCTGTATTTAAAAAGTGGTGGAAGAGATGTAGTTTTTTACTGATTTGGGGAAGTGTGTTACAAATTTTACTTCAAAGGTGGGTTGGACTGTAGTTGTAATACATGTGGTTGGATGTGGGGATGAAAATGTTAGATGCTAGATTGGGTAAGATGAGAGTGATTGACATTGTTGACTGGGAAAAGGTGAGGGTTAGAGTAAACAAAAGAAGCAGCTGTTATTATAAGCATTGATGGTAATGTGAGAATGTGTGGGGTTTACATGATTGCCTTCGGGATACTCCTGCAATGATTCTGACTGCACGTTTCTGAATTATAAATATACACTTTGCTTGTAGGGAAGAGCCCCAAAAGAGGATGCCATAGGAAATGATTGAGGTAGTGGACGGTTGCCTGTTGAAGAGAGCTGATTAGCTTTCGAAATATTCCGTCGTTTTATAATTATTTTAATTGACAAGGAACAGTGTATAGTCCTATATTTTTAATTACACTGAGTGTATATAGGCATGATAAGCTAGCAGTAGTGTGAATGGGTTCAATTGTTCGAAAAGTTAAAAAGTTACACCATAGTCCATAGTTACTGACAAATATTTTTCTGAAACAAACTGGTGGCAAAATGTGCAATAGCCACATTTTTATAAACATTTTTCCAGTCACAAATATGTTCATTTTAACTGATAAGTATTGGCAAAGTTACACAAAACTTACTCGAAATTTTTTTTCTGAAACACAGTAACAGCCAAACGTGAGGTGGCTATATTTAGATGAGCGCAGCGAAGCGGAGTGAATCTCTCCATACAACTCGATCGGCGCTTTGTCTGTGTGTATGTCTGTATGTGCGCTAAATTTTGTTCGTCGCGCACAGGTCAAACGGCTTGACGTATTTGGCTGAAATTTTCTGTCAACATTTGTGACTACTAAACTCGATGCTGTTAACATAACCAGCAAAATTCGTCAAGATGCCAACCTACAAAAAATTAATTACTGAAAAACAAAAATTGTTTATTTATTTAATTAAATGAAAACTCACGAACGGATTTGAATAATGTTTCACGTGTAGATTAACATCAACGGTACCAACACTTGACAAAAGTTTCAAAATTGTAAGTTTCTCCGCCATGTTATAAAAAAATATTGTTTATTTACTACAATAATTTCTTCATTTTTACAGTGTTCCACCGATATGATTTGCATTTGCGGACTATTGCAGTTAGATGCACATAGTATACACTAAACATATTGTACGTAATTATTCATGTTCATTTTTATTTGGAATCTGGATAGCTGTCATAGAATGGCTACAATGACGTAAGATGCCAACCTACAAAAAATTAACAACTGAAACACATGTTTTGTTATTTATTTAATTTAATTAAAACTTACTCACCGATATAAATAATTTTTTTTATGTGAGTTCACATCAATAGTACCAACACACGACAACAGTTTCAAAATTGTAGCTTCAACCGCCATGTTATAAACAAATATTGTTTATTTACGGAAGTAATTTTCTTCGTTTTTGCAGTGTTCCACCGATATGATTCGCATTTGTGGACCATTGAAGCTAGATGCACATAGTATGCTGCCGAAATGGCTTACGCAGTCAGACCTTTCTCACTATGTATTTGGATTTTTGATAGCTATCATAGAATGGCAACAATGACGTGTTATATTTAATGACCTTCACGGCAAACATGCAAATGTTAACAACGAACTTGGTCGACAAATTAAAAAGCTTTAATTATGATTTAAAAGCGGGTTATTTTATGATTTATTAATATTACATTTTAGATATAGTCTGTATCTACATTATGGAACTTTCCATACACTGATAGGTTTAATAGTTTATGAATTAGAGCCTATTGAGTAGACCACGGCCGAATGAAATTATGCGTAAATCCATCAACTTGAAGGTTTTAATTTCTTTAAAGAAAACTTCTTAACGGATTTAAATTATATTTCGTGCATTTATTAGCAACATATCAAGAAATAATATACTTAAGTTACAATGTTGTAACTTGAACCGCCATCTTGTAAAAAAATCATATGTTTATTATAAAGGTTTTTTTTTCCAAAGAGTAATATGATATGCAAATGATTTATTTGATTTGATACATTGAAAAAAATCGCTCATCTGTCAACGCGGAGCGTTTTCCTAGTATACTAAAGTTTTGTCCGGTCACAAATATAGTAATATACTAACTTAAACACGGTCTGAAAACGTATTAGAGGCAGAAATTATATTTCTATTGCTGTCAATAAGTGTTAGTAACGGTGGTGGACCGCGGCAAAAACACTAGACGAAATGACAACGAAAAATCTTGGCAACACACATTACAAAGTCACTCAACAATGTCAGGAAGTATGATAGCTATGGAAATTAGAAACATTTTTACAATGTGCCTTCTTCTATTGTTGTTAGTTGTTGTTTTTATTACCTTTGAGAACGTTTTGCCAGAAAGTTCGTAGATATGGACGCACTCGCTTATCAACGTGTCACACAGAGCGTTTTCCTAGTTTTACTTATAGTTGTTTGAATGTTTAGTCTATAGTTATAAGATAACATGTAGTATCTGATACTGAAAGTAAGATTCTGTGAACGGAAGCTAAGGAAAGTCATGCACAAGACTACCTATGTAAATTCTTTAACTTCCTTCAGTGCCAAATTGAAAAATTGTAATAGAAATGTATCATGAAACAAATAAATAAATATTTACAAAGAAAAAATAGACCTTAACTCTGGTTCTAAACGAGGCTGGCGCTGCGAGGGTGAAAAGTGGCAGTGCAGAGCCCCATTGTGATTTAGCATATTTAGTTTTCATGCCCCTCTTCATTGCATTATTTTTTAATCCTGCAAAGCTGTTAGTCTTAATTTGACATTCTGAAATAATTTATGTGAGCATACTGATACTCACTTTGGATCCAAGTTGTGAAGTGTGGTATGGCCAAACGTTTTCTCATCTCCCTCCAAATTTCCTTGGAAGTTTATTGGTAAGACAACAGTCAGTGATATGACCATCACAATGGTCATGTAGAAAATTATATGACGCTGAAACGACAAATACTGGACAGCATCTGGACCACATTTCTGTAAAATTTTGTCATCTCTGTAAACAGAAAAAAAAATAGTTCAATAAGCAAGTACCTAGGGGCCAGAATATGATGGGATTAAGTTCCTATCCCCTACCCGACTTCATTGTTGGACACAGGGAGCAGATATAAAAAAAAAAAAAGCAAGTAGAGTGCAATTGGATTGTACAAAAAACCTGATCAACATGAAGGGGTTTACTTTTGTTTACTTACAATCAGCTCATATTCATTAGGCCCTAACCCCTTAACAGCCAGGTAACCACATGTACAGTTGTTTCAGCTCGCATTGAGTAGAAGCGGCAAATATTCTTGAAACAAGTGTCAAAGGAAACAAGTAATGCAACATATCGGATAGCATAACGGATTTAGCAAACTTCCTTCTAGGTAGCTAGCAGCCCTTGATTCAAGACACAAAAAGCTATGTTCTGAATTATCTAACATAGGCCAACCTCTTTCTGGCACAGTGGTCACTGATGTTGACCACCATCATCTGAAATTGTATACTAATGCATGGTGGCTACCAACAATAACCACATTTCTAGTTCTACGGATAGTAGTATAAAGGTCTCACACCACCACAATTTTTTTCCTGAAGTAATACGATGTCTGGGAGGAATTTGATTGAGAATAAAAATAGTCAAGTGTAGAAAAAGGTAAAATCAAGACATTTATTGAAATGTCCCGGAAATTTAATTTTTCAATTCGTTTCTTTTGAGATAGAATTGAGAAACAACTGTGGTAATGTAACCGAAAAGGGTACCAATGGGATTTTAAGGTACCTAGTTTTAATGAAACACATTTTAAACTGATTTGTTTTTCCAGCCAAAACGATGATAACCTAACATTACATATAGTTAGGTAGCAAGTTGGGAGAAAGGTTTGCCCCCCATCCCCTCTGTTCCTATGCCCCTGTAGTAAACTGAATACATATAAAATCCGTGCCGGAAAGAGTAAGGAAAAAGAGCGGGCGCTGAAACAGATTATTCCGGGTTTGACATGACATGTGCGACAGCACTGAACGTAATATTTCAGGCATAACAGTCAAGTGGTTAATAGTAGGCCTACAGCAGGCCTTGCCAATTAAAAAATCAGGACTCAATAGGTCAGCAAAACAAAATTTGAAAATAGGAATAATTCTTGCAGAGCTAATTGAAATACATATCGCAATTCTAAGCATTGGGAGGGAGAGGTAACTTTGGAGGGCTACTCATATGTTATTATTGGATTGGCGCATCACTGTACAATGTACACAAGCTCTGTTATGAATAAGACTGCTTGTTTTCCTACTTTTTCCCAATGTACACAACACATACATTTATTTTTCAATTATTCACAGACTAGGCCTATATGAGATTCGAGTCCTCGTTTCCACATTTGAGGTAATTTTCTGTTACTCATTGCTACAGTAAAAATGAGATACAATATGTTCTAATTTACGTTGAAATGTATGAGAGGACATAACTAGGCCACAAAGGACAAGGTGCGAAGTGATTTTACGCAACTACTAAACTTACCACCAAACCAGTCTACCTGATATTTTTTGGTTAAGTAGACTTTGTAAAATAAAAGTTAACTAGGTAGTGCTGTTCAGTGTTACAATAATGATTCATGAATGATTGGTAGGCCTACCCACGTTGGCTTATTTATTTATTTACCATGTAACTTGTATAGGGTACAAGTATTGGTACACTTTACATACTTAGTTTTGAAGACTGCTGTGAGCCACGAACAGAATCCTGTGTCAAAGTGAATATTTGAATCTGGTGTGTTAAGTACATCTGCTTCTGAAACTCCAGGCCCTTTGTCAGTTGTTCCATAAAACAGTTGGGTCCACCTGCAACCAAGAAACAATTCAACTTAGGCTTTCCAAGTCAGAGCGACACACTTGTTTACATATTCAAATCTTAGTTAGATACTGTGTTAATAGGCATAGATAGATTTGGGAATGAAAGGCGGAGAAACTAACAAGTTACAACCTTAATCATAAAACATTCTGTGAAAAGTGATTCTTGTGAGAAATTTTTATCAGGCTAGGTATTACACTGTACTAGTACATTGCTGCTAGTGCTATTGCTATGCAATGGCTGTTCAGATGTCTGAGGGAATTCAATGAATTCAAGAAATAAACATATATATATAAAGAAAGCAGTTAAGAAGCACCATAAGAAGCACCATAACTAGAGGTGTTCGTTTTTCGCGGACCGCGAAATCGCGAAAAGTGTTGATAAAGAAGGGGGAGATAAACAAAGTGTATATATCTGTTGATAGTCATCTTAAAAACATCAAAATTTCACCGCAAAAATTCGCGAAATCCGTCAATGTCCAGTCATAACATCGAAATTTGTATTAAAGAGCGAAATAACACGAAATCTCGATTGTTTTTAATTTACATATTATAAAAAAAATTTAAAAAATTATTATTACAGCCAAACGTCATTACAACACACTCGTGGGGACCTAATATTTTTTCATTATAATGATGATTTCGTTAAAGTGTTCGTTCACCTCTTACTGCAATGTGTACCAAGACACTCAAGTTTGTATATAGAACACATATTCAATAACAGTTTCACCGAAAATGATTCGAGTTCCACGTAATTAGTGGTTAAATGTTTTATGCAGCCCGCTCAACGTTGTACGTTTGGCAACACCTTACCCCGGAGTGTCGTGTGACCTTGCCTCACGCATCTGGAGGGTTGGGCGAAAAGTATCCAGCCAAGCGCATGTGTATAGTCGTTTCAGATTTTCCGTCCACTACAATAGAAACCGTTTTATTCTTCACACTATAGCAATACATAAAATGGCAGGTCAAATAGAAATTAACACAAATATGTCAAATAGTACATTTTACGTCGCAGTCTAATGTAACGACATACCTGTAACAAGAAGAATTTTCACCAAGATGTATCAAACAAACGTAAGTTAAATTTTACTTGAGGTCTTTGTGAAAACCTGTTCGGCGCAAGTAACTTTATTTCTTAATTTGACAAAACTATTATAATTATATTTCTTATCTTGACAAATACTATTATCATTTCACAAATTGAAGAAAAATATTAACACATTTCCAGTGAGTTGTTACAAATCTTGTATCTATCGGTTTGACCACGCGCCTTCTGCACCACTTTCATTTGAACAAAGTGTCTTGTCAGACCAAGTGCTCTCCCTCCATTGATGTCTTCAGCCAACCACAGATCTTCAGTACCACCCCTCTTTCCAATGCCGGCTGGAGACGCAGCGCAGAGTTGGCAACATGGGTCACATGACATAGAACGTCCACCTCGAACAGCAAGATGCGCGAATAAACAAAGGACACCTGATGATATAGGCCGCGTGATATACACCCAAACATTGGTATTTAGGGTTAAACTTTAGATAGAGAACAACTTGCTAAAGAGGTGAACGGGCACTTTAAGAAGATCAACGATTAATTTTTGCTAAAATTCGGCGTCAAGCAGAGCAAACGAGTACAATTCTTAGGGATTTTACGTGACGGACAAGAAGATTCTTATGTGTTGTGACTGCCGCCTTTAATTCGATCTTAAAGACACACTAGACAAACACAGGTAATGGTAATGTTAATACACTTCGTATTAACTAGGCTAGTACTAGTTTGTACATACAATTCAAAAAAATTAAATAACATTAAAATTTCTTTTTAATTTAAACATGTTTCTGGTGAAATTTACTATAGAAAATCTCCCAAAAAGCATAACACCGCCATAACATCGAAATTATTAAATCATAAACGAAATTTAAGAAAACATAACACCATTTACAAACACCTCTAACCATAACCTATAAAGAAAACAGTTCACGTGTTCCTCATAAAGGTACGCAGGCATACATGTGATATTTACTCAATCATGAACGGAACATGGCTTTGAAATAAGAAATCTAACTGAACAGCCAATTTGTTATCATTGTGGATATGGGTGACCTTCAAGTTTAGAGAAGAGTATGAGGCTTGACATGTTCGTCCTAATTAAGTTCTTAATTAAGTCTTCGAATAAGTAAAAAACATTACACACACCTCCCTACATAGAAATGCTTTTAAATGCAAAACAAATAATAAACTAAAGTACATTACCCAGCTAAAAAAATCAACACTTTTTTTATGAAGTATAATAATAATGTATAGACCTACTTCTCTTCGGTTTTTTGAACAAGTGCAATTCTTCCATAGTTCCAAGCTCTCTTTCTCAGCACAGCAAACAGCATTAGCAGGATCTGCAAGAAGTACCAAGTAGTATTATCCTACCTCATGAGAAGGTCAAGGTAGTAGGGATGTCATAGGGTACCCGGGTTACCCGGATCCAGAAATTACCCGAATCCATTTTTAGGATCCGGATCCTTATCGGGTAGTATTATTTATATACATAAAAAAAATAAAAAATACGCGACGAAATTTTTGCGGCTACTTTCCTTGAAGCTACAGTGAATTTCTGCTTGTAGGCGTGGCCAGCTGGTCGCTGGTTAGTACGCGCTGTCATTACTGCGGGCGAGTTCTGTGATGCCATGTACACTCCCCTCCCCCGTCCCCCCTTGCCATTCCCGCGCGCAGCGGCCGCACAGAGCCCGACCCACACAGCGGCCGGCAGCTGACACGGACAGAGAACGACCTTCAACCGCGTGGTTTCGGGGGGGGGGGTGTAACCAAGATAAGATGACATAATTTAGGCTGTCGGGATTCGGGTAACCCGGTTCTTGGAGGGTCTGGAACCGGATCCGAATTTTCCTACCCTATAACATCCCTACTGAAGGTAGTCTGTTTTTTCAATTCAATTCCATTTAGAAACTAGTTTATCTTCATGCAATTAAATAGAGACACTTTTGAGTAAAATTATGTAGAATGTAGTGAGGCCTACCTCCGACACATTGTGCTCAAAAGAAGATATTAATGAACCAAGAATATATATATAGCCTAGTTTTGGCAGCCTGTGTAACGCTGCCGTTACTGTAGAGCGTTGCTTGCGACGCGTTAGCTATGTTACGTGTGTTGCTCACGTCGAAGTGTTTACAGTAACGCGATCTTTGGTAGGCCTAATGCGAGCAATGCAAGCAAACAACAACATGACAAGTGCCATAACGTGTTCATAACCTAAATGTATATGTGATGGAAGACTATAATCTTACCTACTTACAAATATAATTTTGCTAGGCCTATATGGCAGAGACAAATTGCAGCTCAAGTTTACCTCGAAATGTAGAAGAAAAATGTTGTTTGTAGGTTAGTAGGTTAGAGATTCCGTCCTGATCAAAACACAGGAAATAAACAAATTTTGCATTGTTGCATGGACTCGTTTCGCGAGCAACGCGGCTAACGTGGCTGAAGCGCCAAACTCGCAATCAGATTGGTCGACACGCCTGACGCGTCACTCCCAACGCTCTACAGTAATGGCAGCTTAAAGAGTTAGTTCTTAATTTTGAAACATTAAATTATGTACGTTTAAATTAATTTCTCAAAATTTACAAGCTCAAAATAGTTAGTGTTAAAGTAATGGAGTCCTACTAACCAGCCAGCCAATGAAATTAAGAAGCAAGTTTTCTGGGATTCCTTCATATGCTGAAGTAATTATTTTTTTCGTAGTTTGATTATAGTAACCACACGAGTAGTTTTCTGCCGGTGAATTGTCCCAATAGATATCCATTGGTGGCTCATCATACCATGGCACAAATATTTCTCTGCAACATTTAAACAATTTACAGATAACATATTCATTCATTACATTTCAGTTTATTTTAGCACACTGATCAATAAATTGAAGGCCCTCCCACATCACTTTAATGTTTAATGTGGGCCACTATCTGTGGCACTAATCATTATCACTCAGTTATCACTATATCCATAGTCTTGATTATTAAAAAAGAACAAGCACTTTTAAACACTGCCGAAGGCTTTCGCAACCCAAGTCAATTAAACACATCACGACTTGTGGGTTATGCTGCAACCACGGCTTATATTTTATTTTATAAAAAGCTGATGTTTTGAGTAGTTTACATCGTTACACCACCTCTCACCTTCAGAGCTAACTCAAAGACTGTGAGTCGAAAGTAATCAAGCTTCATTCTGAAACTGAAACCCTGACATTTCCTATGTAGATTACATGTCTGCAATCCACCTTGGGTACGCTCTACTGGATTAAGAGCGAAGGATACCTCTACGTCAAAAACCGCAGAAAATGTTCATTATTTAATTATATCTCAAGGTTGCAACAAGAAATCGAAAATCTAAATCAACAGCGCACTGTGTTTTGGTAAGCCCTACAGACTGAATGAAACATAACCATTAGCGTAGTTATTTTGATTATTAATTCGATAATTACTAATAAAATTAATTACATATAAAAAAAACATACTGATTACAGTGTAAAACACAACTTAGAGCATTCAGTATGTAAAGCTTACTAAACCACAGTGCGCTGTTGATTAAGGTTTTCAATTTTGAAGCACATTTTGTGATATAATTTATAAATTAAAATGTTGTGCGGTTTTTGACGTAGAGATATCCTTCCCTGTTAACAGCTTGCAGAAAGCACAACCAGCACCAACAGCGACCACATCGATCGGGAAGGGTGGGTGGTACCAGTGGTGGATTGAGGGTATGTAATCTACATAGAAAATGACACAAAGAGTTCACAATCACTGAGTAGAGCTGTATTGAGTCGATTCGATGCCGCATTACCCGAAAGACAGGACTTACAAAAACTAACACATGCATGCCTGTACGGCATGCAACAGTAAACAGTAAACAGCAGTAAACTACGTAATTTGAACAAGCACAATTTAGAAACACATTACCTTGACATTTTGCAGAACAGGCCAAGTTGGCACGTCAGAAAAATAACAATTCAAAAGTTACAGAACTTGGCTCTCCGTGAATACTTTAATTACAGAAGATCTGCAATAAACTGCAGGCTCAGTATAAGTTGACGTAGGTAAGCTACCTACTTTCTCTTCACCTACAATGAAAAACAATCAACATATCAGTGGATGTAGAGTCAATTCTTCTTCTTCTTCTTCTTTTCCTGTGCCCGTATTTTTGGCTTACTGGGCCATCATACATTCTCTCTCTGGTTTTCCAGTAGAGACAGGCTTCCTTTTTCTCATAGCTCATACCAGGTGGAAGGGCATCTACTTAATCTTTAAGACTTGGACATCTCATCAGATGCTCTCTGTTCTGTAGGCCTATAATTAATATAACAGGGAACAAGCAAACAATTAAACTACTAAGTATTTAAAAATGTAAGGTAAGTAAGAAGTAGCTATAATCTCTTACAAGATGGCATCTATTCTTCTTTTCCCTCCAGAAGTGAGTAGAAAAACCGGTTTTTCCAACGTTACTATTTTGTTCATTTCTAATAGCGATGTTCTGACGGCCGCAACCTTTCACCGAGGGTTTATCGACTAACAGATCTGAAGTGATTTGCAAGACGCAGCGAAGACAGATAGTCCACCTGTCATCTGATGACGAGGGTACTAGATTTATATCGCATAACTGATATTAATGTAGAAATTATTCTATTTTTTAAATATGTGTTATATCATTGCGATACTCTAAAAAAATGAAAATGGCATTAAAAAGTAAGCCGAATTACATTTTTTATTGAAATTTTAATCCAAAAATTAGGTACTAGTCGAGTTAAATACCCTTCCAATTAGAAAAATAAGATTTTTTTTAATTTCATCAAAACAGAATGTTTATTTGCAACAATTATATTCAATATTCATGATTACTACATTTGATAGTATGCACATATTACCCAACAGATATTCATCTTTTTTATCGATTGTGTGGAAAGTGTAGGAGAGATAATAACATGGTAAGTTACACATAGGGTACGGTCCAAAACCTGCTGAGAATGCTTTGAAGGTAGCGTTAAGAAAGCACTCTCGAGCATATCGAGCACGACCTAGTTTCGGACCACCTCCAGCACGAAATGCACGCGAAATTGATAGCTTTTAGGTTAGGGTCGGATTCATATTTTGTATGCGAATGGTTATAAGATAATAAATTACCGTACACTGACCATTGTTAATCCTTGTTGCTTGTTCTTGTGGCACTCTCACAACAATATTTTCCCCGGTGGTCAGATCAAACAGAGATATAACTTCGATGTTGTCTTCGGCTACCTCTTCAAATGACGCCATTCTGTTTAAAATGCCGCCCTTTAAATCCAAATACTGAAGATGCTCGCACGAAAACCTCGGGCATCTGGAGCATGCTTGAAATGCTCAAGATTTGAGTTTTGGACCGCTTGAAATATCATTTTCAACAGGTAACGGACCAGCCCAAGCACGCTAAAAGTGTTTTTAACAGGTTTCAGACCGGACGCATAGTACGAATGGTTAGGTTGTGTGTGCCTATGTTGGAAGTGTGCGTGTGCGTGCTATTATACAATATTATGTTATTTGTGGTTTTTTAATGTTTATGATTGATTGTAAATATAATCATTTCACTCTTAAGGCACTCATTCTGTTTGTGTTTATTTTTTAGGTCTCACGACAGAGGTCGAACGGAAAGTCCGATCAAGTTGAAATTTGGACCATCCACAAGTCTTGATGTGGAATGAATGTGTATAGTTTTGTGGCAAAGATGACCCAAATTTTATCTCTTCTCATTCTCAGGACCTTTCTGATAGTAGTCCGCCATATTCACTGGCAACTTTATAGGCATACACTGCTATCTCACGGGTTACAGCTGTTCTACTTTGTATCAGGTTGTTGTGCAGTCATGTTGTGCAGTCATGCATCATTACCGTTCTCGTTTTTGTTCACGGACAATTGTGCACCCTGCTTTAGGCTAGCATAGGTCTAGGCCCAGCCTATACCTTACTAGGCTTGCCATACGTCCCACTTTCAGCGGGACAGTCCCGATATTCAATTTTAAGTCCCGCGTCCCGTCAGTACACCAAGCGGGACACAATTGTCCTGCTTGGTAAAAAATATTAGGCCTACGATGTCTAATGTAGAATACCATACCAGATCTGCAGTCCAGAACGTGCTCAGTCAAGTATAACAATTGACAAACTATTATTGAATTATTATCATGTAGAATCCCTTATTTAGGTTATTCCTAACTTCGCAAGCCCCAAAATAATATTACTAAATAATTCTGGTCCAGTGTTACAAGTCTTTTGGTGGTTTTTGTAGGCCTATTACAAAAACAACAGTATTTCGGCATTGCATCAAATCCGATTTTTTTTCTGAAATGCTCAGAATGCACTCTAAAAGTCTGATTTTTTTAAATTTTGCTTGCGGTGTTACTGCGGCGGCCCTCCAAACACCCCGTGCTTTTGTTAGGGCCTACCTGGAAAGATGTGTCCCTCCGGCAGGGGCGGACTGGGATAAAAAGGCCCGGGATGCTGGGTTTCGAGGGGGGGGGGGGGGGGGGGGGGGGGCGCACGATAGAGGTCTGCACGGGTACGGGCCTTGATATGTTTATTAAAACGGGCCCAGGCCGGGCCTGGGCCTACACATCACTGACCGAGGAGGGATTTTTCGGGCTTTTTTAATTTTTTTTTAATTGCAATGAAAGAAAACTTGAAAAGTAATGTTATTTTACCAACATTTCCGAAACTTACAACAAATCCGAAATAGTATAAACTTCCGGTCACAACATTTCTGTTGTAGGCCTAATTCTTTTCGATACCAACATACTTTCACTGGCAATAGTTATTAATTTCGGTTCATCTAATCTCCTTTTTGTTCACACCCTGTCGTTCGTATTCCTTGTCAAATACCATAGAAATCAACTTGCTGCTTTAACAGTTGAACGGGCTTTTACGGGCCAATTTACACTTCAGGCGGGCCAGGGCCGGGCCCGGGCTTTGATTAGCTTACTCAGTACGGGCCCGGGCCTGAAATACCGGGCTCGGGCTTCTATATTTGGGCCCGTGCAGACCTCTAGCGCACGAGCAGTAGTGCAGTTGGGGTCTGGGGCATTTTCCGGAGGAAAATGCGCCGAAGGCGTAAACAATTTTTTGGGGTTGCTTTGAATTTTATGGCCTAAAATACGATTTTAGGGCGCGATTAACGGAGGCCACTCTACCAGTAGCAATATTATTTCCGTTATATTCAATAAATTAGTAAATTAGATTGAATATTTGTAATAAATATTACAATAAATTCAATTATAATTTCAAAATAATACTTATAGAGTGGGGTTAAGATTTTTTAGCAATATACAGAGAAGTATTTACATCATAGGAACTTTCTGGTAGCAGTCCAGGGGCCCGGACTACCAAGGGCACGGATTTACCCAGGGGCCCGGGATGCGATCGCATCCCGGCATCCATAGCCAGTCCGCGCCTGCCCTCCGGCTTGAGTTGAAATTATGACAACTCTACCTATACATTACACGTAATGCCAGCTGAAGGCCAATGATTTCTGTAAAAATAGGCCTAGGCCAAAAGTAACCATTTTAGACCTAGGGCTACAAAAACAATCCTAGGCCATGGCTATACCTAGAAGTTGGTATTTGTGAGTGATAATACCGTAGGCCTACTAGGCTTAGGCCTAGGGTAGGCCTAGGCCCCTATTACTGACTAGGCCTAGGCCTATTTATGTTTAATATAAAAATAATATTTAATATTAATTATTTTTAATATTACTGACTAGGCCTATGTAACTACTAACGTAAGCCTTTTGGCTAAATACTTAAAGCTACTAGGTCTAGGCCTAGGCCTAGACCCTAGGCTACTAGGCCTACCATTGTGGCTAGGCTTAGCTAGAAACCCAGTGCAGACAGTCTAGAACTAAATGTACAGGTCACGCTAATAATAATGCTGTATTTGATAAGAATGACATCTAACACAACTCACTTTGTTAAGTTTATCAGTAAAACTCAAACTTTCAGCAAATATAGGCTCTAACCTATAATTTCATACTTTTGACAGCGACTGAGCAACAGCTGTTCCTGTTTGCCTTAGACGGGCGCGTTTGATAATGAAATCCCGCAGAGAGACAGAGTCCGCGCGGTCACGTGACTGGAGAGAACAGACAGCGCTCCGAAAGCTGGCTTTATAAAACGCGATTTGAAGTAGCTACGCGGCATTTTTAAAAGTAATAACACAACCTTAAACCATGGACTTATAGTTACGCAGTTACTATTATAAGTCCATGCTTAAACTAAGGCTGCAACAACAATATGGAAGAAGAAACGATTGCGCGCGTACGAAAAGCATTTCCTTTTATTGTACACTTCATAAATGAAATGTTTTTTGAAGAGGAAGATGATGAAGGGATTGATCACCAGCAAACTCTCGAAAAAGTGGATAATTATGCAGAGGAGATCGTACCACGCATGACCGATCTGCAATTCAAAAGCCATTTTAGGTTGGATCCAGATACTTTCGAGGCTTTAATGAACAAGATTTACTATGTGAACCTTGAACAAGCTCCTGTTAAGAAAGGGAGACCTGAGACAAATCTTGAAAAGCAGCTAATGGTGGCACTTTGGTGCCTAGCAAATCAAGAACCATTCCGGTAAGTGTGGCTTAAGATTATTATTGGTATGACCGTAACTAGGCCTAGGCATGGGGTCATAATGGCCTAGGCCTAGCAGTTATGAAGTAAACTCTTGAGGGCGTACATGTAGTATTTTGGCAGGGACTCGGGTCTTTATAGGGCTTAGGCCTTAATGTTTTTTTACTGTTAATAGGTCAGTTGCCGATAGATTTGGTATTGCACCATCAACTGCATGGGAAAGCTTACACCGAATGTGTTCTTTACTCATGGCCGTCAACGTAGCCCACGGTATAATCAAATGGCCAACACGGGATCGAGCTCTTACAATTATTCGCCAGCATCAAAGAAAGAGTAATTTCCCAGGTATGTACGTTATGCCTAGTTCTATGAGTAGAAATAACCAGGTGCATAACAAGACCATTGAAACTATGATTTACATATTTAATTTCAGGAGTTATAGGAGCAATTGATGGGAGTCATATACCGATCACAGCTCCATCAGAAAACCCGGTATCGTATGTCAACAGAAAAAGTTTTCATTCAGTATTGCTGCAAGGGGTCTGTGACCACGAATTCCTTTTCACGGACTGTTATGCCGGAGAAGCAGGATCCATCCATGATGCCTGTTTATACCGCCGATCAGACTTGTGCGATAATATTACTAACAACGTTAATGTGTTTCCTGAGGATAGTCATATGATTGGAGATGGTGCTTATACTCTTTCTGACAAAATTCTAGTTCCCTTCAAAAATAATGGCTATCTAACCGACCGGCAGAAGAACTTCAACCTTACGTTCTCATCAAGCCGTGCTACCATAGAACAAGCCTTTGCACTATTAAAAGGACGCTTCCGAAGATTAAAACGATTGGACACAACTCGTATGGATCTTGTGTGCTTGTTGATCATGTCAGCATGTATTCTGCACAACATATGCATCCTAGGAGGAGATGACACACCGGTAGATACCGATGTTGAGGATGAAAGAAGGCAAGAACGAGAACTAAATGCAGAAGCAGAACCAGACGTTAATGCTCCTAACATTGCAAGATTGAACATCACAGGTCAGCAGAAACGGAACAGGATTGCAAACTTGCTACCAATGAGACTACACCTAGTATAATTCTTTGAAGGATTTAATTACGATTGGACATACATTTGGTTAGGTTTGATTTACCAGAG
Source organism: Isoperla grammatica (assembly GCA_945910005.1). Classification (NCBI taxonomy): domain Eukaryota; kingdom Metazoa; phylum Arthropoda; class Insecta; order Plecoptera; family Perlodidae; genus Isoperla; species Isoperla grammatica. Next base: position 41,753,938 of record OX246737.1, on the reverse strand, counting down.
CAAAGTATTTTAACAGTATTTAGAGAGCCGTAGCTTAATTTCAACCTTAATTATTAATTATCTGAAAATGGTTTTCAACAGATCCACTTCAAATTGGGTACTGTATTTACATTTGAAAGAAGTGATCATTGCCTATGTAGCAAAAACTAAAGATATTTTTACATATTCTTCCAAATAATTATATTGTTAATGACTGCGTGGTAGGAGAGGCCAACCAAACGGCTAGATATGCCAGATAGATAAGGGTGGATAGGGAACTCAACAGCTTACCTGATCCTTAACTGCAGGCATCTTGTAGTCTTATCGATAGACGAGATCCCTGCAGTTACCGACGGCAACCAGGTCTGTTGGGTTCCCTATCCACCTACCCCCATAATAATTAAATAATTAAAGAAATGATTAAAGCAAATAAAGAAATTATACTTAAATGTTGACATATTTATTTTGGGCCTAGGCCTATTATTACTAAAAAATACACACAAGGGAAGATGGCTCATCGCCATGTTAAAGGGATAGTCGGGTGAAAAACTAAAGAACTACCATTTGTAGATGTCCACCTTTAAATATAAAAAACATGACTAAAAGATACCATACTTAAAAAGCAGGCGGTTACAAAATTAAAGAAAACGCGATTATTTGGTTTGGTGCTACCAAGTAGCACCGAGCAACTTTTCTCATGGTAATTCCCATATAAAAAAAATGTTGACTTGAGAAAGTAAAACCACCGCTAAAAAAGGGCACTGATCAAAAATCGATCAGGAGGTTTAATGTGCATCGTTTCTCTACCGATAACATGCTTCTTAGTACGAACGTTTACTTGTACTACATACCCTGCAATTAATTTATTTGTGATATGATGTGTAGAAAAGTTGCAATCTGTTTTGAGCGGTACTGTCGGCAGTCGCCGAGCGTTTCGCGGAGCGCGGGCTGGTCTCGTATAACACACGGGCTGGTCTCGTGTAACACAATGAGTCCTCTGTCTATCGGGAAGGCGCCAGCGACCTCAGAACCGATACAGTTACACTACGCTTTAGAAGAAAAATGCAGCAAGAGCTGCCGAAGGGAATCTAGTAGAATAGCTAATTGTTCACTATTTTTTTTCTTGCATTGAAGCAACCTATATCAATTGTATTTTACACATAACTGAATTTCATGGACTAATGACTAATTGGTGATTTTTTAGTTCTTCATCTGACTATCCCTTTAAAATTGCTGTGGAAAAATATAAGACATTTTTGAAGTATTTATTCTAGTAGATATTCTCATCACAGAATAATGCTGGTGCAGTTGCCAGTCACATCTAACGGAATCTACGTTCCATACACTAGCATTTGATTTGGGTTTAGTACCGTAAAGTGACCAGAACGACCGAGCTGGTCGTTCTTACCGTTATTTTAATTTTCATTGTTATGTCACTGTGTGATTTTCGTTGTCTTGGGTCGCCCTGTCACAGTTACGGTACGTGCTCTTCATTCTTTTAATAGTAAGAATGTGCACTAAGTAATTAGCATTTGGACTAGGAACAAGTGCTCTTGAAACGTGCAGAATGATTCCAAAAAGGATTCCCTTGTGTGTAATTTTTGCTAGTACATTACATCTACATATATTAATTTTACATCTTATCAACCATCTTTTCGAAAATATCAAGGAAACGCTGCTGCTTCTCCATTCGTTCCTTATGACGGGATGCTACTACTGTAGAGTTTGTGGCAGCCTTTTTTCGTTTTCGTGTAAATGAAGACGTATAGGTAGCAGCTTCTCCGCCGTTTTCATCATCCGTTGACTTGCCTGGTAGACTCAAAGAGGAAGAAGAGCTTCCTTCCGGCTGCTGAGAAGCTGAGCTGCCTAATGAGCAGAGAAGCCCTCGTGAGCTACTAATTGTAGCAACTGGAGACACCTCTGGTTTTTTACCAATCACATCATCCATTAACTGTAACAAAAAAGGTAATGGTGATGAGTAACTAAATAAATGATCACAATTTTCTTGGGGAGAAGCACACTACAAGAAACATGCTGCTATGTATCTGTAGTGGAGCCAGTCCCATTATAGCAAGAAGTAAGATGCTGTCAATTTCTTCTTGCTGTAATGGGACTACAATATACCTACCTACTTTATTTATTTACAGAGCTTAATTTAGCAATAGTATACTACTTTTTAAAGTATTGCCTCAAGATTGGCAATTTGTAAACATTGGTAAGGTTGCTTCAAAATGCAAAAAAAAGTAACATTTAACCTAGTGTATTAAATTAGTAGGTATACAATCGAATCGTGTTTTGTCATAATCATTTATTTTGATCTGTGATGTTATAATAGGTATATTATGGGTCTCTATTAGGGGTACTCTAACGTAACGGGACCATTAACAAGAAAGTCTACAGGGAGCATGAGGGGGATAGGCCTACCATATGGTAAGTGAAACGCTTCATGTCTCATATTTTTACAACTGTGGTTAATCGAGATGGTGAGTGGTTGATTATGATGTTGAAAAGGAACCCGATTCGAACGGAGGACTTGAATCTGGAACGCAGAGACCACGGTTTACTAGACCAATACCTAATTGACTGCGGCCAGCAACGCTGGCTCCTAGCAACAGATTGTTTATGTGCATGTGTTGTCAATGTCACTACTGTACACCATCAACCGTAACTAATACTATTCTCAAGTATGTCAAATAACTTTTCATACTGATGCTCATTCACAATTAATGAACAAAAACCAACAATCTACATATGTCATCTTACCTCATAAAACTCCCAGTGCTTTTTACTGAACCCACTCCTGCCATTATGGTCTTTGTTGGTTTTAAATGTTGACTTTAGGCCTTTCCATTTAGAATCACATTGTACTCCGGTGAGGGGTGTCTCTACAACTTGATTCATTTGGGTTGCTATTTTTGCCCAAACCTGAAACACAGATCATTTATCATTAGAAATAAACATGGTTTAACAAAAGAAAATGGCAATATTTCAGGCTACACAAGTCGAGGCGGAGAAGCCAAACGAAACACAGTTCTCATCCCCATGGACTGCTACATTATTGTGGTGGATAGGTTTGCATGTTTTGTGGATCCTGAGAGCTATGCTGGTGGAAGCATATGCTTCTGGTAGGGACACGTTTCACCAGCGGCTACCAATGAACGCCACGCGTAAACAAACCGCACATTGGTTGAAACAGTTTAGGCCTATTATGTTCTAGGCCAATTATTTGGAGCTTGAGACAGTTAACTGTGCATCACAGTTAGAGCACAAGAGATCTATATTTGAGACTAGGCCTGTACCAGCTTCACACTTTATAGTGACACATCCTCTTTGTTTACAATGCATGCAAGATTCTAATTGTCTAAGTTCCAAATTCCTGTGACAGATCTAGCCTACAATGTTTTCTCAGTCCCCACTGTCACTTGAGAGATGATTATACTGTTCAAATGAACTCTGCATTTTAACAGTGATGCACTTACAGGAGGTACAAATGTAGAATCATCCTGCGAAGGACAGCATGGTGTAGATAGAAGTTGTTTACTTTGTAGGCCTAGGCTAAGGCAAGCCCTTACTTGGTGTTACACATTTGCAGTAAGTTTACAAGTGAAAATGTATCTTGCGATAGACACACAGTGTGAATTCTAGCAGGTCCTTTTTATAAACACTTTAGGTGGTCTACTCATCTTGAAATAACGAAAATTACCACTTCAAATGAGAGAAAACTCGTAATGTTTACTACTAAAAAGTGTGGTTATAAACTGGCAATACCAATGAACTCACAGCCTTTTCGACAATTTAAGGGTGACCAGTCACTAGATTTAAAGCCTAGGCGGGAAGCAGTATGAAAGTGAAATACAGCCACACCGACCGCAAAAATGAGTGAAAATACGGGAAAATCAAGCGTAGCGCTTCACTAAAAATAATAAATAAGTAAGTTATAAATTTAGTACATGAAATATGGTTATATCATCTAATTAGTAATAGAATGAAGTATATGATACCAAAAAAAAAAAAAAAATGATAGGCCTACCCTAAAATTTTCTCGCATACGGGTGAACTTTTAATATATTATATGAATCTAGATTGTGACAGGTTCTCCCACAAACCCTACCCCCTAGCAAACTTCATTGTAAGAAACAAAATAAGGGTTGGATATAATTATTGTATTGGTAGGCCTAGGCCTAGGCCTATGATTAACAAAACCTTCGGTTAGGAAGGCCTTGGGCCTACCGGTAGACCTATGGAACTTACATGCTTTCGCACTTGGGTTTGAAAAAGTCCATCGAACTCTTTTACCAAGTTAATCAGCATCATCGTCTCTGCCTTAGACCAATACCGTGGCAAAGAAGCAGTCTGATCCGGTATAGTCTCGCTTTGGCAAGGTGATGTCAGACTTTCCTCTAGGCCTAGTTCTGATCCAGGTTCAGCACAGGCTACAAAAACAATTCAAATGTAAATTAAAGATCAGGTCTAAACAGCACAAAACCCATGTTAGAAACTGCGCTGGGCCTAGGCGCTAGGGCTAGGCCTAACCTAGGGCTATACATGCTCCATGTGACCCAGCCCAGACAAAAGTGACATTAATTTGCACACAAGCTTATTAAAGGTATTGAAAAATTAACGCTCAAAACTTACGAGCAGCGTTGTTGTGTTCGAAATCGAAGTGGTAAATCACTTCCTCCTCAATTAGGGAAGTGTAAGCGCACATTGGGCATCCGTAAAGAACTTGTTCTTCTGACGGCGCAGCCATTTTTAAGATTCAATCATTTGAATTTCGTTCCTTGAACAGAGAGGACTCTGTCGTTCGCTCGATTTCCACCGTGCGATTAGAGCGCTCTCCGCGCGAAGCTCTCGGAGATATCAAACAGAACTGAGAGCGCTCAGATGACATTATCAAACACGCTAGAGGCTCGGCGGAGCGTTCGGAGAGAACAGAATTGCATTATCAAATGCCCCCCATATAGGGGGGTAGACGGATAGCTCGGCTCTCTTCGTGAAGCCGAGCTGCGGCCAGGCTGCGGCAGTTCCAAGAACTAGGTCTGGGCAAAACATTAAAGATGGTGAACTCTTGCGCCGCGTTTGGCTGTACGTCAAGAGCTGGAAAACAGTCTGGATTATCATTCCATGTAGTGTGTGTGATAGGGACCACAACATTTACAATGTTTTTTTTTCAATTTAATTGTAAAAAGCACTAGGGCCCTATTTATTATTTCCATTAATACTAAAAGTTTGAGTGTTACAAGAAAATTGTTTATTATTTGGTCCATCCCAGTGTTACAAATGTTAGGATCATGTGTTGCTAAATCGTGAATGGTCTAATCAATTTTTCAAGATAACTAATATCTCTGCTTACTTGGCTTATGTTGATTTAAATTTTGATAACATGCTAGTAGGGTACCCCCTACCCAGTTGTAATTTAAGAACTTCGTACAGTTTATGAGGAATATTTCGAAAGAAGGAGACAAATAATACATTATGACGACAGTTTATTTACTGTATACAATTTATATTATAACGATGCGAATTAAAAGTGGTATTTAATAAAATACATTACTAGTTACATAGTGAATGTTGTCTTGATCATTTTTCACCAAAGAACCCATGTTCTTTAAAATGCTATTATTTGTATGCCCTACTAAAACCAAACAATAACAGAGTGATTTTGTTAGTAACATCTGAAGTAGGCCTACCTCTCGTCTCCCTGCTAGGGTTGACATATTTTTGAAATTATGTGCTTAAAATGTGTAATACAAATCCTCTGTTACTAAAAGGTATGTATTACATTTTACTCTCTACAATAATTTACATGTTTCCAGATTGTATATTAAGTTTAGCAGCAAGCTCAGATTGAGCCTCCTTCAAATTCAATGCAATCATTCTTCATTAGAGCATGTTGGCCTAGAGCTATTAATACATTAACACTTTTTTTTTTTTAACAACAAATTTGAAAATATAACTGCTGTTTAGCATTAAGCCCTAGCTTAGCTTAGCTTTAACCCACTTTATACTAGGTTTGTTCATGTGGGTTTTTGGTTGAAACCCCAGTTTTTTTTTGGCTGGGCAAAATTTTTAACCCCCCCCCCCCCATTTCTTTTCTACAGCAGCATCACTTGCATAATAGGCCTACAATTTGCACCTTTACTGAATATTTTTAATGTAACAAAACCATTCTAAATTCTTTCTATTATTATACCCTTTCATCCCAAGTGCAAAAGGTTCCATATTATGTCATCCTGGGTTTTCGATTGATTTTGTATTTTTCAGTTTCCCTGTAATCTGTATACGTAGACCTGTTCCAATTTCTTCTTCAGAAAACATTTTCTTTCCGGATATAAAAATATATAGTAGGCATGCGAGGTTTTGAATGTTGGGGTTTGAAGGTGTTAATCTGGCATATTCCCACGTAACACATAGAAATAAATTTCTATCGGAATAACCTTAAAATACATTAAGAACTTCCTTGACTTGGTGTCCCAAAGCATAAATATGCATGAATATATTTTTTTAAATCACCACATTCTTTAAAGTAATGAGATATTCCTACTTAAAATACGCGAAATTACTGTACGTTTCAATGGCACTACGCGCTTTTTGCCCAGACCCACTTCCGAGAATCGCTCCCTCTCTCTCACTCCTTTTGTTCTCAGCTCGGCTTCAACCGCTGCAACGGCAGGTATAGGCGCGCACTCTGTCCACCCCCCTATATGGTCTAAGCTGTTTGCATGTATACACTGCCTTTCAATTTTAGATCCTATCGATATCACGTTTAAAGGCAGTGTAATTAAAACGCGCCCAATTTAAATACGTCATGGGAGCATGGGAGAGAGGCTGGCCAAGGGGAAATTCTCATGGCAGAGCTCTCCGATTCCAAACTCAATGCATCTGGGCTCATATATTTCGTGTTGCTTGTTGAATGCTGACACACTGCCCCAGTAAGACAAGTTTCTCAGTTAAAAAATTTAACACGCTTATTTTTTGTGTAACGACATATTCGACTTGTCTGTTTTATACAACGAAATTAAAAACTTGGGAACAAGGGTACTATGTTTCAAAATGTTGTGACCGTTTTTTTCTTTTTTCTTCATGTTCTTTCTTATTTGCATACTTCTATTTTATTTTTTAATATGTTGAATTTCCACTTCATTTGATTTTATTCCAATTCTCAATTATTTTTTCTTGTTCTTGATTATATTTTATATAGTTCAGTAGTTTGTTTTGTTTTTGTTGTTATTGTTATTTATGATTTCATTACCTACTATTAATTGTTTGCATAGCTTAGTTTTGTTTAAGGTCCTCATTTGTAAATCAGTTTTTATAACTGAATAGGATAGACATTAAAATATAAATAAATAAATAAATAAATAAATAAATAAGGAGGCCCCTAATGCTTAATTATCACGGTTCCCACGGTTCAAATATGACAAGTACATATACTTTAATCAATTGTTCAAGTGTTTTAAAGGAGAATCTAGATATCAAATTTCATGACTAATAATAATAACCTTTATTCGGTCTCTGCAGCCATAGCTGTTGCCGTAAGACACAGAATAACATACAATAACTTATATCAAAACGAAAATCGAAACCAATTACAATTTATATAGAAACTTAACAAAATTACGAAAAATGGTGCCTAAATATAAAAATGGACCACCGTCATACGGCTAGAACAATTTCATCGGTGAGACTTGACGGTAGTTGGAACAACTTCCGAAAATTCTCGAAAAAGCCGGGGATTGTACCCCTAGCACCTATCATAAGACCCATTACTCTGATATCTTTCAGACTGTAATAGGTCTTATAATAGGCACCAGTCGAGTTATAAATCCCCTGCTTTTCACGATCAACCTCCTCCGCTTGTCCCAGGTGATCCTCAAAGCGGATTGAGGGATCTAGAATGTATCCCTCCGACTTCCCCCGATTAATTGCTATTATGTCCATTCGCCTCGTGCCCCCTGAGGTTGAAAGGCCATGCACCTCTTCATAGACTTCATATTGCTTATTGCGATGAGCCTGGGCTTTTTTATGGCGCACTTCATGATGACAGGATTCTCTCATCTTTTCGCCAAGTACATGTTCGGATTTTGAGTTTAACAAAATATTACCCCTATTTTCACCCTCTTAATGTGATTCTACCCCCCCCCCCCCCCCCTACTATACCGCCACTCCGATCAACCTCAATTTATATCTTGTGACGAAAACCAGAAACTGGTGAACAATAATATATATATATGTGTATATAATTATAACAATTATTATTATTATTACATATTATATGATTATATTTCCTCAAATTTTGCAAGTTTTAAACCTTTTTGTAGCACTTATTATTGTGTGCATTAAATTTTGTATAGACAGCATGTATTTTTGGCAAGTATGGTAGATGCTAGTGTAAAAGAAAAGCCATTGGTGAACATTTTGATCAATAATAACTTTTTAATACTTTTACAAGGTACAGTAGTTGCTAATTAATGCTGATTTTGGGATAGTTCCACATAAAATGTTGAAATGATGAAAATGAGATACAAGAAATACCAATTTGCATTATTAACAACAAAGTTTGCAATTTCCAAAATTAATATCAAAATAAAATAATTAATGAAACAGTTTCATATATATATCTCTGGCTGTCTCCAACTTTTAGGTCAAGGGGTGGCTATAGCAACCAGGGCCCAGATTCACAAAGGTGCCTAGTGCTAAGACGTCCTAGTTTAGGCAAATCTTAGTGATATAAATCACGCATATGTCGTTCTGCAATGTCATACAGATGCAATATAGTAAAGTATCAACAATTTAACTAATAATATTTTATTTGTGCATGTGTAGTAATACCAAGATTGATTTATCTTGATTTATCTAGTTAGGATTTGCCTAACTTAGGACAACTTAAGAGTTAGGCATCTTTGTGAATCCAGGCCCAGGATTCTAGGGCACTTCAAGATCTCCTAACACCGGCCTGTTTCGTATATATCTCTGGCTCCTGTTTCCAACTTAAGTAAGGTCAGGGGGTGGCCATAGCCACCGATTCTAGGGCACTTCAAGAGCTCCTAACACCAGCTTGCCAGGCCTGTCATGTCCTCTTCAAATTCACTCTCTTTTCTTCCCACCAGCTCACGCCATCCACTTCTGTCTTCCCAGTCTTTTTGCTTGCACTTCTTGCCAACTTCCACCTCTATCTTCTACATCATTTCTTATTTGATCTTGCCACCTCTCTCTCGGTCTACCAACTCTTCTTTTAACTTGGTCTCCACTTTCAAATTCTGTCTTTGGGATTCTGTTCTCTCCCATTCTTCTGACATGTCCATACCACCTCAACCTTTCTCGTCCTATTTTATATAACAGCTTTTTAACTCTAACTTTTGTCCTGATTTTCTGGCTTCTAATTTTGTCTATAGCTTTGATATTCCGGCTATGGCTCTTACAAACTTCATGGAGGCTGCCTGGATCCTACTTGCGTCTCTCTCTTCTAGTGTCCATGTCACTGAACCATATGTAAGGATGGGTAAATAGTATATCTTATATAGTAGCACCTTACATTCTCTAGGAAAATCCTCATTCCACAGTAACTTTCTTACTTGCTGATAAATAAACATAAAAAATAAAACACTAATAAAATGTATTTAAAAAAGTAAATAAAAGCATCAAAGTCGATAGAGATGCTATCCCCTTGGAAACTTCTTTGTCTGGTAGCATAAATATTAATACATAACTTGCAGTATTAATGAAAGACCTTCATAATATACTTGGAAAAGGATTAAGGGAAGGATTACTGAAATCATATAGAGGAAATTACATCCACGATCACCCATTAGTTTTTTTCAGGACACCTGTTAAGTAGGTTTAACTGTATTTTCTATTATTCAGTGTTATCACAGTCACCATTGTAAACAAATTTTGATTTTCTATACACCAAAAAAAGAAAGTTGTTTCAAATATGTAGCTATGCATACTAAAAACTATTAATTGTATAATAGTACACCTGTTTCCAAAAGTACTACTTGTTGCCAATTTACCACTAGTATGAAGTAATACATTCAGTGGAAGGTTCCACTCGCTTGTCTGGCCAGCAAGACATTACAGCTGAATTCTTGACCGCTCGTCACTCAGAGGCTTGATTTCAGATGGAGCCTAAAATAAAGGGAACAATTCACCAAATATGCTGCAGTACTGTATCTGCCTGGACTAAAAACACCCGTTTTTTAGACTTGCCATCCCACCACCACAAGTATTAACCACTTTATATATAAAGAACAGAAAAGCTGATGCAGATAGGAGAGACGCAATAACCCTACAAATTTAATATTTATTTTAATTAATACAGTACCTGTACATCCTTCTTACTTATAGAGAAGGATACTATATATCATACAGGATTTTATGAAGGATAATGTTAATTAAACTGGAAGTATATTTAAAAATCAAAATTATAATTCACTTTTAATAGCATAATTATATATTATTTATGTATTATCAATTACCATTTGTTACCATACACTTTTAGTTATACAGTACTGTAATTTATTTTATTTATCTAATGTCAATCGTATTCAGTTATAGAACTAATTTACAAAGGAGGGCAACAGAATAGACATACATACAAATTATAATGAAAATTATAAAATAGCATGAATAACAAACACAAAACAAACTACCTACTGTACTATAGAAAAAAGAAAGAATAAAGAAGAATTGAGAAAATAAATTTAAGCTAATCAAGTAACAATATAATATACAGGTATATTAAATAAAAATAAAAAATATAAGTCTATGTATATATGACAAAAATTAACAGAAAAAAAGAGGGGAATAGGGAAAGGAAAAGATAAAAGGATAAAAATGACATATAAAAAGAAAAACTATCACTGGTAAAACTATGTGTTTTATACATTGTAAAATTGCACATGAAACAAGACAAAGAAATTAATTAATTAATAAAAACTAACAAAGCTACTAATAATAATCTGGCCCTCAAGAGTTTGTTATAAAGAAGTTTTACTGAGAGACACACTTGCAAATTTGTGTTCAACTGTGGCCTATTAACAAAATAATTTAGATAATTTAGTGCACAGAGAAGACTTAGGCTTATAGCACGTACTAGAAGGATAGCAAGTGGCAATAAATAAATATAATAATGGAAATGAGTGTTTAATGAACAATTACACATTTTATTTAGGTTTTGCATTTTCTAATATGATGACAGCATATTCAAGCTAGGAAAATATAATATGAAATGCAGAATACTAAAATATTTTCACAAATCATCTTAGAAAATTGGTCCCAGATAGCTATCTCTATTATCAATTACTAGGTATGTAGAGCCTAAAGGCTGGTTTCGAGTTTGTTGGGGAAAGAGTGAAAGGGACCGACAGCTTACCTGTAGGCTAGCTTACAGGTAGGCTGTTGGTCCCTATCACCACTGCAACGAGTGAACAAGGCTGCCTAAGCCGAAACGTTTCATCATTTTGTTTATAAATATTTTCGTGTCTCTTCAATCTTCAGACAACTACCCGAACTTCTACAGGTAGGCTGTCTGTCCCTATCACTCTTTCCCCAACAAACTCTATCTCTATTATCAATCATTCTTACCACACTCAAATGGTGTGCTGAATATGAGTTTATTTGTTTCCATAATTACCAATAATAAGCTAATGGGGAGGCGTACAACAAACGACTACACTGCAGCGCTGCTAGCATTCCCGCCACTGAACACTGCCTGCTAGAAGTTACCGAAAACCCCTCTAGAAGCCAGTGCACTAACTATTATTAGAAAAATATCCATCGATTCCAAAGAAGTCAAGTAGACTTTCCAATGACTTAGAAAACTTGTTGAAATTGTGTGTATCCAATATTCAGTGACTGTTGGCCGGATCGCTCGCAACACTCTCTGTGCACTTGTTTCGCCTCCCCATATGACACAACATGTTTGCTATATAATTTTCATGCCATGCCTTAACACAATGTTTATGAAAAAGTATTTTTAAATGTGAATGTACACACTACCAATCTTTAAGAATTTATCTTGGTCCAGGTTTAAAGAAACGAAGTGAATGAACGGAAGTGGGCCGTGGGGTTTATTGTCTCTGCCAAAAAAAAAAACTGTTTCTACCCTTGCTTGAGTGTCTTTTGAACAGCAGGTTTGGGCTGGAGTAATGGACTCCCAGAATCCTTTATCTTTGCCCCCAGCCCATTCCCTAACTTTGCACATCAAGCTTGCTTCAACTTCTGTATGGAGAAAGTTAGTTCAATCTACAGGTCATTTAAACTCAAGTTGGGAACGTCGATCTTCCGAAGCCACGAAAATATGCTCGTTTTACCCACCCTTTACTCTTTCATTTGTTTCGTCAAACATTCCTTCCCTCACTCTAGCAGATTTGAACGTAAAAAGCGCATACTGGCAAGGCATGCTACGTAATAGTTAGAGCCATCGTAGAAAAATAAATTTTAAACCGAGATTTGTATAATTTCAAGCTCTTTTACGGAGTGTAAAACTATTCATATAATTTTGGAAAAAAGTGTTGTGTTTATAAGATGGAATTTGTTTTGACAGTTCATCACGATAACAGGTGAGATAACGCAGTGCTCGACGATCGATGCTGCTTGCGGTCAGAGTCCATCCGTATCCTTTTCAGCAGCTGTACAAAATTTTCTACCCGTTGACGTTTACCAACAGCAAAATAAATGAACTGTAGGTCATGTTATATATATAGAATTTATTATTTCAAAAACCTTTACTAACAAGGGAAAATATTGCGATAATTCGACTATGCTAATTTTAGGAGAACTTAACCATCAACTTTGTGCTTTCATATGCTTCAAACTACAATAGTATTTGTATTTAGATGAGCATAGCGAAGCGGAGTGAATCTCTCCATTCAACTCGATCGGCGCTTTGTCTATTTGGCTGTGTGTGTACAAAATTTTGTTCGTCGCGCACAGGTAAATCGGCTAGACAGATTTAGCTGAAATTTTAAGTCAACACTCTTCAAACTAGATGCTGTTAACATAACCAGCAAAATCTGTTAAGATGCCAACATACAAAAAAATAATTAGTGAAAAAAAAAACAAGTTTTAATTTTGTTTAATTAAAACTTATTGACATACTTAAATAATTTTTTACATTTATGTCCACGCCAACAATCGACATTGGTAAAAGTTTTAAAATTGTAACATTAACTGCCATTTTGTAAAAAAAAACTAATTTATGTTTACAGAAATTTAAATTGTGTTTTTTATAGTGTTTCACTAATATGATTCGCATTTGAGGATCATTGAAGTTAGATCCACATAGTACGCAGCAAGGATGGCATATGCATAGACCTTTCTTGCTGTAAATTTGGAATTTCGATAGCTGTACTAGTATTACAACAATGGCGTGTTATGTTCGATGACTTTTATGGCAAACATGCAAAAGTTAACTACGAATTTTGGCGACAGTTTAAAAATAAAATGCTTCTATTATGGTTCACATGCAGTTATTGTATAACTTAACAATATCCCATTTAAGATCTTACCTGCATATACATTAGCAACTTTCTATACACAGATATGTTCAATAGTTTATGAATTAGAGCCTATTAAGTAAAGTACGGTTTAATGAAATTTTGCGGAAATCCATTGAAAAATCAACTTGCTGGTTTTAATTCATTTAAAGAAAACTTCTTAACAGATTTAAATAATATTTTGTGCAATTACTAGCAATATATCGAGAAATAATGTACACAAGTTCTAAAGTTGTAACTTAAGCCGCCATCTTGTAAAAAAATTACATGTTTATTATCAAGTTTTTTTTTTAGTAGAGTACACTAATATAATATGATATGAATTAGAAATACAAACATTAGAGAAATGCTTGGTGTGGAGAAGTTAAAGGACAGAATGGGAAAGACAAGGTTGAGATGGTTTGGACACATGAAACGGATGACGGAAGAGAGGATGCCCAGGAGAATATATGAAAAAAAGATCGATGGAAGAAGAAGACGGGGAAGACCAATGAAGAGATGGAAGGAAAAGATTGCTGAAGACCTACAGACGAGAGGAGAGAACTGGGAGCAAGTAGAGGAAGTACGACTGTGGGAAGATAGGAAGAGGTGGAAAAATTTGGTTGTGAAACCCAAGCTGAGCCTGCCAGAAGCAGGAAACGGCGATGGATAATGATGATGATGAATATGATATGAAAATTATTTGCATGATACATTGAAAAAAATCACTTATCTGGCAACGTGGAGTGTTTTTCTAGTACCGTCTTAGTCATCAGTTGGCAATTTGTAGGCGTGTGCGAACCCTCATTTTTTTTCGAACCAAACTTCGAACCGAACCTTCATATCAGACCGAACTTTGAACTCCAAACTTTGAACTTCGAACTTTCTTTAAAGTTTCTAAAGTTGTGGTTAAAACTACTGTAGTGTAAATGGGAGAAGAAATATGATCATGCGAATTAAATTGGTTTTACTTGTTGATGGTGCTGATTCCATTTTTCTAAAATATTTATAACTTAAATGTGACTGAAAAACATTATTTACGAGCCCGGAACACATTAAAGAGTTAAAATCAAGTTTAGGCAGGCTCAAACAGAACACCAACAGGATATAGAGGGAAAATGGGGCCCGAAAAGGCACTGCCTTTGTTCTGTTACTTACAACAGGTTGTGAATGGCAATTTAGAAAGCATTGCCTAGCCCAACAGTTTGAATTTAGGCGGGAAGGCGGAAAATTCAAATAGTTTGTTTTCGAACATGGGTTTAATTTTTCGAACCGAACTCGAACTTTTAAAGTTGGTTCGAGTTCGGTTCGTTTTCGAACGGGTTCGCACACCCCTAGCAATTTGTAATAAGATTACAGTAGGATACATCATATTCATAGGAGTCTACAGTAAATGCATTTGTGGTGAGGCAAAGAGAGAGACAGAGAGAGAGAGAGAGAGAAACCCATGGGTGTTTGAAACTGGATACAAATATGTATGAGGACAAATTTCCTTATACAAAATAACATGACACAATTTATTTTTTATCCTATTGAATACAATTTATTAAAAAAGTTTCTTTTCCTAGTAAAGGCACAGGTAGACCTAGTAAATGCAAACACAACATTACCTTACTTTAAGTACAAGTGACTTCTTCCAGGGTAATGTGTGTTTCTTTAATACCGAAACACATGAGATGAGTAACACAGTAGTTAGTTGTTTTACTTTTAGGATTATTCATTGCTCTCTCTCCAGAGGAGCAATACCATTACTACGTATGTAATATTGGTCATATGAATAGTGTACTACATACTACTAATTACTGACCATATAGCCATAAACTATAGTCTGTACTCAGTTATAATAATCTATAATGTATATGAGACACGCTTTTCATTTTAAGGTCCCAGTTAAACAATGTTCCTATTTCACAAAATAATTATTTGTTGGTATTACTGTACTCAGTTGCACATTTTTGTTTACACTTTCTTGCCTTATCAGGATTTCCACAAAAATCTTGGTATAAATTTACCAGACTTTCCTTGACACAATAGTTTACAGACAATACTAAAATGTTATGTGGCCATCATTTGCATTGTTTTTTGTACATTTCAGCCATCTGATCACACTACTTTTTGGAAATTTTATTTTTTGATGAGTGATCTAGAGATTTTTTTACTAAAGTAATTTATTTTTAACAAATAAGGAAAATATTAGAAAATTGGTTAAAAATTGAAGTTAATTACGTAGTGACAACAGATATGTATTTGAAAATTCGTATATGATGTGATCCCCGAGTTTCCCTGACATGCGAATCAAAACAATTTATTTCCTGAACTGTCTATGATTGATTCCGATTGCCATTCCTTCCCCTGATATTTTGGTTTGTGGAAACCCTGCAAGTTTCATGATAAATGTATAAATTATATTTCTATATATGTGGATACTGTATTATAAATGCGTTGTTACACCGATGCATATAGAGTTATTTATTATTTTTATTTGTTACATGTATTACAACTTACTTAATATCCTCAGTAGAAACTACCTCAAATGTCATCCCACGCATATTCAGTTGATCCACAAGCGAAGTCTCCGCAAATGCTGCTCCAGGTGGAAAAACTCCACCTTTCCCTGGCATTTTGCTGCTTTCTTCTAGCACAGTAATAGCTGACATGACCAGTGCAGTACAAGTTAATCCATAGCCAGGATCCATTCCACTCACCTGGTAGAGCAAATATTGATAATGTGTGTGATTATTTCAGCCACTCATGGGATACAAGACAGTGATGGAATAAAACACTAGCATACTAATAGAGGTAGTAATACAAATTTAATTCAAATTAGTGAAAAAGTCCTTGCAGAAGATTTGGATACAGGGGCTAATGTTACTTGCATTCTAACTCAAAAAAGTTTGTCATTCGAACTAGGGTTGTTAGAATCATATTCATGTAGAATTTATATTAGGGGTGGATTGATGTTACATAGTTATTGTATAAATAGTGCAAAAGATGCCTAACACACCTTATACTAGGGATAGACCTTGCTAGACCCAAATCTATCAAAATCAAATATATTGTGTAGTCTCTTTAAGTTTTTTATGTTTCTACCAACTCTGAAGGTCGTCAACAATAAGGTAAGCTGTTGGTTTTCTTCCTATCCACCCCCATGCTTAAAATCAAATATCGTTAGACGATAATGACCAATTGACAATTGGTGAAATTCGCGATCGCAAAATCGCATATTTTTTGTAAACATTTATTTATTGGTTTAAATGTTGGCGTTACATGGCGAGAGGAGTCGAAAAATATAATAATTAAAACGCGAAATTCGCGAAATTGGCATTATAACACCGCCAATCGCGAAATCTCCAGTTTGGCGCGAATTAACCACGAAATCCCGCAAAATCACCGTCTTTCATCTAAAAGTGAGTACACAGAAATGCTCCTCGTCTTATATTCGTGACCTAGCATTTTGTTCGAGACGTCGTCCGTCATCATGCAATGCATGATGCACTGTGCATCAGTGCATGTGTTCTGTAAAGCGGAGGCGGAAATGGCCCTTTCAAGTTAACTGGCCGTAGGCTACCGCGTCCGTATGCCTACCGGTTCAATTCCATTTCCCCCGTGGGTCACTATTGCTCGCTTCTCGATACACGCCCCGCCCCCCTCCCACAGGACACGGCCAACAGCTGTTTCACTATCGCTCGCTCCCTCGCTCGCGGACAAGGCTCGGCTGACTGCCTGCCTGCATTCTTCGGACGTCAAGCGCTACCTTCGGGTCGTCTTATATTTGGGGTCGTTCTATATTCGGGACAATATGGGTTATGCAATAAAAAAAACATCGAAAAATAAAAAATATCGTGTTATTTTGAAATAGAAAATTCAAAATTCCCATTGAAATTGACCCAAGTTTTGCCTATTTTTCCATACATCATGAATGTGTATTTCACGAAATATTTCGCCTAGGCAGAGGCCTGACTAGGCCTAAAATAATTAATAATAATTAATTATATAATTAATATAATTAATAATATAATTAAATAATTAATATTAATTACTATTTAATATTAAATAATTTAAAAGTCAATGTAATTATGGGCTTGCATAGTTTCTGCATAGCTTCATTGAAAAATAAACAAACGAAGCCTATTGCGAGTTCATTGTATTATTTTTGATTTTTGCCGCTAAAAATCATAACACCGCCAAACACCAAAATCCTTGATTTTTAAAACGAAATTTGTAAAAAAATAAAACCACTTTCACGGGGCTCTACCAATTGTACAACGATATCGATATATCTCTACACCCCCGTCCAACAAACAAAATTAATTGCAGAAACACTATGGAAATACGTAGTAGTACACAAAATTACACCACAATTTGAAATTAAAGTTTTTTCATATTGAACTACAACAAACACATGAAAAGATCTGCTTGCAAGTTTGCAATTCGCAAGTGAACACTGGGTACCTGCCAGAAGAGTGAACGTTTTGGTATAACAACGATTTTCAAAGCTAAAAAATATAGAAATTACCAGTACCTTGCCAATCAGCCTCTTGTTTGGTGGAGTGGTATGCTTATCAGTTGGCTCTGCCAGTTTCTCTTTCCAACCCTCACAACAAAAGGTCATGGTAAACATGGTATTTTTCATCAGTTCTTCAGATGGGCCCTCATGACTGATAAATCCACCAGAGAAGATACCTGGGAACTAAAATACATAACAACTTATTCACTTCCTTCAAGAACTCTTTTGTTACATAAAAATCACAATAAAATTTGCCATTTACTATAGATGGATACAGTACTTACAAGTTGAATGGAACAAGTAGTTAATAGTAGTTCTAGAGAATAAAATATTCAAATTTCAAGCTATTTTAAACATTTTGATTGTTGTTGGTCAAGAGTGCATCCAACAATGACGTCATCTATGACATGACTCCTAACCTTTAAGCATAGATTACTGAGTGAGGGAAGATAATTCACTCTTATGGGAAATAGTCTGCGCGAAATTTTTTAAGTCCGACATGTAGTTCGAATTCTCACTGCAAGAGCTCGTTCTTCCAAAAGTTTAAAACTGAGCGGGAACCTCGGTCGTTCAACTCAGCGCCGGGGGAGGAAGTGTCCGAGCCGAATTCTTCCGATGCCAGAACCGAGTTCAAATATATCCCGCCAGATGGCAACAAAGTTCAAACACGCTGAGCTAGCGCTCCTTGCGGTGAGAATTTGAACTAGTGGTGAGACTTAGAAATTTTTGACAAAACTCGCGCAGATATTTTATCACGGCGATGAAACATCTTCCCTCACTCAGTAATCTTTGCTTTAAGGTGAAGGTATCTAGGTATTGTAACTTTTTAAAATTACATTTTTTCGATGCAGGTTGTTAAATATTGATATTCTGTCTGCAAAAACAGGTTTAAAAAAATAAATTTTTCTTTTTACGTGTACCGACAGTTTTAAAGTCTTTACGTTAACACTCGTAAGACCTCTACACCATAATTGTCAAGTTCACGGAAATGTAGTATACTATAGGTTGATATCTTAGGAATGATGATTTACAATTTCAAAACACAATTATGGGCCCATTTTTTTGTAATCATTTTTTTTGTGTCCCATTGAAAAGGCCCGTGATTATATGCTGTTTTTATAATTCCATAATTTATTTATGAGAAGTCACGTAAATGAAATAAAGAATATAACATGCGCTCGATCCCTATCTTCCAAAAATGCTTTCAATATCATGCCTAGGTCAAAAACTGTTCGAGTTTTGGTGTTATACATACACGGATGTAAAGCGCATCAGTTTGCTAGGGTCGCAGTCCAGACATAACTACTTTACAGCTCTAGATAGGTAATTTTCACAAAGAAAATTATTTTATTGATTCCTTGTGTCCTACACTGCTCAATAGTAGTGAGTAAGCGAATGTACTGATGCAATCTCAAGTATTGGCAGGAAACATAACACCAATTGAGCAGAGCGGCAGCATAAACCTGCTCCCTCAGCACGTTCCCCTAGACTGGCACGAAAACGTAGCGTGCGGAGGTCGGTCGGAGTTGCGGTAATGGGGGGGAGAGGAGGAGAACACTTCATGCGTCACACATACACATTTGCAAGTACAGTAGTTTGTAGAAAGTGTTTTTTCAGGGGGGTGAGGGGGGGGGGGGTAGAATTGCCTTAAGACATAACCAAGACGTTGCTAAGAATCTTTGAGAATAGGCCGTGACTTAAGACGTCTAGTTAGGACATCCTAGCAGTGTCTTAGCAGTGTCTTATCTTAGGCAATTAATTTTAACGCTAAGACGTGCTAAGTTAAGCACTTTTGTGAATCCAGGCCCAGGTTTTTAAAATAACTCACATCCAAATCCTATTAAGATTTTCACCGCTCCTTGATTGATGTGTGAATTTTTCTGACCACTTAACTGATATAGCTATAATTTTGAAAGAAATGGTACAATTACCATTAATCAGTATAGTTAGGGCCGGTTGTACAATCTCAGTATAAAAGTCTTAGATCCGAATCCCCCGGATGGCCCATCCCAAGGATGAAGTTCGTTTGGCGTTGTACAATCAAAAGTTAGGCGGAGGATGGCCATCCCAAGGATCAGCTGCATCTAGGGATTTATGTTCATAAGATGGCAAACAAATGTTACCAGAATATGGTTATATTACCAGAATCTGGTTATATTACCAGAATCTGGTTACACTGAGCACACAGGATGGTAGTGCCGTAACGAATACAAAGTTTGCTAATTTTCCGCTAGGTGTGATCGCTGAACACAGTTCATAAAATCAAAACAAACAAATGCACGTCGAAGTTGAAATAATATGTCGAAATCTTTGAGAATCCTGTTAATAAAACGCTTGTTAGGTATTTTCCTCCAGAGGGCTGTTGGAGACTAGTGAATAGTTATTGAATCCCAAAAATTACTACCCACGCAAACCGTCTAGATTGCCATAAGCTTACAAGGTTAAGTCTAGCCTACGCCAATATCTTATTTTGTCTTTAATGTGAATAGGCCTACATAAATACAGGCCTGGTAATATGACAGTCCTATTGGCATAGTAGGCCTAGGCTTCAGTTGTCATAAGGCGTAGGCCTAGGCTTAAACTTGTTTTCGAAAGTATGCGGGGTCTGTCAGCCAAGGAACTGTCAGTTTGCAAGATGTGAGAGATTTTGGCCACCAACGTGCATTTGGCAGCCGAAACCTCATGGACATTCTTTTTCACTCAGACATGAAAATGTTAAGTTTAAGAGCATAAGGGCTACTTTCACTTTAATATCAATAAAATTATGAACTGTTCTTCGAAGTTCTCGTCATCTTTGTCGTCCGCCATTTTTTCATTGGGTTATCCATTTAGATATCTGCCTGTATGGTACGAGATCTATGGTAAGTGATGTGAGGTATAAACCTATAGGAATGAGAGTTACACGGAGGTCGTACAACGCAATTTGTTGGTCAACCCAGGGATAACTGAATCTAGAACCCTATCCCGAGATTGTACAACCGGCTCTAAGTCCTATTTCATAGAATGAACACAAGCTATAGGCCTATACAAAAAAAAATCATAATATAACCGATTGTGATAAAAGTGTCGATGTGTTCTACGTGCACCAACATGTGAATTCGTATGGATTGTACATCAAGTAAACTTCTGGGCATGCGAAGGGAAGCTACATCGTCAGTTTTGGATACCCATGCATGGTGCCATGGCTCAGAGACAGGGAGGGAACAAAATTGTACAGCGGTTTCCGTTTCACTACTAGTAGGCTACAGTCTACACTTTCTATCTCAATCACGTTCTATTTTGTTTTAAAGCTGTTTTTTAGGTGATGAGGTTGGGGAGAAGAATCACTAATCAGGAAATTGAAATACAATTTGTAATTCATATTTTGGTAAACAGGAGCACGGTCGCGAACCTAGTGACCACGTTCTGTCAAATGGGCGCAAATCAATATTATAGTCGCAATTCGCGCCTGATAATTTCAAACTCAGGTTACAACTTTAAAATTGCTGTCAAGTTTTAATACTGTTGTTGTGGACATCAATATAAAAAATTATTTGAGTTTGTCTCCAAACTTTTATTTAAAAAAGTTATAACTGGATACCTATTTAACAGTAATTCCTTTTTTTTTTTTTACATTGGCATCTTGACGGATTTTGTTCTCCATGTTAGCATTTCTTAGTTTAGTGGTCACCAGTGTTGATAAAGAAATGTCAGCCAAATCCGTTAGGCTGTATGACCTGTGAGCGACGAACAAAATTTACACACACACAGACAAAGTGCTATTTGAGTTGAATTGACAGATATGCTATGCTCATCTAATCACCATCATTCAAACACAAAGTACGAATCTTTCAGAATATTTTTGTACTCAATACATATTAGGGATGTGCGGGTACCCGAAAAACGGGTATTTTTCTGATAACAAAATTTACCCGAGGTCGGGTCAGGCCGTAAATTATGCCCGAAAAAATCAGGTCAGGTAGTAAAACACACTTTGGAGGTTATAATTGGTCAAAATTATGAATTTCAAGATCAAGATGCAGGACTGGGAAGCTTATGAATGAGTAATATTTATATGAAGATGCCTTATCTGCCATCTAACTTTATTATTATTTCCTGATTATACTATTTTAATTTATTTTGCATACATGGGGGCCCAACAATAACAATTCTTGATGTACACTATTCAGACCATTCCTGACAGTGCTCATATTAAAAAAAGATGGCGATCAAGGTCGGTAAAGTAGTACTACTACTTTACTTATCCACTGCCTTCTTGGCGGAAATTGCGTAAAATATGACGGGAAATTCAAATTTTCAAATAGCCTACTTCAAAAATTCAAACCTGTTGAAGTAGATTTGGATTCAAATTTCGTGGATTCGTAAACCGCTACATTTTGTGTAGGCCTAAGTAACGTATTTTGTCAAATCGATAAATTGGTATAATTTTTTTTTACACTACCCGACCCAGGCCCGAGGGTATTTACGCGAGTAAATACGCGACCCGAGCCCATCTCGAGTTCAAAAATCACTACCCGCACATCCCTACATATTATATATAGTTTTATGTCATAAAAATTTCGATATCGAATTACCATTGTAGTGCAATCTATTTTTAACTCACCTTTAGTAATAACATTCTACCAAATGAAAATCTACTCAATATTGAAAATATTAAGCCAATAAATGCTACTGCAAGCACAGTAAAAATGGAATCGAAGGCAACATAAGCCAACATCTGTACAGGGCGCTCCTTTTTAGTCTCGAAGAAATAACGCTGTGATCGCATCACCACAGAGCGGTCAGACCCAGGGAATGGCACACACCATCCTTTAACCAGTTTACTTTTGTGAACCAATGACCTGAAAACAAGTATGTAAAACACAACATTTCAATTGACTTGAATATCATATTTTAGTAAATTTGTACTATGTAGGATACATATTATATGAATGTATGAAAACGAGATAACCAACTATTTACTGGAGACTAGTAGATTGAAGGTATGGTATCACAGGTGATGTAGTGAGTAATAACTAAGGAAGGAGGAAGGGGCCAATCGTAACACGGGTCAAATGTAACATATACCGTATTAGCCCCGGGCCCGAACAAAACGCGATCTCGAATACAGTGCGACCCCCAGTTTTTAAATGATTATTTATGGAAACAACTATTTGGGAGTAAAATAATACTAGGCTTAGTGATAACACAAAATTAGTTGTAAATTTTTGTACAACTGAAGTGAACAGTTAATGTAGAGACTAGGCCTAGGCTAGCCTATGTACAAAGTTGCCTGAATTATTGTCTAGACTTAGAGCTTGCAGAACAAGAACTGTCTCTGGGGCTTGTCTAGTCACTGCTCATGATTTGAATTCCATGTTCATTTTCCCACTCTTTTATGACGTGTTTGATCACTGGCATCCATCCTGGACACCTGTTCCACACAAACAACAGCTTTTCCCTCCCCCAGTCTACAAATTAACACATGGCCGTGCTAGCACCGCTACAGTGAAACTACCTGATCGACTTGCTGGTGTAGGAAGTTACTACTTTACCGACTTTGGGCGGGAATTTGAAACAGCGTAATGCGTTTGGAAATTCGTAGCCTCCGATTCTAGTGCGAGTGAAGATACAGAATATTTTTTATTTAAAAAAAAAATTGCATCATATTCCGGCTAACACGGTAGCTAAAAACTAGTGATGCGGACGATATTCGTATATCGATATGATACGATATGCAACGTCATATTGTCATGTAAAAGTTGATACTTTATAACTTTTACAGGTGTAATCTCCTTCTTGGTGATTTATGGATATCTTGATTGTGTTAGTTTGTCATTTACAGTTTTCTTTCACAATTAAGGTATGCTCTGTGCTGGCTATTTCGTCAGCCCAGAGTGTTGGTTATTTCAATAATAATTGTTGCAGTATTGAGGGCAATGATTGCGGCAACTTCGCTGACTACTCGGTTTAGGAGGGCGCTGGTTCGGTGGTGACGTCAGTAGAGCCTGGCCCCACTCATTCGTGATTGTTATGGGAGGGGGTCGAACCGAGTAGTCTGATTGGTAATTTATGACTGAGTACAGCCAGCATAGGGCAGAGAGGGGGTGACTGGGGTATGACGTAGGAAAGTCTAGGTGCAAGGGAGCACGTGTGTAATTCGGGGCATTCAATTATGGAACGGAAGAGGAGGTATAGACCTGTGCCAAGGTGGAACGGTGGAAAGAACGACGGAAGACCCAGAGGGAAGGACATGGAGGCCGATCGTGGACCTGGACGACGGAGCCAAGCCACAACACGGGGTCGGAGTCAGCCACCGAGAAGCCAAGGTATAGGGGTTACTACAGCTACCCTCTAGATAGGAAAGTTAAGTCCATCAGACCTGGAATGCCCATAGACAGATTCGCCATAACTCAGCCACGTAGGATAAATGTGTATTCTAATAAATTGCGGTTCCTCTATTGTTTGAACCAAAGTCTTGTCAATCTAAGACCTAAACTGCCTGAATTGGTATGTCCCGATCCCTATGATGTGAGAACCACCCCTAGAGCTACGCCCCAGTACTTCTACGGGTCCGTCGACTTTGGAGTCCGTGGGTTCGAGGCCGAGCCGACGGAATTGGATGGATGTCACGGTAAGTTCTCGCTATCTAACAATATCGGATATTCATCGCGACATTATTTTGCACCCAGTACCATGATAAATTGTTAATATGTCGTGCTATCGTCGTAGCTTACAGCTTTGTGCAGCGGTTACTTGATTATTTCTAAGGATGCGTTATGATAATAAGCTTTCAATAATTTCAAATGATGACAATGACAACGTATTAATAACTAAAGGAGTGTATTTAATAAACCATAAAGCAGGTATCGAAGGTATTATTAGGCCAACTTTGGAAATGTCTCCATTCGGCGTGATTTTTTTATATTATCGCGATAACGTATCGTGATATTATTATATGCTCACGTTATTATCACAACATATCGCGATATATTGTGTAAAAAATGCGATTATTGATAAGAATTTATTTATCATAACGCATCCTTACTAGAAACGTCAAAGTTAATTGTTTGTTCTGAAATTGGCCATGAACTAGTCCGTAAGAATAGGATGTCATTATTATTATTAGGGATGTCATAGGGTAGGAAAATTCGGATTCGGTTCCAGACCTTCCAGGAATCGGGTTACCCGAATCCTGAAAGCCTAAATTATGTTATCTTATCCTCCTGGTAAGGGAGAGGGGAATTAGTGTAGATGACATCCCAGAACTCGCCTGCAGTAGCGTGTACTAATCAGCTGGCCGCTCGCCATGCCCACAAGCAGGAATTCACTGTAGCTCCAACTCAAGGAAAGTAGTCGCAGAAATATCGTCGCATAAATTTTTTTTTACAACTATTACTACTCAATTAAAATTTGAACCCTAAAAACGGATTGGGGTTGTTTCTGGATTCGGGTAACCCGAGTACCCGGGTACTCTATAACATCCCTAATTATTATTTATATAGGGTATGTACATTTTACTATTAACATAGTTGTTGGTGGACTT
Organism: Isoperla grammatica; assembly: GCA_945910005.1. Classification (NCBI taxonomy): domain Eukaryota; kingdom Metazoa; phylum Arthropoda; class Insecta; order Plecoptera; family Perlodidae; genus Isoperla; species Isoperla grammatica. The sequence goes on along the minus strand of OX246737.1, from coordinate 41,728,449 downwards.
ATTGTAAAATAAGAAATGAGAACTGACCTAGGCTTAAGTTTTGGTGTCATGGGCGGCAATCGATTGGGGAAGAGTTTTGTACGAAGTGGCTTAAGCTCATTAGCATGGGCCAACCCATATACAGCAGATTCCCAAGTCCCATAATGTATAGCAGCTCCCTGTAAACAATTCAAATTTGAAAAATAGCAATTAGGCCTTTGTGCATTTACTGTAGAATATACAATACATAACCATATATCAAAATGGGAAAATAACAGGTTTGAGGCATTTGAAATGTAGCATTACTGGAGAATACATAAGACCAAGTCGGTGCTGGCGCTGCGAGTGGAAAATAGTCGCAGTGCAAAGCCCAATTTGGGCGTAGAAAGCGCCACCACCGACCAAGCCCAAATCCATGGCCTGCTGGATGGGTAAATCAGCGCGGACAAGGTCTACTTGACCCATCCATCAGGCTGTGATGGCAGCATTTTGCCAAAGACATTGGAACAGTAATAGCGCCACCATAGTTCAAACTCAAGTCGAGAGCCTACTGGATGGATAAATCCCCCCTTCGTCCATGGCCAAGTTATGAGGAGATCAAGTAGACCTTGTCTGAGGGCCGAATCAGTGCTGGCGCTGCGAGTGAAAAAAAGTCACAGTGCAAAGCACAATTGTTAATTGAACCTTAAACAGGCGTAGAAATGTCTGCTTTTTAAGGCGGCGGGTTCGGTCACGTCACCAAATCCGGTCCGATTGCATTTATCACGCTAATTTCAGATCGTATTGAGCGAGCTGGCATGGCTTTGTGAGGGAGCCGAAGTGGGTGTGCAAGCCGAGTTGGGTGCGCATCGAAAGTGTATATCAAGCAAAAAAGCTAGGACCGAACCAGTGCGCACCAAGTAGTCTGCACTGAGCCTGCGTGATAAACGTAGTCATAGAAACCAATAAGCCTAGAGGCCCAAGTCTTGAAACAAAACATTGAAAAATGATTGATGTTATATTTAAGTTTTACATACCTGTGCACTGATGCCTTTCTTCAGTGAACTTTGTAAATAAGTTTCCACTGAATTAACATCACCACCAAATTTCTTAACAAAGAAAGCTGTACCCAAATCAGAGGGAATGCTATCAAATCCACAAGCGCTCACAATGTAAACACCTTTCTCTTCAGCTGCCTTGTGGTACTCCAACTGCATTCGCTCCATATACTGCAAAAAAACTCACATTAAAGTATTGAATATGCTCTAAATCAGTGGTTCTCAGCTTTTTTCTATCACAGGCCTACTTCAAACAAAATTGTATCACATAGGCTACTTGGATACTTCTTGGATTTGTTTGCATTATAGGCACCGTGTGTTAGTACATACAGCGATATATGTGGTCAAATGTTGCAACTTACTGTTGAAGATTTCATTCCGCGGTTGAAAACAGTGCTGGATATTATTGTGAAATGTCTTGTGTTTTGTTTTGTGTATGTTTGTTTTTTTCTTATTGATGTGTATTTATTTTGTTTTGGGTTTTTTTTGGGGGGTTTTTTTGTCTTGTTTTGTTTATGTTTGTTGTGTTATTTGTTGTTTGTACGTGTAAAAAACATGTCCTGATTAAAATGGCCGCTTGCCTTTTAAAGATTTACTGAAGCTGTCAAAACACACTCTGCCTAAAAGGTAAAAGTCAAACAAAATTAAAACTGAACTTGACTCGGATGGTACGATTTTCATTGGCTGAACTACTGTGACGTTTCACGCAGCGATTGGTTGTTACTAACAATCAACTTTTTTGATCACTCGGTCTTAAACATTAGTCACTAGTTCAGTGTGTGAACGCTTCAACGTAAATCGTATACTTCAACTTTCTTAAACCGTAATCGTTAGTCATAATCATTTTGTGTGAACCCGACTTAACCAAATGGAAATAGTGGAATGAATTGTTGAGAAAATCGACAAAAATGTATTATGTTTGCATTTTTTACGATTGTTGCTTAAACTCGAGAAAATTCACTGTAGATAGCGTGAATTCGTATATTCGCGTTTATCGCATGAAATGGAATTTTACACTTGAATTCGTAAGAAAAAAGCTTTTATTAGATGCATTTTACTTTTTGTTTGCATTTGCAATTTGCACTCATAACCAAAGTTCGAGTACTTTCGTAAAAAATTACATTTTGTACTTTTCGCTTTTATACTTCATGTGAATTTCACGGGGCTCTACATACCTCAATGTAGGCCTAGATCAGGGGTGGACAAATTCAATGGAACTTCAGAAGGCAGCCAACATTTTCACGAGCTAACAGCCTACTGATACTTCCAATTTACGAAAAACTTGGTGCAATAAATTGCAGCCTGTTTAGCTCTCTGCATTAAATTATAAATTTGTATTATCATTTAAGATGTTTTTATAACTGTAATTGACCTTGCCTGTCCAAAGGTATCTACCATAATGTGTTTTAAGATAAGATAGGCTAAGATAGAAGAAGATAAGACACATGAAACACCTAGATTATAATGCATAGAACATTTCTATGCATTCCTATTTCGAGTTCCTATTTTTATTTTGTTGATAATTGTTACTTAAGTTTTTTTTAAGTTAGACACTAAATTAACTATTGTGGGCCCACAATAGCAGTTTGGTTATAAATGTTGAAAATACTAAAATTGTGCATATGTAACCCTTTAAACATAGATCGGTTAAGCACCGTGAAAATTATCTCTCATTCTTATGATTGCACGCATAGTGAAACTTGTGTTTGTAATAATGTTATAGAATGAGTTGGCAGTCACATGTATCTAGAAATAGTCATTGACTCATTGAAAATCGGTTTCATTGGGCTCCGCACATCCGTAAATTATGTAATGAATCAAGGCCATGTCTCAGTCAAATGTAGGCCTATTGAAAAGACCATGCTTTCTTCAGAAACTCTTAAAACAGTTTAGAATTTAATCAATTTATCTCTAATCACCCATTCAATCATCATCTTTCACCTATTTATGCTCATACCCATCTTCACTCATTCGACACTAACACAGCCTCACACATCATCACGCACTCATACCTAGATATGACAGATATATAACACATATATAACTACTTTACTTTCACTGTGAATACTATTCTCTGAATGCTAGTATTACATTATAAATTTATACTTTAAGTAGGCCTAAAATACTACATATTGGAAATGTTTCCTTATAATAACCCTAAATCTATATAACTGTATTGTTTACTGGTATATTATATTATATTACAAATTACAAAATTTTTGTCCATAAGCAGCGTAAGTTTGTAAACAAAATGCCTGATTTGTAAACCACACCTTTTTTAAACTTGTATTTTTACACCGTCTTTAACATCAGTCTACTAACTTCCCCCAATACATTTAGTTCTAGCTATAATTGTATAAATTGTATTATCACACAATTTTCCTTTCAAGCATGTCTATTGTCGCCATCTGACAAAATTAATACTGTACCATACACTATTTTGTAAATGGCCTGCACTCAAGTCTCCATGACTTTGCAGGCTTCTCCAACTTTGTATAAATAGCCACTTTTTAGTAACATGTATGTATTCTGTGTTGAGAATAAAATTGTCTGAAATCTGAAATCTCATCTGAATCTATGTATGCTATTTCATCTTTAATTTAGATTATTATTTATTTTTACTTTTTAGAAGGTTGCAGGACACTATACGTGGATGGAAAGTGGTTCCGCTTTCTGCCTCCTTTCAGCACTAGACACATGTAGGCCTACTTGTAGTGTTTATACATTATGTAATGCAATGTACTCTGATGTTGAAAAATAAATAATAAAAATAATAATAATAATAATAATAATAATAATAATAATAATAATAATAATAATAATAATAACAACATTAATGTATGGTACCTATATTATTGCATGGGGTAAGGCATCATTATCAAATTTAAGGAAAATAATAGTTTTGCAAAATCAAATGGTAGTTATTTTTAAAAAAAAAGTTAGGTTAAAGGGTCATGTGTCTACCTTATTTAACTTTTGACACTAATCACAGGTTACTAGCTTAAACAGTCATCAATCTCGGCCAAAGCCGGTGTTTACATGTTATACGGAGAATAGGATGTAAACTCCCAAGTATTAGTATGTATATGTCAAGTATTTCCATGAGGTACTTTGTTTAACTTCAGTCGTTTCTGTCTTATTAGTACTAGTATACAGTGTATACCATACACTGTATATTGATCTTATTTGTGTCGTCTTCGTGTGTGTCTTGTTTGCGTCGTGTTACTATTATCAACAGGAGCCATATATATATATATATATATATATATATATATATATATATATATATATATATATATATATATATATATATATATGTAGTGTATACATACTGCCCCTGCTTAATTAATCTGAATCATAGAACACATACCTGAGGTTCACCACTGACGTCCACGTGATGGGTTCCACTGGCAATACAAGCCTTTACAACTGCCTCGCCATAGAAGCGATATGGACCAGCACAGTTGATGACGATCCGGGCTCGTTTTGCCATAGCACTCAAAGACTCACTGTCTTTAATGTCGGCTACGATGATTGGAATCTTAGTAAGATCTTCACTAGTCTGTTTGCCAATTTCTTTCAGAAGATCATCAAGCTTAGTTTTATTTCTTCCAGAGATTCCCCATGTAAAATTTTCCTTTTCTTTGGCAAGTTTCAAAACTTCCAGAACCGCAAATTTTCCAGTGAAACCAGTTGCACCAAAAACAATTGCGCTAAGTCGGTTATCCTCTTGAGTAGCCATGTTTTTTCTTCAGTTTTTTTTTGTGTCACAAGCAATGTAAGTTAATATCTGTAAGCATTAGCACCAATTTCAAGTATGCAAGGTAAATTTGTTAACACTTCAAATTATGTTTATTTTGAACTCGATGTACTTTAGGTTAAGCCTCGTTATAACACTTTTCTATATAAGTTTTATTTATACATAAGGTTGAACAAAGTTGAATCAAGCCAGTTTCATTATGGTATTTGCACAACTAAGAAGTTATAGACCTTGGGCCAGCTATAACCCCCCCTCCCCCCCGGTGCGGAAGGTCCGAAAGTGGTTTTGAGTACTTTGACATATTGACTTTTGGTTTCCACTTGTTAGCCAACATGGTTTTGGTGGGTGCACCCACCAGGGGTGTCCAAATGTGGTACTGTGAAAACCATACAAATATTAATTGAGGTATGTTGCCAGTTCAAATAATTAACTATTTTTATAAAAATGTACTCTTTTATAAGTAAGCTACTTAATAATGCAATGTGTTGATATTCAGGGTTACACAAACTAGTTATCTATTCATGTTTTGTTTTTATTTCGAGCAAAAAATCTATATAGTTTGGCCGCTCTGTAACGCCCCACCCCTCAAATAATGGAAGGTCTAATAGTGGTTTCGATTACTTTTATATATGTTCTTTTGATTTTCACTTGTTAGCCAGTATGGTTTTGGCGGGTGCATCTACCAGGGTTGTCCAAATGTGCCACCATATAAATCGATATTAATATTATATGCAATTCTTGAGAATAAATCAAAATAGTTGTAAGTATATAACCTCAAGCACCTTAAATGCTTGATAACATGAATTTTTTATTTTTCAGGGGAGAGAAAAACATTCTATGTACATTTTATGTGAAATTTTTAGGTTAAAATGTATCATGTTTGCCCCATCTGTAACCCCCCACCCCTCCAATATTGGAAGGTCTGAAAGTGTTTTTGTATACTTTGATACATGACCTTTTGATTTTTACTTGTTAGCCAAGATGGTTTTTGTGAGTGCACTTACCAGGGCTATCCAAAATGTCGAAATAGTGAGCAATATTAATGATAATTGTGATTTTGACAATAAAATGAACATTTTTGGAACTAAGTAACCTTTAACATATTGAAATTGTTAATTATACATTTTCCCATTTAAATGGTTGCACAACACAATATATAATACATATAATTTAATAATTTATACATTTTATGTGTCAACTTTGAGCATAAGATGTATAGGGTTTACCCCATTTGTAACCCCCCGTTCCCCATATGCCGGAAAGTTTAGAACTGTTTTTGGATACATTGGTACACTGTGTTTTGATTTTAGCTTGTTAGCCAACATAGTTTTGGTGGATGCACCCACCAGGGGTATGATGGTATCCAAACATGGCGAAATAAGGAGCAATATTGATGTTAATTGCGATTCTGGACAATAAATTAACAATTCTGGGCGTATATATTCTTTAACATTCAAAATACTTAATTTAATACATTTTTTCATTTAAGGGGTGCACAAATATACATTTTTTGGTTTTCTTAGAGTAGATAGTAGCCTATATAGTTTAGTTTCGCCAGTCTATGACCTCCCATATTACCCACATTGTGGAAGATGATGGAAGCGGGTTTGAGTACTTGAATACATTGTCTTCGCATTTTTACTCAATATACAACATGGTTTTAGCGGATGCACCCACCAGGGGTGTCAAAATGTGGCATCTCAAATGTATATACATAAATATTAATTGCGTTTCTTGAGCGTTTATGTAAGTATGTTTGTTATTTTGTGACTTTTGACTGTTCCACCAACTAAGTGACATGCATTCGTATCATAAAAGCTGCACAATCCTTAAATAAACGTGGTTCTCTTTTAACGACGTTAATTAATGTAAAAAAAAATTAAATTAAAAATTAAAACAATAACCTAAAATGGATATTATTCTATGGAAATCACATATTACAAACAATGTTAATACATTAACATATATTTCAAAGCTACAAACAAAAAAAATGGAAACTTCTCACCTTTTTTAGCTAATAGTGCAAAAAATAGCGATCGAAGATGGATTTTAACGTTTAAAGCGGGATTACCCCTGAAAATGTATTATTGACATGTATAATAAATTACTTATTCGTAATGTACTCATCAAGACCTTTCATTAGAGTGGTCGCAAACGACATTTGTGACTAAAGAATTTCATGATGTCCAAAAAGACACAGGGTGATATCTCCGAAGATAATGGCCGATTGGGTCTCAAACAAGTTTTAAAAATAAGACAATAATATACATAGTTATAACCTAACGTAAAACTAACTACTTTCTTACTACAAGACTCACAATTAATATTTTTACTATTTAGACCAAAATCTTTGGACACCCCTGGTTGGCTGTTCCACCAAAGTTGTGTTGGCTAACAAGTGAAAATCAAAATGTAATATTAAGAGGTACACAAAACCACTTTCAAACCTTCCGCACCGGGGGGGGGGGGGGGGGGGGGAGGGTTTCTATTAGCTGGCCCATGGTCTATTAGTTCTAGATCAGGAGTGAAACCGTATTTCATCTGATTAACTCTTATTCCTTCAACTTCAGATGTGCCAATGGGAGATGACTATGTCATTATAGTGATGACATCAAGTTCAAATATTTGGTACCGGTTTCTTCGCTCCGGAACCGGTTCCGGAGCGGGAAAAAGTTGGTCCGACTAATCTTATTTTTCTGTTTTTTTTTTTTTTATTTTAAGTTACAATTTACAATCAGCAGGTCAAAAGTGCCCTTTATTATAATTCTTCAAAGCTGGAACAGTGCGCGCGTCCTTGAACATGTGTGGCCTATTGTGCGATCTGCTAATGGGATGGGCTAGTCCAGTGCCTACCCTATACCCCCGCAAAAAAATTGATGTACAGAGAATTTGATTAATGTTACTGTTACAATGACCAATAAGCATTAAAAATAGCTTGGGTAGACATTTCAATATTGTGGCGTTTTCAGGTTCAGGGGTGTCCAAATGTGGTACTATGAAAACCATAAAAATATTAATTGAGGTATGTTACCAGTTCAAACAATTAACTATTTTTATTAGAATGTACTCTTCAATACGTAAGCGACCAAATAAAACGATTTTTTATTTTCAGGGTTACCTTAACCAGTTATTTGTACATGTTTTGTTTTTATTTCGAGCACAAAATGTATATAGTTTGGCCGCTCTGTAACCCCCCACCCCTCAAATAATCTAAGGTCTAAAAGTGGTTTCTATTACTTTTATATATGTTCTTTCGATTTTCACTTGTTAGCCAACATGGTTTTGCGGGTGCATCTATCAGGGTTGTCCAAATGTGCCACCATACAAATCAATATTAATATTATATGCAATTCTTGAGAATAAATTAGAATGGTTGTAAGTATATGACCTCAAGCACCTAAAATGCTTGATAACATGAATTTTGTGTTTTTAAGGGGTGAGAAAAACGTTCTATATACATTTGATGTGAATGTTTTAGGCGTCGGCTTAAATTAATTTACACTCATTTTGCTTACATGAATACTGTTAACACATATATAGGTATTTATTGTTAAACAGTTCATATTGCTGCTTTTGTAACATTCGATTTTGCCCATCCATTCGCAAAAACGAGCCCCTCTTAGTATTTTCAGCTTCATTGAGTACTGAAGAACTTGCTGCAAAAATAAGATCACACAGCGCTGTCCGTACAGCAGGCCTTACCTTGAGACAAACAATGCAGAATTGATTGATTAATGGGGCTTAACGTCTCATATTTGTGCAACTATAGCTAATCGAGACGATGACAAGGAGATAATGAGGATGAGAAAGATGACGATGAAGAATACAGCCACATCCGAATCAGATCCATTGTACGTCGCGTGGGTCGTCAAACGGAAGTCCAGCAAGGGAGGGCAGGGCCAAGTGGGAGTGGGAGGAGAAATATTCAGTGGGACAGTGGGGGGGGGGGGGGGGGGGGGGTTGTGTGTGGAAGGGGGGGGGTATCCTTTCTTCGCCTCTTACGACTAGCAGAGTCACTCTGGGCCTATTCTTCCCTGGGCCCAGGCTGGACAGCAATGCAGAAAGTAGATTTTAATCTCCGAGATAAATTTACCGATGCTGCAGAACTGCAACATTCATGGGAATCAACTACAATGCCTGATGTTCCCTATCATTCTTTCCATCACTATTTGATATCAGTAAGTCAAAATTGTTACACATTTCTCCATCGGAAAATTCGAATACTGATAAAGATCAGACGATTTCGGTGATGGCTGCTCTGAAAAATCGTATGTCTTAAAAATCTGTGTGGACCAGCCATTAATTAACGTCGTTTCAAGAGAATCACGCTTATTTAAGGATTGTGGAGCCTTTGTGATACAAATGCATGTCACTTAGTTGGTGGAACAGTCGAAGGTCACAAAATAACAAACATACTTCCATAAACGCTCAAGAAACGCAATTAATATTTATATACTATATACATTTGAAATGCCACATTTTGACACCCATGGTGGGTGCATCCACTAAAAACATGTTTTCTTTTGAGTAAAAATGCAAACACAATGTATTCAAGTACTCAAACCCGCTTTCATCATCTTCCACAATAAGGGTAATATGAGAGGTTATAGACTGGCCAAACTATATATTATCTACTCTAAGTAAACCCAAAATTGTATATGGAAAGTTTTGTGCACCCCTTCAATGAAAAAATGTATTTAAATAAGTATTTTGAATGTTAAATATTATATACATTCAGAAATGTTAATTTATTGTCCAGAATTGCAATTAACATCAATATTGCTCCTTATTTCGCCATGTTTGGATACCCCTGGTGGGTGCATCTACCAAACATATGTTGGCTTACAAGCTTAATCGAAAGACAGTGTACCAAAGTACCCAAAAACAGATCCAAACTTTCCGGCATATGGGGAACTGGGGGTTACAAATGGGATAAACTCTATACATGTTATGCTTAAAGAAAACACATAAAGTATATAAATTATTCAATTATATATATTATATATATATATATATATCTCTTGAAGTGCCCTAGAATCCTGGTGGCTATAGCCACCCCCTGACCTAACTTAAGTTGGAAACAGGAGCCATATATATATATATATATATATATATATATATATATATTGTGTTGTGCAACCTTTTAAATGGGAAAATGTATAATTAATAATTTCAATGTGTTAAAGGTTACTTACTTCCAAAAATGTTCATTATATTGTCAAAATCCCAATTATCATGTATATTGCTGATTATTTCGACATTTTGGATAGCCCTGGTAAGTTCACTCACTTTTTAAAACCATCTTGGCTAACAAGTAAAAATCAAAAGGTCATTTATCAAAGTATACAAAAACACTTTCAGACCTTCCACCATTGAAGGGGTGGGGGGTTACAGATGGGGCAAACATGATACATTTTAACCTAAAACATTCACATAAAATGTATATAGAACGTTTTTCTCACCCCTTAAAAATACAAAATTCATGTTATCAAGCATTTTAGGTGCTTGAGGTCATATACTTACAACCATTCTAATTTATTCTCAAGAATTGCATATAAATTAATATTGATTTGTATGGTGGCACATTTGGACAACCCTGATAGACGCACCCGCCAAAACCATGTTGACTTACAAGTGAAAATCAAAAGAACATATATAATAGTAATCGAAACCACTTTTAGACCTTACATTATTTGAGGGATGGGGGGTTAAAGAGCGGCCTAACTATATACATTTTGTGCTCGAAATAAAAACAAAACATTTATAAATAACTGGTTTGTGTAACCCTGAAAATAAAAAAATCATATTATTTGGTCATTTACGTATTAAAGAGTACATCCTTAAAAAAATAGTTAATTATTTGAACTGGTAACATACCTCAATTAATATTTGTATGGTTTTCACAGTACCACATTTGGACACCCCTGAACCTGAAAACGCCACAACATTGAAATGTCTACCCAAGCTATTTTCAATGCTTATTGGTCATTGTAACAGTAACGTTAATCAAATTCTCTGTACATCAATTTTTTTGCGGGAGTATAGGCCAGGGACAGGAATAGGCCTAGTATATAGCTGACTGTGAGTGAGAAAAGAAAAAGGTGCTGATATGTAGTTACACAGAACTGGTGTGAAAAGTCTGAACCGGTTCCGTAAGGAACCCGTTCGGAACCGGTTTCCGGTGTCATCACTAGAGATGACCTTTTATGAATCCAGCCAATAGTAGTGATCCTAATAAAACATAGGCTATACAAAATTATGTGCACACAAATCCTTAAAAGAACAAAATGTGAACAAACTCATTAAACCATTATGGCATGACAACAAATGGCTAATGACACCTAGAACATTTACCTCAAAAACCTGACCTCAGACCCATCCCAGGATCTCCAACTTAATCTAACCTGCAATCCAGAGTCTACATATAAATGAACATCTTTTGGCCTATGACAAGAACCTCTTCTGGCTGACCCCAGGGCACTAAGGGCATGTTCCAACTTGATGTTTGAATTTAAAGTCAACTAGCTTCCCTAGCAGACTAATGCAACAATTGGTAACAATTAATTACATCAATGGTTAATTGTTGTGTTAGTCGGTGAAGTAGGCGAAGCAAGCCAAAATAGAGAAGTTGGAACATGCCCGAAGTCTCATGGCTACAAATATGCATGGGTAAAGGATGGACACATATTTTTTCGTAAGGATGACAATTCGAAGATAATAGCAATCCACTCTCCATTGAATATCCCCATAGGTACAATTCCTCTTGAGTCTTGACAGGTAAACTTATCAACCCAAAAGAATATTGTATATACCATATCATCCGCACAATCATGGATAATAATTAATAAACCCCAAAAAGAACTAAATGAGGATAATATACTATTTTCCCCAATAACTGACACCTTAAACGTTGGGTTTGGGTTCAACCCAATGCCCTAAATAACATAGTGGGTGATGACCAAACTGAAATAGGTATAATTTTTTGTGAGAACTCTCAAAACAGTCTCAAAATATTTCATCTTAATATAAATGGTATTCAATCAAACTTCAACCAATTATTTGTCTCAGCGGCCAAAGTTACGTTTGACGTAATTGTCCCAACAGAAAGTCACGTCAAATACAACTCCGATTTCTGTATACCGGGTTACAAGGCTAGCTTTTTCAATATAAAACGTACAAGTTATAATGGTAGGCCTATAATCATATGTTAACAACCAGCAACAAAGATGTCAAAGTCTGCCACGTTACACAGACAGTAAACGCAAATGCAGCCACGATCTCACTTACCAGTAACTCGATCTCGTACGACATTCTAGCAATCTATCGATCACCTTCAAGGTCTGCTAATACTTTTGGATAGACAGATATTTGGGCTTCTATCTACTTTTGTAAATGAACTTAATAGTTAGGCCTACTTAGACCAAATACAGATATCCAACATATAATTAGGCCTATTATCAGAGATATACTACATGGGAAGAGTCAACATTACGCAAATAAATCTATCTATCTACTTATATAAATATTGTTGATGTTGAAGCTGGTAACTGGCTAATCAGTACTTAAGTACAATTGCTTTGCATGTACTTAGATCTCATAAATGACTATACATGAGCCATGGGATCAGGTTTACTCGACAAATGATGATGTAAAAGAAGCAACCACAGTTTGTTACAATATTCAACATCACATTCAAAATGCATCGCAAACCAAAACTTTTAAAAATAGCTCCAAAAACACACCACTAAAACCGTGAATTACAAATAAGCTTATGTACAATCAATACGAGTCAGGGACAAGTTAAAACAAAAATAACAGGTAGGATCCTAGGCCTACCATGCTCTTCATAACCTGCCACCTGATAATAGGTACACTAAGTAGGCCTACTCGATGCAGAGCCTAGGCCAATAGAAATTTCAAATTTATCGACTTGTCGGATTAGCAAAAAAGAACTACTATAAACAAAATTTGCAGAAACAAAAAATAATCCAAGTAAAACTTGGCAGTTAAGAGGAAGGACTACTAGCCAATACTAAAACCCGCGAAATTAACGTATTTTCGTCATATCTCAATAACGCCACACAATATCAAAACAGTGACACCTACGCACATTGTGGATTCGTGAGAGCTCAATACCAAATGAAAAAGATTTCGTAGATTGTAGTAATTATAGTTGTAATTTCTAATTAACTTGTAAATTAGTTAAATTACAAATAATAATTATAGTAACTGCAAACTAATAAATCTTTTTCATTTGGTATTGAGCTCTCACGAATCCACAATGTGCGTAGGTGTCATTGTTTTGATATTGTGTGGCGTTATTGAGATAGGACGAAAATACGTTAATTTCGCGGGTTTTAATATTGGCTAGTAGTCCTTCCCCTTAATTAATTAAGCAACTGAACGTTGACAAAATTCAAGAAAGAATAAAATTGTTAATAAACATTTACTTAACGCTGTAAAGCCGGGTTTATATAAAGTCACAAGGTTTTGTTATAGTCGAATGGAATCGCATAAGGTATAAGCTCTGTAGCATTGATTCATTGTTTATGGCATTTCATTGGCTTGTTATAGTCCTCCCAACGAAACTATTCTCATGCTTTTGTCATAACCCCTGAGGCCTCGAAGTAAGCTTCCGCGGACGGTTTACTGCCTGTGTTCATGCGCGCACTATTGCTGAATACTAAGATGGCTAGGGTTGCCAACTCTCCCGTATTTCCCGGGAAATCCCGTTTTCCACTGTGATTTCCCGCTTCCCGTATCAACTCTACACAGGAATCACTTTTCCCGTATTTTCACTATTTGTTTTAAAATACACATTTCGTGAACTTCCGCACCTACTAACAGTACACAGTTTTCAGCATTTAAGCATTTTGAGCATAGTCTAATGTTGAGACAATTGTTTCATTATTAATGGTACATAAATGGTTAGACAATAGAAACAGATCAACCAGCTGAGTTACAAGTTGTTAGTATTTATTCTCTTTCGTGTCAAGAATTTTATAATTAGGCCTATTTAAAACGGGATAATATAAACATTCTACTTGATGCAAAATAGCTTGACAAAATGTAGAAGGTAACCAGCTTAAATTCAGTTTACCCTCCCAAATTATTATAGGAAAACATTTTTTGCGCCTACGGCGATTTGGCCTTCGGCAACTGGGAGATCGCCGTCCTCTTTCCCTCTACATTTCACATCAATTTTAAAATTCCCGTAATTTCATATTCAATAGTTGGCAACCCTAAAGATGGCGCACGACGAAATTAGCAGCTCCTGCACTTTCCGCCTAGCGGAGATCAAGAGGACCTTGTTGTGTAGCCAATGAGAGTTTGAGAATTCGAAGAAGTTCACAGGGACTATCAAAATCCAGCAAGCTGTGAGCAACATTGGCAGTCTTTTGTTTTTATTGAAAGCCTGTCAAAATGTATAGAGGACTCAAAACTAACATAGATAGCGCTGCTAAGCAACCTCCTTTCAGCGCCATTGATGAATAATAACAATACAACAACAATGAAAATTGACAGCTAGACCACTCCTAATAGAAGTTTATTTTCTTGCCACCAGAATGCGTCTAGTGTATTTTGAGTGCTCTATAAAAATTCACACTTTACTGAGTAGATCCATAGAGTAACTACTCGCATCAAGTATTTAATCTAATATTCCACTGTGTTCTAGAGGTAGGTCTAAACTGTAAAGGTACTCGTCCTACTTAAGTTTTATGAAATAAAGTCGTTTAAACTCTGGCGTTTCCTCCATTTCTTAGTATCGAAAGCTGTGAATGGCTGGGTTCCCGTGATCTATTTTCAATTATCAATTCTCTTCAAACATGACTTATTGGTTTTGTTACTACAAACTTATATTTGTTTTTAATTTAAAAAAATATTCAAAGGAGGAAAGGAGAGGGAGGAGAACAATTGGTGATTAGGAGCTGAAGGAGATGAAGAAGATGATGCATCAAGACTGGCAGACTGGTGCTGATTCCTGAATGCCCTAGTATTTGGTGGCAACACCCCCTTACCTGACAATGTTGGAACAAGGTGTACAGATAAAAAAAAAAATTCAACGTGTAATATTAATAGTAGCAACTTACACAAATGAGAGAATTACTATTATCAACATCTGACAAGTTGGCCAACTCACGAACTGTGAACAATCTGACACAATCTTCTATCAAGAACCAGAGGAATGACAAGTTAAGTTGCCATTCTGGACATGGCCTGTGATGGAAGCATGAGAATAGTTTCGTTGGGAGGACTATATAAGGGAGTAAGTGAGGGTGCTGAGGGGAGCAAGCGGGGAAATAAGGGAACATGCGTACAGAGCTCTGGTGAGGCCAGGCCTGGAATATGCAGGGGCGGTGTGGGACCCGCATTACAGCAAGGGGAGGGATGCTCTGGAAGGGGTTCAAAAGAGAGCGGCGAGAAGGGTACTTAGAAGGGCGAATAGATGGGTGGAAATAGCTATGGGGGATGGTACGAAGAGAAGAGAGTATGAGAGCGTAACGAAATTGGTCAGGGAACTAGGATGGGAGACGCTTGAGGACAGAAGACGGAGGGATAGGTTGGGGAAAATGTACAGGGTGGTAAGGAAGCATGAGGGGTGGGGGGAATTAAGTAGGGCGGTTGAAGGAGCCAGTTACATGGGCAGGGGGGATCACCAGTGGAAAATAGAAAGAAGGACATGGAGGACAGATATAGGTAAGATCTCCTTCCTGGGAAGGGCGACCGTGGAGTGGAATCAGCTGGAAGGGGAAGTTGTGGGGCTAGGAAAGGTGAAGGATTTTGCCAATAGGCTGAGGCCGAAACCCGAACCCAGAGGGAAGGAAAAGGAGAAAGGTGATGGCCATGGAGAAGGAAGAGGGATGGGTGCAAGAGGAGAAATGGAAGGGATGAGATCAAGGGAAACTGAGAAGAATGGGAAGAAACAGCAAGAGGATTATTGAGATTATACAGGTGGAATAGAATATGATTTATTAGACACTGGTAGAGAAAATAAAGCAAGACCACATTGACTGAATGGTTGACAGCAACTGTTTCCATGGATGCATATTATAAACAAAGTTTATATTAACAAACACCAAGGCCTACTGGATTTACTCCTACAATTGTGATCTAGTGGACCTTGAACAAACCCCAATTACATCATAGAGGGCTGTGGCATAACAATAACATTTCAACACTCCCACTTGCCATAGCCCTAAACAATAAACATATCTTCACAAGAGTCCCAGATTTTTCACACACCATCCATGCTTTGCAGGGGGTAAGCTCTTGGCTCTTGGTCATAGTGTCTGCGATCATTTCTCCTGTGGGTAGATACTGGCTTTGCTTCAGACATGTTGAATCTCTTCAAGATATTGTTGTTCAATCGTTCCCGCGTCTTTGTCCCTTGTTATTTTAATTCCAAGACAGTGGTGAATAGGTCCCATGTCTTTCATCTTGAACTTGGCCGCTAGTTGTTTCTTTAGCTGATTTATTTCGTTTATGCTTTCCGATGACACTATAAGATCGTCAACGTAAACACACACAATGATTTTTGCATTTCTTATTGTACCATGGTATAGGCATGGATCAGCTGTGCTTCGTTTGAGCCCAATATTACGTAACTCGGTATCAAGTTTTTCATACCATATACGGCTCGATTGTTTGAGTCCATACAAGCATTTCTTTAGTTTACACACCTTTTGCTCATTTTTGGGGTCAATGTAGCCCTCCGGTTGTTCCATATAAATGGTATCAGAAAGTTCACCATGAAGAAATGCAGTATTTACATCTAGTTGATGAACCTCCAGGTCATTCTCAGCTGCCAATGCGAGAACTGTCCTTAAGGTGTCGAAACGTACGACCGGTGAAAAGGTTTCACCGTAATCTATTCCCTTTCTCTGCGTGTATCCTTTAGCCACTAGCCTGGCTTTATATCGGCACACGTTCCCTTCAGCATCGACCTTTCGTTTAAAGACCCATTTGCATTTTATAGCTTTGGCTCCCTCTGGTAAGTTTACGAGGTCCCAAGTCTCATTATGTTCAATTGATTTCATCTCTTCGTCAGCTGCCTTTTGCCATTGTGTAGCCTCGCTCCCACTGAATGCTTCTTGCAGGTTCTCGGGCTCGTCTGCGATGAGATGTACGTACTCATCACTAAGAATTCTTGTCAGACGTCTGTTCCGTTGTGAACGTCTTGGCTCGAAGACGGCTTCTTGTTCATTCTCGATGTCAAAAACACCATCCTCCTCAGTAACTTCTGCATTGTTATCTTCTTCATTTACATTTGCATCATCTTCGTTATTGACTCGCGAGTAGACGATTATGCTCCCACTTCCACCATCAACCACGTTGTCTTCCGCTTCTAGTTGATTATCTTCCAAGAAGATCACATCTCTCGATATAGTCAGTTTTCTTGATTTAAAATTGACCAATCGATAGCCCTTGCTGGTTTCGGAGTACCCAACAAAGATATGCTCCGACGATTTAGCGTCAAGCTTTGTTCGGTTTTCTTTTGGAATGTGAGCATACGCTTTGCAGCCAAAAGTCCTTAGGTGAGCAAGGTCCGGTTTCTTCCCAGTCCACGCTTCTTCCGGTGTAATGCTATCCACGGCAACTGTTGGTGCTCTATTCTTTAAGTAGGTTGCAGTGTTTACTGCCTCAGCCCAGAAGCGTTTAGGTAGTTTAGCTTCCTCAAGCATGCATCGCACCTTCTCTACTATCGTTCTGTTTGCCCGCTCGGCAACCCCATTTTGTTCTGGGTTCCGTGGTACAGTAGTCTGAGAACGTATCCCACATTTCCTTAAATGGCCTAATAGTGATTTATTAATGTACTCACGGCCATTGTCTGAACGCAGAATCTTGATCTTCATACCGCTCTGGTTCTCAACTTCTGCCTGATACTCGATGAAGCGTTCGTAAGTTTCACTCTTCTCCTTCAAAATGTAGCACTTGGTCCATCTTGTCTTGTCGTCAATAAATGTTAAGAAATACCTTCCTCCACCAATGGATTCTTCGCTCATTGGTCCACACAGGTCTGAGTGAACAATGCCTAGCTTTTCTTGAGCTCGTTCTGCCTTACCTTTTGGAAACGGGGTACGATGCTGCTTTCCCACAGCACAGCCTATACAAGGTGAAGTAGGAGGCTGTCCCATCACTATGCCAGTGGCCATACCATCTGCTAATCGCTTCATTCCACCAGGACTGAGGTGAGCGAGGCGTCTGTGCCACAACATGTACTCACGGTTTGTGGCCCCCACAGCAGCAATGTTTACCATGGCACCGTTAGTCTCCGGAGTGTCTAGCTTATACAACCCTCCAGTTTTACTCGCGGTGGCTATGACGTTTCCTTCTTCATTATGGATCTGGCAGTTATGTTTGGTAAACACAACCTTGTAGTCCTTATCTGTGAGTTTACCCACCGACAAAAGATTAGTTTTGAGCGTTGGAGCATATAGTACATCCTTGATTGATGCTTCTTGTATTGATCCATTAACCGAAATTGTTACAGCGACATCACCATTTCCCGTAGATGGAGCGGTCGTACCATCGGCCATACATAATGATGTTTCTTGACCATCTCGGATTGTATCAAACCATTCAATTTTATTTGACATGTGCTTAGTCGCTCCCGAGTCAACGCACCAGTCTTCAGCATTGTGTCCATTTCGATTAACCGTTGCGCAAAGAACTGTGGATTTAGGCTTATCCTTTTTGTCTTGTTTGTCACCTTTCGGGCTTTGTTTTGGATGTGACCTACAATCTTTAGCATAATGTCCAACTTTACCACAATTGTAGCATTTAAACTTCTTAAATGGCTTTGTAGCTAGAGCAGATTCATCAGGAATGGACTCACCTCGTTGACGTCTTGTTTCTTCTTGTAGCAATTTAGCTCGGACGACATCAGTGTTCAGTTCCTGGCCACAATTTTCAAGTGTAATCACAAGTGGGTCAAATGAGTCTGGCAAGTTGGATAGGATAATTATAGCCAACTCGTCATCAGTCACCGCTGCATTTATTGCACTTAACTGCTGAGCAATAGTCATCATTTGGTTGAGGTAATCCTCCATATTAATACAGTTTTTGTATGTAATACTGTTCAGCTTTCGACGTAAGTGAATTTTTCGCACTAGTCCTCGATCCTCGAAAGCAGACTCTAATTTTAACCATGCTTCACGGGCCGTTTTACATGAGTTTACATGTATATACAGATGTGGCTTTAAACCCAAACAAACAGTGGCAAGTGCACGCTGGTCTAATGCAATCTCATCTTCAGAAGAAAGATTTAAGTTACCTTCAATCAGTCTTGGGGAAAAGCGCGCTGAAAGTAGCGCGCTACTTGCAGCATGCTACATTTATTAGAAGCGTGGCTTGAAGCGCGCTACAATTATTTTCAATGTAGTTGTAGCGGAAGCATGCTACATTTTGTGCGTAGCTGTAGCGTGAAACAAGCGCACATATTTCGCTACTGGAAAATTTTAAAATCGGGAGCATTATAAGTAGGCTATTCCAATTTGTTTTCTATAATGTTGTTGACATTACAGTGAAAGCAAAACATCCCTCGCTTTGACGCAGTTTTTTTGTCCCTGTGGCTTCGTTTCGAGAGGTCATTGTACGGTTGGAATCTCCCCCCTCCCCAACCCCTGTCACAAAACCGCAAAAGCAGGTTTGCCACCCTCGCTCGGGTTCTAACGGTACCATCTCTTGACAATAGTGTTGTCCGCAGCCTCGTCTCTGTCCAGCGGTCAGTGTCTTGTGTTGAAGGGTGAAGTGAGATACAGTACGACTGCGAGTGAGCGTTGTGTTTACTACGTGTAACGCCCTGTGCTGTGCTTGTGATTTTTTGTTTTTAATTGTGATATTTTTATTTTTGTGTAAATATTTCGCTATTTACGTTACATTTACCATGTCTTCTGATGAAGAAGAGTCCGAGTGTTTTGAAAATGTTAAATCTTTGCCGTGGCCGGCATACGAAAAGTATTTTGCATACAAGGGCCCAGGCAAAGAAGGCACTAAAACCTAAATCGTGCAGTGTAAAATGTGCATCCCGAAAGTGAAAACCATTTCGGTGTCGGCATCGTCGTCATACAACATACGCATGCACGTAAAGGTAAGAGACAAGTTCAAGATATCAGAATCTGACGTGCGGCCAACGTGACGTAATTGTAGCGAAAATGTAGCGCGCTTCATTCTGAAAAGAGCGCGAGTTTAGCGACGCTACTTTTTTAATTGCTGTAGCGAAAAAATAGCGTCGCTATTTTTTTAAGCAAACTAGCTGTAGCGGAAGCATGCTTCTTTTTAAAAGTAGCGTCCCCAAGACTGCCTTCAATAAATCTCCACAATTTCTCCCGTATAAGCTGCATCTTCATACCAAATTTCCATGCACTGAAATTGGTTGCTCCTTCCAACCTCTCAACTTGCAATATATTCACTGCCATATTGACCACAATTATTAAACAGTTTTTGCTTAAAGATCACTATAAATCAATTCTTTGCATTACCTGGGCCCATAACCTATTGAGATTATACAGGTGGAATAGAATATGATTTATTAGACACTGGTAGAGAAAATAAAGCAAGACCACATTGACTGAATGGTTGACAGCAACTGTTTCCATGGATGCATATTATAAACAAAGTTTATATTAACAAACACCAAGGCCTACTGGATTTACTCCTACAATTGTGATCTAGTGGACCTTGAACAAACCCCAATTACATCATAGAGGGCTGTGGCATAACAATAACATTTCAACATTGGTTGAGGTAATCCTCCATATTAATACAGTTTTTGTATGTAATACTGTTCAGCTTTCGACGTAAGTGAATTTTTCGCACTAGTCCTCGATCCTCGAAAGCAGACTCTAATTTTAACCATGCTTCACGGGCCGTTTTACATGAGTTTACATGTATATACAGATGTGGCTTTAAACCCAAACAAACAGTGGCAAGTGCACGCTGGTCTAATGCAATCTCATCTTCAGAAGAAAGATTTAAGTTACCTTCAATAAATCTCCACAATTTCTCCCGTATAAGCTGCATCTTCATACCAAATTTCCATGCACTGAAATTGGTTGCTCCTTCCAACCTCTCAACTTGCAATATATTCACTGCCATATTGACCACAATTATTAAACAGTTTTTGCTTAAAGATCACTATAAACAGGGCTTTTTTTCGGCCGGTACGAGCCGGTACGCGTACCGGCTAACACAAGAGGCGTACCGGTAAAAGGCAATTAAGTCACACTATAGCCGGTACGCTACGATTAGCCTTGAAGCGCGTGAATAACGTTGAAGTGTGCAGTGTGAAAGGCTTGTGACTGCAAAATATGTTTCATTTTGTAATATAAGGATGTTGCCACCATCTGGTGACATGGGTGTGACATGTAGTAAATCACTTCTTTTTAGACTTTTGGCGGCCACTCACTACAGTTATCTTTTCTACCATTTGGGTCACTAGTTCTAAGGAAGGATAATTAGGGTTGTTTTGACTAAAATGTCATCTCTTGTCAAGAGTAGCTTCTGGGAACCGCCAAAGAGAATGTACCTATTCTTACTTTTCTGTTTTCCTGGAAAGCGCCTTTTCAATTTACAGACAACGATTGGGTTGTGTTGGGGGAGGAAGGGGTAGATCGGTGGTCAAGGGATTGTAAGTTGTGTGTGGCAGGGTAAGTTTCCTCTCTGGTGACGAGTGGAGATGTCGTCGTGATTAGCGAGTGTGTGTGTGTGTTTAGTGAGAGTGTAAAAAATAAAAATGAACCGAAAAATAACTTCTTGGGTCGTCACCTCACCACCGATACCCAAAAGACCGACGTGTTGCTGACGAGAACAAGACTGTGAGAAATGTTTGGAAATTGCTTTGAATTCGATATCATCGAGCTTAACGAGTTAAAAGAATGAGTTATATTTTAAAAATAAATATAAACTATTAAATTTGTAGTGAGTAAATGCACGTCTCGTATTTGGGTCACGTTAAACAGGGGCGGATTCAAACATGAGGCGTGGGGGGGGGGGGGGGGGGGCGAAAAAATAATTTTAGTTTCCGTCTTATTACAATAAACCATCACTATTGGCACGTTTTTTTAAAAGAAATTTTATGTTTTCTGCGGACGCTAGTTCACGCGCACGCGCTGCTCGATCGTGTGGACACAGGATCTAATCCCAGTCATGAGCTGTGCAACATAAGCTTCATATTTCGCCGATATCTACGATACAAATCCGCTTTAAAAATGCGTTTTTGGCCATCAAACTTAATGCAGTAACCCAAAATTTTGTCGCCTGCGGCGAATTTGCCTCCGGCGGCTGGGGCTTCGCCCCAGACCCCAGCTATACCACGCCAGTCACATGAAACATTATACCGAACGTACCGGTTAACTTTATTTTAGAAAAAAAGCACTGACTATAAATCAATTCTTTGCATTACCTGGGCCCATAACCTATTGAGATTATACAGGTGGAATAGAATATTTGATTTAATAGACACTGGTAGAAAAAAATATAGCAAGACCACATTGACTGAATGGTTGACAGCAACTGTTTCCATGGATGCATATTATAAACAAAGTTTATATTAACAAACACCAAGGCCTACTGGATTTACTCCTACAATTGTGATCTAGTGGACCTTGAACAAACCCCAATTACATCATAGAGGGCTGTGGCATAACAATAACATTTCAACAAGGATGATGGAGGAAGGAGGGATTATGCTAAGGAGGGGACAGGAGGAAGGAAGGAAGTAGAGAGACCCTCACCACCGGCGCCCAGCCAACTGTGAGGAGGAGGAAACAAACAACAAACAACAAACAACAACAATAAGAGAGTTGAACATTTTTCAACTCGCTTGTGACACAACTATGACTATTGCAATGACGAGTTTGTGTGAACCATTGTATGTGATCCCTATCTTCCAACTCGGCTTATAACTAAACCATAATCCTTACGACGTTGTGTAAACCCGGCCAAACATAAAAAAAACAGTGGGTTTTCGGTGTATTTCGTGGAAAACAGTGAGCTCAAAAAGGTACAGCACACTCCATAAATACCCCTTTTACAACGCCTTTTCCCAGTGCCAGAATGGACTAGGCCTAGGCCTAGGGCCTATTCCACCCTTTCTCTGTGGGAAATGCAGACCAACCCCATTAATTGTGTAGGCTATGCTGTGTTATTATTCATACCAGTGAGGCAAAGTGGGCCTAGGGTCGATGGGTGTATTAGCGTCCACTTAGTGCAAACCAACTTTCTTGTCTCCCTTGAAAACGTCCTATCTCGCGTTCTATTACAGCTACGTGTATGTATGAGCACTCATTTTGTAGCTTGAAGTATCAGCTGTCCATTGCCAACATAAAGTTCATTGAAATCCCAAAGGTTCTGGGTATATCTGGGTACATTTGAGTGGGAACGTAAAAAAAGGTGCAATAATGGATTATCGGCCGCCCGGACCCCATTACCGTCCACTACTGACATGGCAATCCGTCCGGCCACCGCAATGGCAATATGGCCGCGCGAGCGACGTGTGAATGTAGGCTAGGCCTAGGCCTAAGCATGCGTATAATTTCGTAATTATTTCAGGATGGGGAAGGAGACAATATCTTATTTTCTTCTAACTTACGGTAGCCCAAGAATGTATGAGTCTGAAAAAACGAGAAACATTGGTTTTTTGTGAGTAATTCATCTTCAAATGCGACTTAAATATTGGAAACGTTTGAACGCGTTCGAAATCGCGCGCTTTTGAGCATCAAACTAACCTCATTCCAGTCTCCCTAAAGTTCACTTTGGGTTTAATCTTCTGTAAATTAATGCTAAATATTAAGTTATTTATCTAATAAAATAACAATTAAAGCTGTTAAGCAGTTTTAAATATCCTAAAAGAGGTTTTCAATGTGATGCTAAAGTCTTCCTCCATCACATGACCACCCCCTTATTTCACGTCTTGCAGCATCAATATACCACAATATTCGGATGGATGTTATTATTCCACGCGTGTAATGGTATATTAGCTTCAAATTAAATAGCTTATATTTACTCTAACTTAAAACGGATACGTTCAGTCGATGAAAATGCTTAGCGCCAGCGACGTCCCGCGCAAGCCTAAGTTAGCTGAACTGAAGAAATCTCCAGGGTTGCCAGATAGTTGTATACACAGATCGCCATCTCAGCCTTCTAGATAGCCCAAAAGTCGCCCAAACAAATTTTTCTGAGTGAGAAAGAAGATACGGGATCGCTACGAGTGCAAGAGAGACACTAGTCACCGCAAAATTCGCACTTTGATCATGAGGAGGGGGTTAAACTGTGCTTGAAATGGGCGGTACATTTAAAAAGAAAAAGTTCATACAGTCTTTACATTAACATCCATCATTTGTTTTATGAATTGACTTGTAGACATTAAAATCGATTAACTAGGCATATTTTGAAGAAATTGAAGTCGCCCAATTGGGCGACAGGCGATTTCCTACATTTTTAGGTCGCGAAAAGTGAATTGAAATAGCCCAATCGGCGATAAATCGCCCAATCTGGCAACACTGGAAATCTCGGTCGTAAAGTTGGAAAGCCACACATTCGACTCTACAATATTTTATATATCGACTGTCGCGTAACCGATTGTCGAATGCCAAAGCACTCCAGAAAGTAAAATATCTAACCAATGAAATACAAGAGTTGAAATACAAGAGTAGCATCTTTAAGAACCTCTTTGGAATGAATGAAAGTTGGTGTGGACGCTAATCGGGGAGTGGGCGGTAATCTATACATCGACCCTATACCATTGGGTTTGCAATATAGGTTCAAACCCAATGCATAAAGCTGAAAATATATATGTATCATTATGAAACTATTTAGAAAACGATAATACCCTTTTGAGCCCTTGTATCTCAAAAGTAGCTAAATTAAGGTTGGTCCACTCTGGTTCTGCGCCCCTCGTATATTCGTACGCAAAGAATTAGCTTACCAAGGATGATCACGGACGTTGACAAGCCTTCCAGAGTCGGAATACGTGAGGAAACTGGCATAAGCAATTCGTAAGGCTGATAACAGTAGAGAAATAGACCTAGGCCTAGGTTAGATAAGAGCCCTTGGCCTACCGCTGTCTTTACAAATCAACTGTCAAGCCAAAGATCAAAGGTTTCGAGTAGGCGCAGGCCAAGTAAGGCTAGGCCTATCCCTATCTTTCTTTAGGCCTAGCCTAGGCTACGCCTAGGCCTAGGCCTAGGCCTAGGGGGTAGTGTGTTTGATTGATTGATCATTCAACCAACACCGGCATTGGGTTTGAAAGGGACACCGGTTTGGTTTGAAGATTATGACACAGGCTAAAACGAAGAATCAAATAACACTTACCGTAACACTTTCTGTAAACCAAAGGTTTTTACAGACGCTGACATAGGCTACACCTACAACGAAGAACCATCAACCAAACTGCTTGTCATTCAATTCACGGTCAAAGGCAACGATCATAGAGAAGGGCAACGATCATGCATCGATGACAATGGCATGAGATGTATTTTGTATGCAAATTGCAAATGCATGACGTAGTACGGCCGGCCGCAATCAAACCTTTTTTGTCACGGTCGCCGCTCGCCGCGCTGGCGGAGGTTTGACTTCACAAAACGCGCGCGATTCAAATCAAAGTAGAGTGGAAATAAATAGAATATCGCGTACATGAAGTGTGTAGTTAATCTCTTATCGGGTATGGTTTAGCCAACATATAAAGATGTGCACTGTTTATTGTTTACGTTTTATCAATAATCATTGACAGTTTTGCCATAAAGTATATTCCATTCTGAATGGCGAATTCAAAAATGGTCGTGATTTTTTTTAACTAGGATCCATTTGTTCGTAAGTAATGAAGCCGACATTAGGCCTACCGATGTGACACAGCGCCAACACAGCGCTGACTGCTTGGTCAAATTTCGAAGTAAACTCAAAGATATACTGACACTAAAAGCATACGACTCAGTGGATGAGTTCCTACGGGACAAGCAGCTGAGCAGCTACATATTATAATACATGCAGAGTTGGGGAGTAGCGCGCTACAAGTAGCGCGCTACTTGTAGCATGCTACTTTTATCTGTAGCGTAATCGGTAGCGCGCTACATTATTCAAATAGCAAAATGTAGCGATAGCATGCTACAAATTTTGTAGCTGTAGCGAGAAAAGTAGCGCAATATTTAACGCTACTTTCAACGAAGTTCACGTTGTTTAATTTTCCCGCCACGCACGGAAAGTCGCAAGTCGACGCTGCAAAATAACGGTTGATTTTCGAGCAAAGAATTTCGGAAGGTGTTTGCCCTATAATCCCTCGCCACCCCCACCAACCCTTCGACGCAGTTCATTCATTCACCCCTGCTGTGTGTCCGGCTTAGAACAGGTTGAGGCTGGCTACTACAGTTGTTTTCTGGTGTGAGCTCGAGTGAGGTCGACATCGTTTAGTAGCTGTTTCCCGATTTTTCTGTTTGTTTGGTGAGATTGCGACTTGTTTGTATTATATATTATTTAAAATTAAACCTGTTGACTATTTCTATTAGTAGTATTGATTGTAATGATTGATTGACAATGTCAGCAGACAGTGGTACTGCTACAATGTGACTGTGAGCGATCATGAAAGTGATGACGATAGTGACGCGTGCGATAGTGTTGGCGGGATACAAATTACGCATGTAGCGGAAAAAAAGCGCGCTACATTTTTTGTGTAGCGGATATAAAGCGTCGCTACATTTTAAAAAGAGTAGCGAAAAAGTAGCGAAGCTACTTTTTTTAAGGAAGTAGCTGTAGCGAGAGCATGCTACTTTTTAAAAGTAGCGTCCCCAACTCTGAATACATGTTACGTTTTCTGATCATTTCATATCATTTTAAATTTTTACAATCTCTTTTTGAACCTCATTCAGTTGTGGAGATGGTTGTTTGTTGTTTGATGTGTGAGTCTACTTTTAGGGCTGCTTAGTTGCTATTCAAAGTGCATTTAGCTATACTTATCCATGTCTTACAGTGCACCTCACCTCAACTGAGTCCTATTTTTATTTTTTTCTCACCTTTGGAATATTGTGTTTTTGTATTTAATCTCCTCAATATCAGTCTATGTAAATTGTATATATGTGAAAGTCATCCTTTAATCAGTATATGTGGAGCTCCAATCATTCACATAACTGTATACTACATGCTCTATGCAGTATGCTCAAGCAATTGTATATCGTATACTGTCTAACTATTGCAATACATTTATTTTTTGTGTTTCAAATTTTGACATGTGCTTAATATGTTCTTTACATAATATGCATCCATCATTAACTCATGTATATCTTCATGTAAAGGTGGCCAAAAGGCTAGGTATAGTTGATATGAACATAAAAGATTTTGTGTCTTGGATAATCTTTCTTATACCTGTATATTACATACTCTATGCAGTAGGCCTATGCAAAATGAATGCTGTACTTTCTAGTTGTCTAATTATTGTAATACTTCTATTTTTGACTTTCAAATTTTGATATGTGCTTATGTTCTTTACTGAACATGGATCCATCTTTTACTCGTCTTAATTAAATTAGTTTCATGTTTTCTGCACTTTTTCCTCAAACCCTGTTAAAAAGGCTGTTCACTCAAGTCTAAGGGTACATATTAATAATTGTAACATGTGTCATGCAATTTATTAATTGTGGAAATAAAGCAATACTACTCCAATCAGGAAGATCACCGGTTTGATTCCGGAAGCCGATAATCTTGATTGAATTGAAGTGTTCTCTCAAGGTTTTGCTCAGTGAAAATGTGAATGCTTGGATTGAAAACAGTCCTCGAAAAATCCTTTTCCATTACCAGAAAACCTTACATCAGTCACATGAAGAGAGTTACTATGAAAAAGCTAGCGTATACTTTACATAAGTTATTCATACGAAAAATACCAATAGAGGTGGCCCAGCGGTAAGATGCGAGATTCTAACCTGGGAGGTCGTCAGTTCGATTCTGGCCACCAGCAATCCTGATTGAAGGATTTTTTTTAGCTTTTCCTCAGTCGTAAAAGTGAATGCTGGGATTGAGTCCTAATAACAGCCCTTGGACATCTGTGCCTTGGACATTCCTTCCCAACTATCCAACAACCATAACATACCTAGTACGTCACCTGAAAAGGGGCACGAAGCCAGTCGAGCATGTACGAAGGTGGCGAAGCAGAAAATCAATACTTAAGTCGATGACGCTGAGGTGGGTGCAAACGGTGGAGTTTCAATCTTGATTGCCGAACCCACGGACGTCTCGATGTGAGGGCTACACGACGCTAAATGGACGTCTCCATTTAGATTGGAAGATCTAAATGTTACAGGCTTTTTGGAACTAGTTGTTTTGCACTTTTCATTTTGTATTCTAATAATAAAAATTGTGTACGGTTGAAAAAAAAATATTGTTACATATTATTATTATTATTATTATTATTATTATTATTTATTATTATTATTATTAATTAGTTACATAGTAATCCCTTCAGCTAACACTACTGCAGTAGCAACGTACTGATGACGATAGCAATAAAAATTGCCTATGTAAAGTCAAGTGATATAGATTGGAAGAAGAAGAAAGTAGACCAACAGCTTACCTGGCAGAAGACTGCACAAGGTGAAAAATACATGCATATTTACACACCGAACGTTTCAGGCTACGTGACCTTGGTCACCGAACCTCTGACCCTTTTAACGGTCGGTGACCATGGCTATGTAGGCCGAAACGTTCGACACTCGTGTGTAAATATATGTCTATTCTTCACCTCATGCAGCCACCCACCACTCTTCAGGTAAGCTGGTCTCCTTTCTTCTTTCCCCAATCTATATCACTAACCCAGCCAATAGACATTCTATCAAATCCAACTATGTAAAATCAAGTTAGTCAAGTACTAAGTGCCAGTTTCACCAAACTTTTAGTCCAGAGATTATTTGCTAATCACAGATTTTCTACAATCTGAAAGAGCACAACGAAGGAATGCCAGGAGAGGAGGGCTGGACAGGAAGGAGCAGGAGGCTTGTCTCTATTGGTTGGCGAGACGCATGATGACATAAATGTGTCAATGTGGGCATAAGAGAAGAAGAGAGAGACAAACACATTAGGCTCCTGGTAGAAGACACCACGCATTTTTAGTGTTGTTTGTTGAAGTCACGGTTACTAATCAAAGATTATTAATTAAATTGGAGATTAACAAAGCTCGGTGAAATGAAAGGAACAGGTTAAGGAACAACTCAAAATTCATTACACAATAAAATTAGCTTGTTTTGTCAGGAATTAATGTAATGTACAGGTACAGTAATATACCAACCATAGCTTCTTAGAGTGTTTAGTCTAAAAGACTTTTAACAAAAGCATAAATAAGGATAAAAATATTAACAGAGTCTCCTTTGATACAAAATGTGCTTTGTAATGGCAGGCAATTACTGCATTAAACTATTTCATATTTATCAGTGTAGAAAACTGTGTCAACAGAATACTTCACCGGTGTATTGTCATCTACCAGCAGCACTTCAGTGACCTAAAATACAAAATTTGGAAAATTCAGTTACATAAAACAACTTGGACCTACCCTGTAGACCTACTAAAGAAATGTACGTATGTATAATATACCGTATTGACCCGAATATAATACGAGGTTTTTTCACCTAAAAAAATAATCTAAAATCGTATTCGTATTATATTCGCGGTCTAAGGTTTTCGAAGCATGAATTCAAATTTCCCGCGCATGTATACATGCGCACTATCGCCGATCGGCGAATCACGACTCCGTGGCGAGTGCTCGAACCTATCGCACTCTACCGGAGACTTTACGCATCACGCCAGCACTCCGCTGCACAATGTCTCCGCTAGAATGCGTTGTCGTGTTCTGTGCGAGACTAGAGGACATCATTCCATGTGTGCTCGGCGGCCCCGATCGAGCGTTCGCAACAGGTTTACTGTGGCGCGGGGCTGCCTACGTCACGGGCGCTGGCCAGCTGGCTCACTCGCGACATCGTTCCATGCGTTCTAGACAGCCTCGATCGAGCGTTCGTAACAGGTTTACTGTAGCCTACCTCACTAATACTGCCTACCTACCTACTGATGCCTACCTCACGGGTGCTGGCCAGCTAGCTCACTCGCGACATCGTTCCATGCGTTCTAGACAGCCTCGATCAAGCGTTCGTAACAGGTTTACTGTAGCCTACCTCACTGATACTGCCTGCCTACCTACCTACTGATGCCTACCTCACGGGCGCTGGCCAGCTGGCTCACTCGCCACATCGTTCCATGCGTTCTAGATAGCCTCGATCGAGCGTTCGTAACAGGTTTACTGTAGCCTACCTCACTGATACTGCCTGCCTACCTACCTACTGATGCCTACCTCACGGGCGCTGGCCAACTGGCTCTCAGTGCCGGCAATGCGGCAGTAGCTGACGTGCTGTATTGTTGTTTATTCTGATCGTATTATATTCGAGATATATGATATTTTCCCCACTGGCTACTCCAAAATCCACACTCGTATTATATTCGAGGCCGTATTATATTCCGGTCAATACGGTAACTTAAGTTACACTATACAATATATTAGGGGTGTGCGAGTACTTGAAATTTCGAATTCGAAACAAATATCTAAAGTGTTCAAACTTGTATCGAAATTATATTAATGATATTCAAAACCATTCGAATACGTATTTTACATTCAGTGTACCACAGAAAGCGCCACGTGCGAGACTACGATTGCAGTGAACTTCTTTGTTGTCTTCAAGCACGTAGTTCAATCTAAGTACCACGCGCGTCTGTAGTAATGAACTTGTTAGTTGGCTTCCAACATGTAGTTCAATCAATGTATTACAGAAAGCACCAATGTAAGCAAGTGCAGTGAACTACTTTATTGGCTCAAAAAAATAAATTCGTTTTTTATTTAAATTAAAAAAAGTGGTAAATAAAATCACTTCTAAGCTTCTTATAAGTGGTTTTCAGTCATTAAAGTTTTCATGCCCTAATTGTGATTTCATTAGCTTATCCTTTTCATTTCATACTTAATTAATTTAAGTTCAAGCTCCATCTATTTCTAGTATTCAAACTCAAAATAGTTCGATATTTGAACAATTTTGTAATATTCGATTCGTAGGCTACTTGATTCGACCTGGAAATCTGTTGTTCGCACACCCCAACAATATATGCACATAAATGAGACAATTTTACCTTACCTTAAGATCAGCATACGATTTCTTTGAGATAAAGTGCACTCGCACTGGAAAAAAGTCTCCGGGCAAAGCAGCTGCACTGAATTCTAGGGATCCAGATTTGTTTGATGTGTCAATGATTGGCATTGACCATACAAGTACGTTCTTGCGAGGGTCATGCGTGTATTCCCCATCACATTCATTCACCACAGGTGAGCTTCCCATGCTAAAACAATTAAAGCAAAACATTAATTAATAATTATGTTACACAGCACAATATACAGTATGGACTGGCTAACACAACAGGCACACTGGTAAAGAGCCAAAACTTCACAT
Organism: Isoperla grammatica; assembly: GCA_945910005.1. Classification (NCBI taxonomy): domain Eukaryota; kingdom Metazoa; phylum Arthropoda; class Insecta; order Plecoptera; family Perlodidae; genus Isoperla; species Isoperla grammatica. The sequence continues at coordinate 41,697,214 of OX246737.1, read as the reverse complement.
TATATGTAGCTGGTATTCTAAGATTAGTCTACAAGTGCATGAATAATTTGGATGTGTGACAGACATTGTCACTGCAAAATATATTTGCAATATTATAAAGATTTCGCCATCTGCTCCCTTCCCTCTCTTTCTTTTGTTGTTAAGGGCGAAGGATAGTCTCTGCGTCAAAAACCGCAGAAAATTTTCATTATTAAATTATATCTCAAGATTGTAACAAGAAATCGAAAATCTAAATCAGCAGCGCACTGTGCTTTGGTAAGCCTTATAGACTGAATAAAATATTATAACCATTAGAGTAGTATTTTGATAATAATTCGATAATTAGTAATAAAATTAATTATTTATAAAAAAACATACTAATTATAATATAAGTCACAACCTAAAGCATACAATGTGTACTAAACCACAGTGCGCTGTTGATTCAGATTTTCGATTTCGAAGCCCATTCTTGTGATATAATTTAAAAATGAAAATGTTGTGCGGTTTTTGACGTAGAGGTATCCTTTCCTGTTAACTGCAATAATGATGACACGGTGTGACCGGTTGTAAATCATACAATCATTATTGGTACTTGTAACATATTATATTTTACGGACGCTAGTTCACACGCACGCAGTACTGGATCATGTAGCCACATGATCTAATTTCAGTCAGGAGCAATCAATGCATCACAAGCTTTATATTTTGTCGATATCAATGATACAAATTTGCCTGCCTTAAAACGTGTTTCAGGCCATTGAACTTAATGCAGCAACCAAAAAATTTCACCTACAACGAATTTGCCTCCGGTGGCTGGGGCTTTGCCCCAGACCCCGACTATACCGCACTCCGTCATCTGCTCGTCAGTCCTATGAAACACAATACTTATATACCGGTAAAACTTTTCTTTTTTTTTTTTTTTTAGAAAAAAGAACATATGCACTATGCAGTATTACATTCACTAGTGATGTGCAATGATAATGATTACAATATATTTTGATAAGGTAGATATTGTGAGTAAATGGAAGCTAATTTTTAATGACAACAGAAATTCCATACATGATAAATATTCTGATAGGGATGAAAATATGAGATTAAAATAAAAAATGTGTTATTTTGTCAGTAATCCCAAGAAATAATCCTGTTCAACTGGCTATCCTATGTTGTGTTAGTTGTGTTACATCATTGTGGTTAAGATAAATATTGATATTTCTGTAGTGGTTTGCAATCTGCACTCTGATATTTTTCCAGTTTGTCACTACCTCTGTTTTTTTCCTTGGAAGAACATCATTGTACAATATTGTTTCAACAATGTACCGTACTAGTTTTATGACTGTCACTAGCTACAACTACCAGACTAACATATCACCGGCATCTCTCTCTCTCTCTCTCTCTCTCTCTCTCTCTCTCTCTCTCTCTCTCACACTCTCTCGCTCATTAGAAATCTCCGTTGCTTTATGGATTGATGCCATAATATTCTGACCAGCAATTGCAAAATTTAATGTAATGCAAGTGGCTGCCTTCTTGTCGTTCAAACTTCAAACAGCTGTGAAACTCTACGTACACTAAAAGGGCTGTTGTTAAACATGATTAAACAGAGAAATTTGACTACACGTATTTCTCTGAACCAGATATAGGCTTGAAATGGCATGTTGTGGCATGTATTGGCAGTATCCTCTGACGTGCACTTGTTATCAATAGCCTCTGTATATACACTGTACTAGGGGATGATTAGAGCCCCGTGAAATTTGCATTAATCATAAAAGCAAAACGTGAAAATAGTAATTTTTTACAAAAATTCTTGAACTTTGGTAGGGTTATGCACCTAATAAAAGCTTTTTTCTTGCGAATTCAAGCGAAAAACTCCATTTCCTGCGAGACAAGCTAATTAGGGCGAATTTTCTCGAGTTTAAGCAACAATCGTAAAAAATGCAAAAATAATACATTTTTGTCCATTTCCTGAACATTCCATTCCACTATTTCCATTTGGTTACTAGGTCTATTTTAGTATACTGGAATTGGATCCATATTGTCAATGAACAATCTCAATCAATAAAGAATTGTTTGATCATTTGATCACAATTTTTGGTCCACGTAGGCTATATAATATTTTGTTCCTAAAGTCCCGATTATTACTAAAATGTTGCCTTCATAAAGTCGATCGATGATAACTGCACATGTAATATAAATCATTCAAATTGTATGTAATGCAAGTTGAGATTAAGCTTGTGAATATTGTAGAAAAAAATATGCACCTACCGCTATTAGTTTTTTATTTATTGAGTGTTGAAATGCGTTGGAATTCCCTATGTTATACATTGTAACTGAACAAAAACCTACACTTTCAATCGTATAACTTCATGACTAACATGAATACGTTTGAAAAAGATGATCGAACGCGATCCGTTTTCGAGATATTCGCGTTGGTGTGTCAATTTTACGTCAAATCTACTCAAATTAGAAACTATAAATATACTTTATTAATAAAAAAAAATATGTAATTTCAAGAAGTTCAGTATTAAATGCTACTCATATGTAATAATTCTTGAAATTCATAATTTAGAATAAAAAAAAAAGTATGTTTTCATGTCCATTTAATTTGAATAGTTTAGTTGTTGTATTGGATGGGTAGTTCACTTCATCGATTGACTTTAAAACTAATTAATGCAAATTTTTGAGAATAAATGCTAAACAAAAACAAATTAATGCTAATTTCACGAGGCTCTAATGATCATACTCACGGTAGAGGAATGGTGATGCACACATCATGCAGTTCCATGTGATCGTGTTCCAGTTCATATTCTATGTTCACATCACAACCACCTTGTCCATTTTCAGATGGCCAACAGTTTACTACAAATGAAAAAAAACATGAAATTATTTTTAAATTTACATTAGGTAACAATTGTTTTATTAAGTTACTGTATTTGTTCAATTGCAACTGCTTTTTAACAAAACAAAAAAGTTGCAAGTGGAGTCATGATCTTTGGAAAAGAACTCTAGGCTCTTGTTTCACACACATTATATGAATAATATGTATGAAAAACTTACAACTTCAACACCTGCAATGTTTCTGTAGCGTTTCTACCTTCCACGATATTTCAATGAATTAGTTAATTAAAGTGTTCAACCTGAACCCGCTTGCAGACGACAGCTAACATGTGACTGATAAAGAGCCAATGGAGGTCTCGACGAGGGGGTTTCCAGAGCAGCCAGGCTGGCAAATCTACGATTTTTTCCATCCCTTAAGTTACATGTTGTAATTACATTAAATCATCATTTCATATGCCCACAACTGGTCTATTCGACCATGATGCTGGATCTCGTCAACTAATAGAGATTTGCCTCCCTGTCGTGAAACTTTATGTACCCCGGCATAGCGTCATTTTAGGCTCTTTGTCCTTCAAAAGTCAGCAGATGCCTTCTGGTCTGCTCGTCCTTCCCACACAGATCACAAGTTCGCCTTAAATAATTACTAATTACTAATTAGTCTTAAAAGTTATGTGTACAATAACTTACTGGATAGTGGCACACATGTCTCATCTGGTGTTTGAAATCTCCACTTGAGGACACCTACATCAGTGTGTAGGGGGAATGGTTTACTTGGGTTTTTCAATCCAACCTGAGATTTCATTTTGAACAGCTCCTTGTCGACATTAGGATGAGTCTATGAAACCAATGACTAATAAGTACCATACATACTTGATTGACATGATGACTGCTTACAATACTTAAGTCCACAGCCTGAATCCACAAAGATGTTTAACTCTAAGTTGTCCTAAGTTAGGCAAATCCTAGCTAAATAAATCAAGATAAATCATCTCTAGGTATTAGTACTAGACATTCACAAATAAAATATTATTAATTTAATTGTTGACATTTTACTACATTTTATCTTTATGACATTGCACAACGACATATGCGTGATTTATATCACTAAGATTTGCCTAAACTAGGACGTCTTAGCACTTAGGCATCTTTGTAAAATCTGGGTCTAAATCTGGGTCCAGCAGTTTTTAAACTAGCATTAGTAACTTCTGAAAATTGGTGACAACTAGTAGCCTACTTATAGAAGAAACATGAGAAATTGAAGATTTAACATTCTACAATTGACTGAGAAAAGAAGTGGCACCGAGTTCAACGCTTCGCAAAAAAAATTTGCACTTCTAAATATGAAGATATATGTGAATGCCGAAATGTAAGTGGCTGTGCAATGCGTAGCCAGAACACTGTACTGAGTGGGCTACTGCTTTGCAAGCAAAGTGAAACATAATGGTCAAAAGTTTGCAGTAGGCTATAGCCAATGAGCAAGAAAATATTTACAATGCCAATGAGTCTGAGATCTTGAATCAACTTTTGTCCGAGTGTACGCTGGCTATAAAAGGCAATCGCTGCAAAGGAGGCAAGAAGACTAAACGAAGGCCGAGACAGCCGCTACCACATTAGAATATGACAACTACTGCTACTACCCGGCAACAGATGTGTAATGCAGGTTACGGACCACACAAGGGCGGTGCGTTACCTGCCATTATTCGCACGCTACGCGACTTGTAGGCCTAGGCGTTTTACAGTACACCGCACTACCAACTGAACTACGTACCAGATTTTGTGTATACCTGTAGGCTACAAAATTTGCGCACAGACAAAGCGCTGATTGAGTTGAAATGAGGGATTCACTCCACTTCGCTACACTCATCAAAATACAGTACTAGGCCTATATGTTATATAATTAAAAACACAATAGTATGACTAAACCATGACATATGTGCCAGTACGGCACATCATAGTCGTAGCCATCTAATGCACCTGCTTCACCAACGATAAATTGGGAATCATGAAGGAAATATTGCTATTGGACATAATCCTTCGATACCTACTTGTAGTTGAATGCCTCTGGTGTCCCTATTTTCTAAATGAACTCGAATTCTTCCCCACTTTTCATCAGATATGCGGAGAGTCACAAGGCCATGCAATTCAAAGTTCTGCAAGCCTCCATCACGACCAACTTGAAGAATCAAACGTTCTTCTTGATGTAGATGGACACTGAAACAGATTGTCAGTGTAATAACATGAAAACGATGGAGAATATTTTTTGAGGAATGTGGGTCAATACTAGGGATAACAGCTGTTAATCGTGAATCGCTTAAAAAGCAGTACATTTTTGTAACTGGTTACGAAAGCATGCCAACTGATTATTTAAACCGCGATAAAATGTGTCTACTGTATTCATATTTGGCGCGCTGTCCCCAACCCAGCTATACGGGTCACGTGCTGTTGCGTAGTACGAACGAGATTGGCTATTGCGGCAGCCAATGCCTCCTCCCTGACAATTACGTAACCAGCTTAGGCCACTTGCAGTGCTTGTGTCAAGTCTAATAGCGAGATACTATTTTTTTTAAGGCCTAGTTCACGTCACGTCGTTGGAAATACGTGCACAATATTGCACTCTATTCCAATGTAAAGAATTAGACCTAGCTAGAGCCTACATGTTTCCGTCGATTAGAATTTGCAGTATTGCAGTATAGCCTATACTGTATATAGTAAAAACTAAAAACGGTTGTGGCCATCGGTTAACCAGATAAAAAAAATCCTTGATCATCGTCATCCCCAGTCAATACCTACCCTGACAGACATGTTTTCAGTACCTTGACTGAATGTTTACTAATTTAATGACAACCATGATGGTCAAAGAAAGTAAGGTCCAAGGATATTATTAGGCTACATATTTATTATTAAATGTTTGGAGATGAGGGGCTAAACAGCTTGGCAATATATTACTTAGGATTAGGAAAGATAGAAAACTAAACAGCTTGCCTGGTAGTTGACTGTTGGGAGCTTGAAATACTTTCAAAATAAAAAGTACAAAAAACCTTTGGCAAAACCTTTTTGATCAAACACAGAAATAAGTTCAGACTGTTTTAGTTCTGTTCTGCACACAATACACACACAAAAGGCTACACCATATTTGCTTATTTGCCTCACACCACCATCATCACCAGCAGGCAATGTTTCGGCAATAGCTTGACGGCATGGCTTTGTGCGGAAGGTCGACAGGTTAACGATTGCCACCAACCTTGCCATTTATGTTTGATCATACAGATGTCCTCACACAACACAAAATTGTGTTTTATTGCACTTGGGTAAGTAGTAAGTACAGTGACTAGGCCTAGTAGATATTTTATAATTCAACAATTTTTGGTTTTTCAACATAGGTTTTTACTTTTCGATGCCGATGTCATAAAATGTTTCATGTCATAGCCTAATATGACATCACTAAAATTGCCTTCCACTGCGGTATTGAGATTTTACAATGATACAACGACAATAAACTGTGTATGTCGTAAGTCCTATCTATTGAAATCAAGAAAATAAAAACCATTGTGTATTTCAATTTCAAACAGCCTAGAACATTATAGCTTGTGTAGCCTATCACTTCAAAAGGCTTCATTCACTAGGTATGTTAACATTATTTACATGATATTGATATATACTTACTCTTCTGTATGTTCCTGTGTTGTTGGCACTTTGTTGTTTGCCACAGATTTTGCCACTACTGGTGCCACTACTTTCTCTCCTTCAGACTTCAGTTGGTCGACAAATGACTCAACATCACGTGACTTACTTCCAAGTTTCATGGCTTTTGTGCTAACTGTAGGTTTTCTGAAAATTAAAAAACATGACTTTTAACTGGACAACTATTTAGGCTAGACATACTACTATAAGCATAAATAAATGCTAATAAATATTGTAATTATTAATTAAGAATAATATAGAACCTAAAATATAATAATATAAATCATATCTAATAACTAATAAGAATAACTGGCAACCCCGAATGAATGATAATTCAAGTAGTCCCGAATCATCCTTGATCTGTTCATCAAAGTCGAACGATTCGTGGCCAATCAGCAGTCGGAAAGTGAGCTCGCTGGTTGGCCACATACAACCCGTCTACGATGAAAGCATATCTGTAAGGTTCTTAGTCTGATCTGTTGGCATAACCTTTCAAAAATATGCAACAATCTAGGGTAGGGTAGGCCCAGTTACTTTGGCAGAGCCAGGGCTAAAAAAAAAATATGCCCGAGATGCCTGGGAATGTCAAAATAGTGGTCGGGTAAGTAAAACATTAGCTCACATGCCCAGTAAAATGTTAGGTTTCTTGCAGCCAATTCACAATTTGTATGTACTTTGTCTTGTCCTTGCCACCTATAATTGTTATCCTTTGCTCCAAGCTTGCTCTCGGATACCTCTGGTTCATGTTTGGTTTTGCAAGCTGAGTGAAATGCGAGATGCTACCCTGTCATCGCTTGTCAGACGTATCCCCCACCCCCTCTCAACTTCAATATTTCAGTAGAGAATTCAGGTAAAGCTTGATTTGTACTACTGGCTATTTAAAAACTGTACTGTGATTGTTTAGAACAAATAAATATTCTCCAATTTCAAACATTATGTAGCTAGATACTTCAATACAGTCATGCTATTTCCTTCGTTGTAGTTTCTTCTTCTGTTTCATGCTGCTCTATGTCACCATTTCTTTTACATGCTCAATTCGGTATATAATTGAACTGATTGCTCAGTTGGGGCTATACCAATGTAAGGGAAAATTCATGTAGTTATATGGTACCTAGGCCCTACTAGCAAATTTAGTAAACCGGAATAGAGGGAAACGGAAACATAAGAAATACTAAATAGTAAATACCAGTAATAAGTAATAACCCATTTTATGGCACACTGTCAATTTTTTGAAAAAGTTGGCTGGGCTAAAAAAGAGGGTTACACAAATTGGGCATGTAAAAATCAGGGTGTTTGTTATTTTATTTTAGGCCTATACAATTTTTTAGTCCTTGGCAAAGCTTTGTTTATTTACAGTGGAGCCAGGAAAGAGGCTATATAGGCCTATGCCTACTACATTAGCCTATAGCAGTTAGTATATTATATACATTTTCATTGATAAACAGTTCAAGTTGAGATACTTACTGAATTGCAGTGTAACTGGGCTTAATATCAGAAGAAATGTTAGCCGAATCTCCAACAATGGGTGCAGGAGAGTAACCACCACTGCTTCCAAAACCACTTCCACTAAAGCCAGGGCTTTTGACTCCTTTCTTGGATGCCTCCATTCTCTGTCGTTGCAGTTCTTTCGCTTTCTCACGCATTTTATTCTTTGCTTCTCGTTCTTGAGTCTGAGAATTGGTTAAAAAAATGGCTTACATCTGCTACATACTACTACATATAATACAGTAGAACCCAAAATCCAAAATCGTTTGCTTAGAGAGCCTCACGGGATGCTGATTTGTAGTAAAAAGATGTCCACATTATTTTAAAACCTTTGTCATAAAATTATGATAATTATGTACGCTTGTACTAGCACAGATAACGGATTGGTAATAGTGGGTTTCGTAAATGATTTTAAGAGGGAATGTGAATGGATGTTATGATGTTAATGATGTATTTTGTACTATTTTACTCTATTTTACTACATAACCATAGTCTAAGGAGAGTAACAAACTGAAACCGAACTAATGTTAGCTTAGCATAAAAATCACGACTTCCTGGTAATGTTTTATTAGCATTGCATAATGCCCGGTTCATATAAAGTTGTATGGTTTAAGGCGTAGTAGTATTGTTTAGTCCTAGTCGTATGGGAGGGCGTGGTCTGGAGATTTACCAAAGCACTTCGCGTAAAGATGCGTCATTTTTCGTTCACACTCTTTGAACTAGTTGCGAAGACGACATCTGTTTTCTCTACTTTACTGCGCATTTTGTTTGTTTACGATTGAGGTGACAGGTCTTCTGTTTTTGTCCCATTTATTATTGTATAGCTTATTAATGGATGGACAACACTGAATATTGCTGTATCATATGAATAAATACCTCATCCGTACAACTATCTGCGTACTCGTCGGAATTAATGAGAAAATCGTCTTCCATTGTGACCTAGCTGTCAAATGGAAGACAAAACTTGGCGGAAACCGGAAGTTAATGAAATAGTCTCTCACTGTGAGCAAGTTAATTCAACATAGTCTCGCAACTGACATATGTAGGTATCCACGCTATGACTGGCTATGACCGTACCATAGTTTCCTATGTTAAATCAGATTCTTACGACTACGCCATAAACCATACGACTTTATATGAACCGGGTATAAGTGAAAATTGTGTGTACTGTTAATTAATTTGTCCAGATATTGTACCTTCTCCAACCAGATTTGAATTAATTTTCAGAGGTAATGCTGAATTAACTGACGCAAGTACTAATTACATTTTTAGCAAAGGGATATTCTACTCTTTGCAACTTAACAGACTTTTCTAGGAAAACACGGGGTCTAACCAAATAATTCTGTATTTGAGTCTCTAAACTGTTTGACCACACTCCATTGGGAGTCCACGTGGCATCTCTTCGCGGTCCGCGTATTGACGGTCCCTGAAGTAGTAGCGAGATATAGGCTACAGTCAGAACAACATTATTGACCAACATACGTAGTGCTACTCACATTTAACTACTGACTGGTTTAACTATATTTTATGAGGGACTTATGAATGACTTGTGTTGTTTTTTTAGAATACTGTAGTATTAATATGATACACAAGAAGACATTTTTTTCTTCTTCTAAATGTCTAGTAGGGCATCTACTATCAATTGTTATAGGCTTACACAATATGACAGTATAAGTAGGCCTTACAATGTGTCCAATACATAAATAAACTTGGTAGGTTAGTCGAGTAGGAGAATAGGCAACAGTTTAGAAAAACAGAAACGCCTACATCACAATAAATAAAAATGTGTAAGAAAAAATCTTGGTCCTACCTGCCTGACTGCCTGGTACACTTTTTCTTCGTGTGAATCCATTTCCACGAAAGTTCGTATTTGAGCCAAATTTACACTTTCTCTGTAGCCTAAGGCAACAATCTCATCAAATGCAAAGATAAGATTGAAAGCATTATCTGCAATCTCGGACTCCTCCATAGTACGGCAATATTCAGGAATCTGTCACAATCAGTCAATAACCAAATAGAACATGTAGGTACATATAATAATAGAAATATGGGTAAGTAATACCTTTCAAACTACTAACTAACTAAACTAACAAAAAACAAGTGTTAGTTATATGCCACTGAGTCTGTTACAATGACTAGTACCTGTTTGAAAGTACCAGTAGAGACATGCAAGTACTCAAACATTTAGTCGTAAGTCGAGTAAGCAGTACTCAACCCGAGCAAGATTTTAGGAAGTCTAAAAAATTGTCTAGTAGAAGAGTATTCCCCATTTCCTAGTTGTATTTTATTGGAAATAGATAAGAAGTGTGTGTAAAAATTGCTGACAACTAAAAGCAGTAGAGGTTAGCAGGTCAATGACTACGTTTATCACACAATTGTAACGTGCATTGGGTGAAGGCACCTTGGTTCTAATTGGTTGCCGAGTGTGGAATCCGCTCTGTATGTCAGATATATCTGAAGCGCCCCATCTAAGCCGACTGCGTATTCAGCCAATCACATCACATGCCGTGGCTGAACGTGCATTGCGGAGCCGCTTTGATGTATATATCACTTAAATCAAAGCGAATTCTAACTTCCAAGTCGGTTGCCAAAGTGCATTGGATCGGAGTCGCCTTGAGGGAAATTCGACGTGTATACCACACTCTGCAACCGATTGGAACCAAGGCGCCTTCATCCAATTCGCATTAAACTTGAGTGATATACGTAGTCAATATCAGATTGGAACATGCCTCGAGTGACATCGAGTAAAATCTCCATTACAATAAAAATTAAATTTGGACTTAATTAGAAGTTAGAACTATTAAAAAAATAAAATTACCACTCTGGAAAAAAGTCTCAACGTCTCAAGGTCTTCAAGTATGTTGCTGGCTTTAGTTGTAATGAGCAGCATGTAAAGCTTTTCAAGTGGTTGGTACACATAACGCACTGACTCGGTCTCGACAAACGTATGCTGTTTTCCAGAAGACATAAGTTTTGGAAATGCGGACAGCAAACCCTCTATTCGAGCCTTTGTCATCTCTACAAACTGCCGGGAAACTAGAGCTGGAAAACAAGAATTAATGTAAGGGTTAATTACAAGAGCTAGATGTAGGCCTACTACATTTCTGTGTAAAAACAATGTGCATTTGATGTAGGCCTACTGTCAGTAGCAGTCATCAAAGATATAGGTGTCTCACAGCAAGAAGTAAGTTAGTATCAGGAACGCTTACATTTAGTTTCCAACTTAACAAGCGCGACTCACTAATGTTATTCCCGATTATCTAGTAGGCCTACAATTTCGATGAGGTAAGTTTTTTGACGGTAACGTACAAGAAAACGTGCAAGCAGGTTTCCGTCTTGAAACTTAATGCAACCAAATTGTACTAAATAATCGCGAAATACATTAGTGATTCGCAAGTTGGAAAATAATTGTGGGAGGTCCCGACTCCCCTGACACTATTTTACTTCTTGGTGTGAGAGACCTTTAACAGATTAACTGTAATTTTAATCACCCCCCCCTTGTATATTAAGCCTAGCTTAGGTTATAACTAAATTATTATTTTAAAAAATTATACATTCACACATCATTTAAAGGAATAGTCTAGGTTTGCTAAAAAGGCTTGTCAGAAACTAATTTGATTCAATTGGAGATAGATAAAAGAAACTTCAGGTCGCTGGGACATATGGTACTCAAACAATGAACGATATAAGAACTCACTGCACTTAGTGGGCGATACACAATGATAGGGATGCACAATGATAAAATAATAATTATCGATAATCGAAAAATTGACTGCATTATTGATTAATAAATTTACAAACATACAGCAAACTTTTACAAATTCCGTGATATACGTCGCATAACCGAGCACATAACGATATAGCAACATTCCTTGGGTACTTCTGGTGTAACACGGTTGAGAGTAATCACTTGTGAGGCTCGATGGCCCAGTATTTTGGCGGTAACTTTGATTCTTTGTGTATTTGGCTACTATGAAAGCACTAGAAGGACGAAATAATGCATTACGAACATGATTTTTCAGAAAATAAACAATTTGATAGTATTTTTATTATCGATTGTCGAAATTTTATTGAATATCGAATATCGAACGATAATATAGATTATTGTGTACATCCCTAGTGCTGGCTAACAACAGTGACGTCACTGTCAGTCCAACGCCCGGCCTGGCTAGCACGAGCTCGCTGCGTAGATGTCTTCGCAGATGGATTTCGTACGTTTCAGTGCCGCAAACTCCCACTGTACTTCAATTTCTTTTGAGGGCGATTCATATTCTATGTAGGCCTACACTTAGTTTAACATCACTGTTGTAGGCCTACGTAGAAACTAGAAATACAATTATTATCATGTGTAGGCTATAATCATTAGGCCTATACGAGGATGACTGAAAATGGTGAAAAAGTTATTTAAAGTATGGAGCTAATTGCTTATTTTATTACTTACATTTGAATTCTTCTTCTAGTGATTACTAGTAGGCCTACTTACAGTTGCTGCCAAAGTTTATTGCACCAATGCTATTTTGTCCTTAAATGTATGTATTGTGATTTAGCATGCTTCATTGGGGGTGAAACAATGTTACCTCTCATGTTTTTTTAAGAGACTGCATTTTTTGTCAGTGTCGGTTTTGGTTTATAGCCCGGTAATAACTTTGCTTTTAGTTTCGAGGATAATTCTTAGTCCTCCTCAGTAAAGTGAATAGAACATGTATTGTTCACCCTCGTATAATGATTATACACATGCAGGTTTTGTCATTACAAATTCTACATCCACGAAATGAAAAACTGAACTGAAACAGTGACTGTGAGGCCGACCGACTCAAGTGAATAGCGTTGTGCACGTAGAAGGGTCGAGGACCGTAGACCGCAAGTGACAACACAACTATTTAACGCGGATTTTTAACGCGGATTGAAAGAAACCCCCATAGCAACCCCATTACCATCACATGACATGTTTTACAAGTATACTCCATCCATAAAAATTCTGAAGTGCAATATAAAAAATACTTGCCCAAAACCGAGACTAGGCCTTTAGCTTTAGGAGAAGGTCTTACTTACTTTTCCCAGCTTTAGTACATACAGCAGCTGCAATAAGGACCTAGGAGAAACAAACAAAATAAAATTAGCCCACAAAAATAAGGTTCATATTTCAACAAAATTAACAAATATCCGTTATCATTTATTTATTTTTTATTGTGAGCTGACTGAACATAATATGTAGGGCTAAATTATTTTATGCTTTTGAAATATCTAGATGGCAGCACATACGTTTGTGAGCAAACATTTTCCGCCTATGAGAATACAGTAATTAACCTCTTCCACACACCCATTTTAACACATTCTGGTGCACTATATACAGTAAACACTTAGCGGGAATATGAACATGAAACTGGCGGGAGACTTTGAAACGTAAATGCGCACTAAGTGAGCGTCATGTGTGTGGGAGGATGCGCGTCCTCATGACGCACTCGTTTGTGCGTGTGTTCATGCATCACTCATTCCGTGATTTCTAACTCAACACGCAGCAATCTTTGAAACACTTGTTGATTTTGCTATTTCCAGCCTATCAAAAACATTATTGTACTGACCTTCCGAGGAACGAGTACACAAATCTAGTTAGTGCTGCTATCTAAATAACGGGAACCTACTTGAACTACATTAGTCAAGCTTTTATTCGCGATCGCAAAACTTCGATACGCTCCTAGCGGACAAAATTATCCCTAAGCTAACGGGTCTAGCGCTCTAACTGTCTGAGGATTCTCGCACAAACCACGCGGTACTTATCTCGTTCTAGCTCTTATACTATTCATTTTGAAGGAAAAACTTATAGGAAAGTGGATTAATTTTACATGCCAATAGTCATCATAAAGGTTATTTCAAAATTATAGACCCAGTAGTTTACTTGTTATAACAATTCACGCAAAAAATCGGAAAATGAGCAAAATTTCTTATTGTTCTCTCAACTTAAATTGTTGAAAAACTAATGATCGTATTTTGACGAGAGTTCCTTTGGAACATGTACCAACAATGTAAGAAAATAAACAAATAAACTTTCTAGATAGAAAGTGCCCCGAACGAAAATTCATAGTATGCACTAACATGCAGGGTGCAGCGGTTGGACCTCAAAAGCAGCGGTTTTGGCCGTGAAACTACGCACCCTGCATGTTAGTGCATGCTATGAATTTTCGTTCAGGGCACTTTCTATCTAGAAAGTTTATTTGTTTATTTTCTCACATTGTTGGTTCATGTTCCAAAGAAACTCTCGTCAAAATCCGATCATTAGTTTTTCAACAATTTAAGTTGAGAAAACAATAAGAAATTTTGCTCATTTTCCGATTTTTTCCGTGAATTGTTATAACAAGTAAACTACTGGGTCTATAATTATGAAATAACCTTTATGATGACTATTGGCATGTAAACTTAATACGCTTTCCTATAAGTTTTTCCTTCAAAATGAATAGTTTAACAGCTAGAAGGAGATAAGTGATCAATGTTCCAGCGATCCCGCCAATGTCACACTGAGAAGTTAACCCGGCACGGCCGCCACATTGGCCAGTGACGTCACTTTCAAACGTCCTTGAGATCGCGAATAGAGAATATAAACACGAAACTGGCGGAAGACTTTAAAACGCGCATGATGCACTATGTGAACGTCATGTGTATGGGAGGAAGCACATTCTCATGACGCATCACGTGTGTCCAAGAATACATGGATGACTGACGAGCATCTCGTCAACCTCGTGTGCTTACCGACATCATATATCCAGCTGAAATAGTAGTTGTCTAAACACAAATTAAAAATCCCACTAACATTGAACTTGGTAGTTAATTTGCAATAAAGAAATAATTAAACTAGGTGCACATCAAAAATGAAACACAACTTGTTATAGTATTTCTTTCTATTTTTCCAGTTTGAGTGTTCATCTTGATGCCTACAGCAACACATTTTGTTCACTACCATACATAACGTTATCATCTATGGCTTATACATATTGCATGAATAATGTCATATTTATTGGAGCCAATATTATTTCACATTGATAGGGCCTACTGGTATCAATTAACTACTTATTGAAACTGAATGTAAAATAGCAAAATATGCTAATACAGAAAAAATAACATTCAAAGTTACTATCAGTAGGCATAGGCCCTACCAAAGATTACTGAGTGGGGAAGATGTTTCATCGCCGTGTTAAACTATCTGCGTGAGTTTTGTCAAACATTTCTAAGTCTCACCACTAGTTCGAATTCTCACCGCAAGGAGCGCTAGCTCAGCACGTTTGAACTTCGTTGCCGTCTAGCTAGCGTGATATATTTGAACTCGGTTCTGGCATCGGAAGAATTCGGCTCGGACACTTCCTTCCCCCAGCGCTGAGAAGGCGGTGAGTGGAACGACCGAGGTTCCCGCTCAGTTTTAAACTTTTGGAAGAACAAGCTCTTGCGGTGAGGATTCGAACTACATGTCGGTCTTAGAAAATTTTGCTCAGACACGTGCAGACGATTTCCCATAAGAGTGAACTATCTTCCCTCACTCAGTAATCTTTGGCCCTACTAAGCTACTACTATTAATAACTGCAGCCATTGGCGTGGAGGCATATGTTTTGAAGTGGCCCGCGGAACATTCAAACATGTTGATGTAAACAATTTATTACGTTCACCAATTTACAATTACAAATCCATGAGTGTGAGTGTTGATGGTTGGTTGGTACATAGCCACACTGTCACAACTCACAACTGGCTCAATTATTTACTTTATTATTTGTTGCTTTGTGACGTAGGCCTATTTCACAACTTGGTGACACAACGTCTTTTAGATGCCTCTTACGACTGCAAAGCTTTTAATGGATGCGAAACAGGTCTACAACAACTGCTCTCTTTGTAGGCCAAATAATTACAAACATTGATTTAAGGAAATATGCTGGCCATGTATGGACCTTTCAAAAGCATATGACTGTGTAAAACATAACGTAGGCCTACTGTTAGACAAGCTGGAAAACTACGGTGTCCAAGGTGAAGCATTAAGCTGGATAGGATCATACTTAAATAATAGGAAACAGTTTGTAGAGTTGAAACAGAAGAGAAAGGATTAGTCAAAAGATATGTATGTGTGTATGTTTTCAAAGTTAAATTGTGGAGTCCCACAATGTTTACATAACAATATTTCCCAAAAAATAGAAGTTAATAAGGTCATATACTTTGCTGATGGTTCAATCTTAAGTGAGGCGGAAGATACTTTAGAAGTTAATCAACATATTGTAGCTGCAGACAATTTGGTCCAAATACAGTTAGGGGAATCTACGTTAAAGCAAGTAAAGGAACTAATAAAGTATTACGTGTTAAGATCGTTGAGAAACTGTCATGGTATGAGCATGTAGATTATATGCAGACAAAATTGCTTCAGTTGTGTATGTTTTAAGGCAGTTAAAACAGTATTGCAATCGAAAACTGCTTTTAACTTTTTGGTTCCTTAGATGTTGATATAATCTTCTCCCCTTACCATGAAACCCCTCATCCTCTGGGTAGGTATGGATTTATTGAAAGAACGGTTAGGGAATGGAATGAGTTACCCGAGGAGGTTGTTGAGTGTGAATCAGTAAGGGAATTTAGAATTAGAATGAGGGATATGAAGTGATGTGGGTGGGTGGGTGGGTGGGAGGGAGGGAGGTTGGGACAGGTTGCCACCGGGTATGGCCCATTTGCAGCCTCAAAGTATTTAACATTAACAATAACATTAACTTGAATGCAGATAAGGAGCTGAAATGGGCCAAGTCCGGCCAACCCCATGACAGCACTAGTGTTGTGCACAATTACACAATTACACGTGACACAATTCAAGCGCGGCTCATTGTCACACAAACTCACTGCATGTATACGTGGGATGCACGATCATGCACATTTACGATAAAAGTCGTGAGTCAAGTGCAAGTCACGCGACCACCTCTCATATGAACTGAAGACTCATGCTATACGTGGTGAGTGATGACGTAGGTGTTGGTTCATCCTGCTGTGACCTCTGACCTCTCTGTACCAATGTATGTAGGCCTAGGCCTACCAGTAGCTCTAGGCCTAGGGCCTGGGCCCAGTATGTTGCCTACGCTTATTATGATAACTAGAGCGGTGCTGGACCTATTCCATTTCGGGCTCAAAAGTAGTGTGTTGTATTTAATTAATTTTGTGAATTGACAGACATAAGTAGGCCTAAATAAATTGGGTAATTGTTCCGTATCGCTGATCGCGTTTCGTACTCACTTTTTTCGTGGGATGTCAGGCAGCTAGGCCAAGATCGACCAGATACAATAACCCCCCTAACCGATTTGTACTCGAAAGTGACTTTGCCCGAGGTTAGGGGGGGTTATTGTATCTGATCGATCTTGGCCTAGCTGCCTGACATCCCACGAAAAGTGAGTATGAAACGCGATGAGCGTTACTGAACAATTACCATAAATTGGTCGATAAGTAAAGTGGGAGTAGGTCCTAGGCTAGGGCGTAGGCCTAGGCCCTAGGACGTAGCCTAGGCCTAGGGCCTCTGACCGTCACATGGCTATGAATCAGGATGTAGGCCTAGGCCTAGCCTAGGCCTACAAATTTAAGCAGGTGCTTGTTCCTAGGGCCTACGAAGACTCAGAAGGCCTGCTGCATAACGCCTTACTACTAGGCCTAGGCCTAGGTCTTACGCTATACGAAGTAGGCCTAGGCCCTAGGCCTACCCTAGGTCTAGTGAAAAGGGTAGGCCACACTAATTGTGTGCATAAAACGTGTAATTTTTACATAACCCAATATGCTTACCATTGTATTGCGTTAATAGGTGCGAGTAATTACTACCCCAAACGAAGAAAATCTTTAAACTTCAAATAATCAACTGCAGCATTACACTGTCAAATCAATCAACAAGCCAGCTGCGGCTGGTGACGTGGGACAAAAGTCGTCATTCTTTGTTTCAATTCTGTGTAGTTGGCGACAGGCGAGTAGGCCTAGCGGGTGGCGACACTGCATTTACGAAATGGCGAAGGCGAATTGGCGAAACTCATTGGTCTAGAAAGAAAGGCGGCAAAACGTTGAAGATGGTTTGAAGTTTGAAGTGGAACATACTTACCTAGGTCAAAGAGATATACATGGTTGCGTTCCGTTACATGCTGGGACTGCTGGGACCCAGTGAGCGCCGGCGTGAGCCAGCGCGAGCCAGTAGGCTTAAGAAACGGAACGAGCATCCACCTGCAGAGCACTGAGCACAGTATGGAAGACGGCGCGAAAATAGTCGTAAGCTATAACTGTCAGCCTAGGCCTACACTAATTGCACCCTGGCAAGAGAAATATACGTCCAATAGCATATACAAAACATTCTTACCTTTCTCCAGACGCTCCTTTTCATTATCGTTCACTACTAATTTCACTACTTCGTTTGTTTCTGGACAAACCAGCGATATTTCGTGCCACTGGTATGTTATAGTTTGGTGCGACGCCATGACAGTTCCAAGTTTTACTGGGGCTACTGCGTGAAAAAGGGCCAGTACTTCCAGTGCACTGGAGATGCTGGGATAGTCAAGTAAGGGAACGCTCAGTAGTCGCTGGCAGCATGTTTCGGAATGCATCCAGTAAGCTGGCGCACTGGATCAGTACATCCAGCATGTAACGGAACGCAACCAATGTAGTATATATCTCTATGCCTAGGTCATGGGCCAATGCATGGGCCTTCGTTGGTTTGAAGCAAATAAGTTATGTACTTAATGATTTAATTTTACAAGCGCATGTATTCAATTTAAATAAATAAAAATAAATAGATTCATATTTAGAGCGCAGCCAGGCGCATAGGAACTTTTAATCAAGTGGGGGGGAAGAATCGTGAGCGCGAACAACTCGCAGGGTCTGGGCGGAGCCCCAGCCGCCGGAGGCCTTTTCGCAAAGGCGAAAAATTTTCTTGCTATATTAGTTATTTCTCGATTTTTAGGCTTAAATAATTACGCTTTTATTTTGTAATGCTACAAAGTGCAAACAAGCAAGGTCTACTGGATTTACTCCTAGCGGAGTAATAGGGAAGTCTCACGCATTTTTTTTATTTGCTTACTGGTTACCTCAAGTTAAAATAAACGGGAACTAATTGGTTTAGGCTCGAAAGGTGCATTAACATCGCTTTAACAGCAAGTCAAAGATACTGCTGTCAAAACACGCTCAGAAACGGACCTGCGCCATCTTGCTCGTGATTTCAAGGTTCTGACGTCATATGTCAGTAAACAGTAATTTTATATCATACAAATAGTACTGAAATCCCACCCTTTAGTAGATTATTGCTCTCATAAGACTCTAACTGAACCAACGTTTATTTATAGTTAGCAAATGAACACTTCTCAACATTAATTAACAACAATATGTTAAATAATTGCATTATTTTAAACACGTTTTGGTAAATACTGTATCAAAATGTATTTTCTGAAGAAAACAGTGGTATAAAAGACATTGTTGTAAAGTCACTGCATCCTAGATATTTAAAAATGTCCAACTTAATATCGTTGATATTATTAAGAATACTTCAAGGAGGCAGTTGTTTACATGACATATGACGTCAAGAGCCGTTTTTCAATTACGGAACAAGAAGTTCCAAATTTCAAACTTAAAATGCTAATAGAATTGGAAATATACGCTTCTCAGATATAAAAATTATACCGCCCGTACTTTTAGATAATGATCTTCCATTTTGAGGTACTTTGAGGAATATTTATTTTTGATGAGACTTCCCTATTGCGCAAACAAGGGCAGAGGAAATGTATCTTGTGACGAAGATCTTTGCTTTTTCCGGGGCGAGGGGCCCTCTGTGTTTCTGCTGGTGAAATATGAAATTTAGTCGATGAATTTTTACCCGGGTATTCGTGTGGTATTGTAGTCGGGATGTGCCTTAAACGCTAATTTGGGTGGGTCACAGGAAAAAGTGAGGGGGGAATGTCCCCCCATTCCCCCCCCCCCCCCCCCCACCCCTTCCTAGGCATCTGAGCGCAACTAACTTCCAAGGTCTACTGGATTGCCGCTAGGCTTCGCTAGTAGCGGCACAGACCTTACATTTTCGAACGCCGCTAGCGCGGCGAGCGCATGGATGACTAGCAAATTCGCAGTTCTTACAACGGTTGCAGTTTTATGTTGGCAAACCTGTCACATTTTAATTCGCGCTCAAAAGAGTGTGTTCTCGCGTGTTTTGGCGTGTGGTTCGCTTCTCGTGCAGTTAATTATTGTGCTTTGATACATTTAATAAACTGCAATGAATTCAAGTAAGTCAATTTGAACGAGTATAGGCCTAGGCCCAGTAACTGCATTCATTTTTAATCAACGCGTGGCAGATGTGTGGATAATTAATATACGATTACTTTTTCCTCAGCTTTCGATCCCTTTGGCAGCTCTGGTGGCTTTATGGAAACGAATAATTTCCAGTCTCCTTCGAATGACAGTCAAAATCAAGGCGGTAAAAAGGTATTTAGAACTGTTTTGCCTAAACATTCATCTTTAAATTATGTAATTAACGTGTATTAGGCCTAGGGATAGGTTTTGTTGCTTTTCCGGTTGTGGGCCTTGGACCCTAGGCAGGATATTCACTGCCCTAGGGCCTAGGCCTAGGGCTGGCCGGTTTCAGTGGAGGCTGGATAGGCCTAGGCTATTCACTGCCGGTTTGAGCACAATTGGCGGAGGCATTGGATTTATTATAAACCCAATGGCCTAGGCCCAGGCCCTAGCGTAAGCATAGGCCTACCCTGGACACAACCCACTCGCAACATAAGAACAGATTGTACACACGATTGACATGGCATGGGATAATCCCACCCTCAGGTACAAAAATATCACCGGGATGAGTCTCCCACTTGTCGTACTATGTTGATGGCTGCAAATAGCTCAACTCCCTAACCCCACCCTCATAAGCGATTTACACATCTGCTAAGCAACCACCTCACCAGGCATTATATCATTCTCTCATCTCTCCCATTCCACCATTCATCCACATTCGCTGTTTTCGAGCAGCCGATTGAACTATCTATATTGTTTATAACAGTATTTGTACCCTGTACAAGTCGCATAGTGAAATAAAATAAACTACGATAGGCCTAGCCGCCCTGGTGCTGTGTTTTGAACTCCACCATCGTTCCGATTTGATGTTTTCTTTCAGCTTGTCGTCCCGTATCAGTTTCTCCTTTAGCCATTTCCAATCGAACACTGTAAGACCCATGAAGAGGAGGCTATACCTCTCCACATTCAACCTTCACACGAGGGTGGAATTGATTTAGGCCTCAATCAATTAATTTTTTGTTTGCATTGCAAAATTTCAAAACACTTAATAGATGTGAGGGGTTGAATTTGATTGGTCAATAGATATCGTGCTCTCAAATCTTATTAATCAAACTTGTTCGTGACATCTGTCCTGTCACGGACAAAACACCATTTGGAAACCTCCACTCCACAGTTCAAACCATCTGTTGGGCGCGACATGGGACTAAAATCGAGGTCACTCATTCGATTCCCGTCACCGTGAATTCTGATCTGCACTACAAGGTTTGTTTCCTCAACCATAATAAGGCAAATTGCGAAATTGATTCTTTTTGGATTATCTATATTTTTTCAAATCGATTCAATCTCTCTCTCGCTCCCTCCCCTTCTCTCTCAAGCGCATCGGCATGTCTCGCTTACGCTCGCTATGTTCATAGCTTGTGATGTGGCTAAAATAGCCGGGGTGTCGGAATCCTGACTGGTGGAGGAATAGGAGTTCACTAATATATATATTCTTAAGCCTACCTATATCGTAGGCTAAACACTCACACAATTAACGTAAACGCTAGAGACATACAAATACATATGTATTCCCCAAATGGGTGTACTCATCCATTGAAGAGGTTATTCCGTTGACCCGTTGACGGGAGTCCAGGAGAAATCCAGATGCCGGACTGTAGTTGGCGCTGTCGTGGCGATCGTCCTCCCGTCGGAACACAGTCCCGACAGTTATGTGGAGCAACGGATGCAGCTCACGAAATGGTACAGCACGAACACTCGGAACACAGTTCCGAATTGGCACAGTATACGGCAACACGATATCGGAACACAGTTCACGATAGGACACGGTAATATCACAACCGTGATTGGAACACAGTTCCGAAATGGTTTGGTATGATAAATATATATGAACACAGTTCACTAAATCAAAACAAACTTACTATTCGACTTCCTTTCTTTATTATTAAACTCACAAGATCACAATCCGATCATCCGTACAAGCAGCCGAAAAACAAGTGAAGTCCTCCCCAGGAATCAAAACACAACAATGAATAACAAAGAAGTTACAACAAAGATATGTTAGTCGATCAAACCTCAATACATACAATATAGGTGGCTGTGGAGGTGTGGTCGGGAACGCTGGTTACCATTACAGCCCCCCACTGAAAAGACTCGGTCTTGCGGACGGCAAGATGAGTGTTTTAAGTAATCCGACGCGTATCCGAGTGGTGTCCCACGCTTTCAGGTTGTTTGTATTGTTTCAAATGGATGATGTTGTAAGAGCCTTTTAATATCTTGCCTCCTGGGTCTTCCAGCTCATATGCGTTTCTATCAGTTGCTATCCTGGCGTTTCGGCATTGTCCGTGGTTCGTTGGCACCGTGTTGTCAAAAGGAATAGAAATTATTTCGTCGTTTGTCCCAATGTTAAGATTCGCTTCTTCGAAGCTTATAACAGCATTGTTGTCATGTAGCCAGTCGGCGCCGAAAATCATCCTCCGCGATAACCCGGGCACTACTATACAGGCTACCGCGCCTGTCCAGCCTCCGATTACGATATCCAACAACACTTGTTTGGACGCGAGCCTATTTTGTTTGCCAACGGCGCCTATGACTTTAATTAGTGGGATAGGCAGTAGTGGAATATCTCCCTTCCCCTCGCGAAGTTCGTGATAAAACGATTCTGAGACACACGTGATCTCACTGCCAGAATCGATAAGTATGGGAGTTTGTGTCAATTTATTGACAATTGCATTGACCTCTGGGGATGTTCTCGCTGCCGTGTAGGTGTCGTCCTCATCGTCCGAGAGGAGCTCACGACTTTCCCCGGCCGTGATGTGTAGGAGTTCCCGTTCCAACATCGCCACTGTTTCGTCGGTCTCATCCCCCACATCGCTCTCGACCGCCGCTACATCCTCGGTTATGTCAATTCCTCTAACTTGTCTATTTGCGTCGAAAGTTTGAGTTTGTTCGCGATTGCGATGGTTTCCTCGTTGCATATTACTGTCGCGATGGGTATGCTCGGTACGCCACTGGTTCCCAGTCGGTCGCGATTGGTTTGATCCCGTTGTGGGAAAGGTTGAGGTTGATTTCTTATCCCCGTGGCTGTCCCGGTTACTGGAACCCGATTGTTGCCGCCAGTTATAGTTAGTTGCCCCTTTATCGCTATAACTTGTCTTAGAATCCGCATGTGCTTGCGATTGTCTAGGGTCCGCATGTGCTTGCGATTGTCTAGGGTCCGCATGTGCTTGCGATTGTCTAGGGTCCGCATGTGCTTGCGATTGTCTAGGGTCCGCATGTGCTTGCGATTGTCTAGGGGTGAATGAGTCGCCGGTCGGTTTACGCTTGTGTGCCTCGTCTAAACGGTGCAGAAGCTTCAAAGTTTCGTCAACGGTATTCTTCCCTGCGGCTAGTAGTGTAGCAGCTACTTCCTGACGGAAATGGTCGGTAATTGCATCAATTACATCTTCGTCAGGTATGGTGGGTGCTAGATACCTTGCTTTTGCGAGTATTACCAGAAAGTAGTCCGCCATCGCGGTGTCATATTGGCACGGGCACTTGCCGTGATAAAGCTCATAACGCACGTTGCGTTGTTGGGCCGCCCCCCAGTATTCATTCAAGAATGCGCGCCTGAAATCGGAAAATGACGTAAAACGGTCCGCGTAAACTTCGCCCCAGCGGCGGGCTGAGCTACGTAGCTGGCCAGTAGCTAATCTAACTTGAAATTGTTTTGGCGCTCTTGACAATTCAAAATAATTTTCAAGTTCTTTGATAAACGTAACCGGATGGGTTTTACCATCACCATCGAAAAGTGGTAATTGTGACGAGTATCTTAGCTCTGCCCCCCAAATGAAAGGTGCTACCGCATGTTGATGTTGTTCCTGCTGGGTTGGTTGCGCTTCGAGCGTCGCCACTTTCTCTGAGAGAAGTTGTACCGAGTTTTTCAGTGTTGTTACCGACGATGTGAGGGTATTGCAGGAGTTAGTAACCTCACCGCGAATTGACTGTATTTGCTCAGTGCAATCCGATTTCAACGCTACGAATTGTTTTACTAGTTGTTGGGTCTGGCTAACGGTATCCTGTCGGAATCCTTGGACGTCAGTCCTTAAGGACTCTATTAACGCCGCTAGTTTGTCTGCGTCTGCCATATTGGTACTAGGTCCGTCTTCTAATGGTACTACATCAACTCCACTCCCAGAGCGTGTTTTTACCATGCACTCCTATACTATAGTCAGAACGAAGTGTTAAATTATGCTCCTAAAGATAAGCAATTTTGTTTGGGACTGAACTCCCTCCTCTATCTACAGCCAAGAGCACGTTGGGCGCCAGATGTGATGTGGCTAAAATAGCCGGGGTGTCGGAATCCTGACTGGTGGAGGAATAGGAGTTCACTAATATATATATTCTTAAGCCTACCTATATCGTAGGCTAAACACTCACACAATTAACGTAAACGCTAGAGACATACAAATACATATGTATTCCCCAAATGGGTGTACTCATCCATTGAAGAGGTTATTCCGTTGACCCGTTGACGGGAGTCCAGGAGAAATCCAGATGCCGGACTGTAGTTGGCGCTGTCGTGGCGATCGTCCTCCCGTCGGAACACAGTCCCGACAGTTATGTGGAGCAACGGATGCAGCTCACGAAATGGTACAGCACGAACACTCGGAACACAGTTCCGAATTGGCACAGTATACGGCAACACGATATCGGAACACAGTTCACGATAGGACACGGTAATATCACAACCGTGATTGGAACACAGTTCCGAAATGGTTTGGTATGATAAATATATATGAACACTGTTCACTAAATCAAAACAAACTTACTATTCGACTTCCTTTCTTTATTATTAAACTCACAAGATCACAATCCGATCATCCGTACAAGCAGCCGAAAAACAAGTGAAGTCCTCCCCAGGAATCAAAACACAACAATGAATAACAAAGAAGTTACAACAAAGATATGTTAGTCGATCAAACCTCAATACATACAATATAGGTGGCTGTGGAGGTGTGGTCGGGAACGCTGGTTACCATTACATTTGGTTTGTGTCGCAGATGAATTTGTCGAACCACCAATGTTCTTGGTTGCTTGCTGCTTTATTTAGTCTGCCTCTCTCTCTCTTTCGTGTCGAACTCGACGCACGAGCATTGCCGCGAAGTGTCAGGTTGGCAGTTCTTGTAACTAGGCCTCTAGTGAGTGGAATGTAAATAGGTACAAATTTATTTCTTTATTTGATTTATAAACTTGAAACCCACCTTCTTATTTAATCTCATTAATTAGGCCTAAATTGTCGTTTTCGAAGGAATTTTATAAAATTTGTATGTTGTTTTTTTCTAGAATTCTGGACATTTCACTATTTATGGGAAATTCTTGTAGGGCAAAATAGAGGACATGTCCGGGATTTTCCGAACTTATGATAACCCTATCTATTGCCCTTTCTAATTAGCATTGCAATTTGTGGTAGGTACTGGTATTGGAGTTATTTTTTTGTTGGCAATTGCAATTTTCCAGTTGATTTGATTCCTTTTGTGAAACACTTTATTGTTAATTAAAATCAATTAAAATCTGATAAAAATTTAAAAAAATAAAAATCGGATGTAAATCAAAAAGTTGATTTAAATTTAAAAAACATCCACCCTGCTTCACACAGGCCCCTGGAGGGAGGTTTTCCATTCCTGATCTCCCTGCCAAAGTAACTAGGCCTAACTCTTGCCATGCTGTTGTGGAGTTCCTTCCACTCCATTCAAGCCCGTGCAACCGTGGTGGTATTGTTCACTCTCAACACTTATAATAGCATATTTCTGAAATTTAGCTTCTCTTGTCCCACTTGGCCTTCAATAAGAATTTTGCTCTCCCCAATATGGTTGTTTTAGAGGAAACTTATTTGTGCTGACATCTTGAGATTTGACATCATTGAAGCACTGCTGCAAGTTAATTCGACACTCGTTAGCTCGTACCGTGAAACACGACCGGCCGACCCGTGATATTGGCAATTGATGACGTTAAACAACAATTAAACAACCAACCTGGTTGGCCCAGTCACGTTAAAAAATACCTTCCCTAGAAGACATTACCATTGTTACCAGTATTGTTTAATATTGTTGGTAAAAATAGCACGGCAAACTATAGGACACGATAAATCCTACCAAGGTCTTCTTGATCTCCTAGAGCACTCAGCACTTTAATGCCGGCCAACTATAACAACCATATAGTGGGAACCGACTAGTTGGTGTGTGGTAGGAGAGGCCAAACGGCTAGATATGCTTGGTAGGGGTAGAATTGATAGGGAACCCAACAGCTTACCTGGTTGGTGACTGCAGGGGTCTTGTATTGTATCTATATCTATTTATTAACTACAAGACCCCTGCAGTCACCAACCAGGTAAGCTGTTGGGTTCCCTATCAATTCTACCCCTACCAAGCATATAGTGGGAACCTGTATTTAGTCACATCTCCTCTCAAGTTTCCAGTTGAGATCCCCTACTTCCTGAGTAGGCCAACCTAATTTGCTGATCCCTTATGGAGGCCTCTAGAAATGTGCAATATGTAATAGTCACAACGAAATTTACGATTTTTTGTTTAAGTTATCCCTCCAAATTTAGTTGGAACATAAATCATCTGAACTGCACAAATTTTTGTGATAATACAGGTGTAGTTCAAACTGCAAAATTAGCAATTATGTATTAAAACATGTATAAACTTGCAAAATTTGAAACTCACTCTAAAATTAGAAAATAATTGAGATGAATTTTTGCACAGTATTAAAACTGAGTGTCAAACTTGTATGTTTGTTTTTCTTTTAAATTGAGCGTGCACAAATCATTCTGGAATTTGTGAAATCAATTGATGGAATTCATTCAAAATGACAAATTAAAGCTGTGCCTCAATATCATAACACCCATCTTTTTTGTTGCTCTTACGGGAGTAAATTCGTGATTTTTTTTAAATAATAAAAAATCACAATTTTGTGTTATAAAGTGCAAATTTCAATCTTTAAAAAACATTTTTGCACATTTTTAGTTAGTTATGTAGCTTGCCCAGCTATGATGACCCCCGCACACCCGGATGCGTACCCGGGCACTCAAAACATTCTCCCTAATGTACTTCCTCCTTCTCCCCATCCCTTCAACCCCAACTCATCTATAGTTCTTCTCATGCTCACTTGATGGTGATATTTGTTCAAATTTCTTGCACAATAAGTGCTGTATAATGTTATCAACAAAGAGAGTAACTTTAATGATGTACATATATATAGGCCTACATCTGCAGATCATTTATATAGTCACGGTAGGCTACTCTCATAGGCTACTCGGCCTACTCCCAATGTACACTTCACACCATTCTGTAAACTGAAAAGTAATCTGTACACATTCCATTTTTGTTTCCATACCTTTCTTTGAGTTTGTTTCCACTTAACCAAGTATGATTTGCACCAGTCCAATTCCAGCCTCCTCATTGTGCAGAACTCGTTTTTCTTTTCTTTTTTTTTTGCCAAAGTAGGGGAACCTATATTATGGTCCATACAATCAAATCCTGGTACCGGTACTTCGGCCACAAAAAATACCAAGGTTGTAGTTACCATTGCCAATGGTTTTGAGCAGGCTTTCTGTATTTCGGTTAAAAATATTATCTTGGCTAAATATTAAACTTTGTACCATGGGCTACCTCATAAATTTACATTTTGTAAATTTAAAGAAAACATTTTTAACAATAAATTAAGAAAATGTGTTTTTTGGGCTCATCACTATGTACGTAGGGCTTAATTGGCTACTTACTTTTGTATTAATTTTATTGCCCAACAGAAACTATTTTAAATGTGTGATTTAGACACTGCAAGTTTATTGGGAAATGTACATCTCTGATTACTGTGCACACATTGTCTTTGAAAGAATAGTCAATGTGCAGTGTTAGGTTGTCTTGATTGCAAATTTCTTTTATATTCACATTTAAATATATTGTTTTTTTCTAGGTATACAAAGCACAAAATTGTGTCCCAGTATCAATTCGTCAAATAATTCAAAGCACAGAAGACAACTTTAAGATTGGACATCAAACCGATGTTCATTTGGTTAGTATCTGCAGCCTTTTCTCAAGCCATCCGTGGTGGCTAATGCGGTTTGGACGCAGGTTCTACCAGTAGCCTAGGATGCCCGGCTAACTACGTCGGTTCGAATCCTAAGGCAGGGTTTTCTGTGATTGAATGCCTCGCCCGAGTAACGTTGCAACCAACATTTTCAGTAAATTGATTTTTAGGTGGAAAAACGTTGCTTATGCAAGGACTTAGTAGTCCATGTGCTACAACCTGTTGGAAAAAATCAAACTTTTACCACTGTAGCAGCGGTAGGCCTATAAAGTTTTTGCTTCGTTGAAGAACGCTGCACATGCAGAGAAACATAGCGGACGACCGGCACGGTAGTCCTGGTCTCCCCGGCTTCACTAAATCGTGCAAATAAGGGCAAAACGCTTCTTCAAAAACATTGAGGGGCTGTCCATAATGATGTCACTCAATTTTTGACCAAATCAGACCCCCCCTCTCAACCCCCCTTGTCAACAGTTAGTCACAACAAGTGTGACACCCCCCCCCTCTCCTTTAATGATGTCACAAAAAATAATTTACTGCCCCCCCCCCCCCCCCCCCCCGACATGCCAACATTAAAAAAAAACTGGGTCAATATCAGTCACATCGAGATCAAATATTTGAATTTTCTTTATTTTTTTACATTTGCACAGCTGCTGGTTATTACTAGTCATTCAGCCATGGCGAAACTCAACAGGTGGCCCATTCTAGTGGCTTTGGAAATGCGTGAAATTGTGGGATTATTTGAAAAATGGAAATTACTGAAAAAGAATCTGCACTTAAAATGGCATTACCGTATGCAGTGCATGCATGGATGTTACAGAAAGACTGACCCCTCCCCCCCCAAATAGTGTGACATCATTTATGGACGGCCCCTGAATGTAAAGATAATAATGAGAAAGAAATTTTAGAAGAGAGTGGGATGGCCCACACAGACGCAAGAAGATCAGACGGGCATCCCTAGGGGTAGGGCATGCATGGCAACTACGAATATGGACCATCAAAACTTTTACTTCATTTCATTGTTGGTTTTTATTTCAGGTTACAATAGTTGGTATTCTCGTTAAAAAGGAAACTGACTCAACTAAGTCGTCGTATGTATTTGATGACTATACAGGAAAAATCTGTGCTCACATCTTTACCTACAACGATGGTGTTGTAAGTATTGTCTAGATTCTAAATTAAAGGCCTTAATATTATTTAATTTCTACTTTGGAATAGCGTGTATTCTTTTGTTGTCACCACTAAGGATGATAGGCGTGGGTGTCGCGGTTGGGGGGGGGGGGGATTTCAGAAGTTTTAAGTTTAGTATGGTGACCATTTTTCTGAAAATAAAATTTGGGACAAATAACCACGAATACAAGTAACTGTAATAGTGGTGAAGCTGGCGAACTGTGGGGTGTTGGGGGGGGCAAAGCCCCCCCCCCCCCCCCCCCAAATTAACAGACCTTCAGGGAATTTTTTTAAAGTGCATTGTTGGAGATGTTTTAGTGAGATTTGGTTGCTTTGGAAGTGGATACTTTTGTCTCTTGTGTAGGCTTAAAAAAAATTGTATTTGGGAATATTAATTAACATTATAAAGTTGTGTTGTACGTTCATTTAGTTATCGTTAAGTTTTCAAAAAGAACGGCGCTTGAGCTCAAATTACTGAATATTGTTATTACTGAAAACAACTATTATTCTTCTTCTTACCAAAAATAGTGTATTTCAGTAATCTTCGAGATAAATCCGGGACAACTGGGTGTTGCGAAAGCTTTTTTCGGGACACCGAGACTAAGGGAAGAAATCTGGGACAACCCCGGTTTCCGGGACGGATGGTAACCCTAAAATGTAACCGTCTATAGGCCTACATGCTGCTCATGCTGTTTTGTATTCATGAATAAAAATCGTATAAGAAATAAGAAATATTTTGTAGTCATGTGTCTAGGTATTATAAACTAATAGTATTCAAATCAACATTGTAAAATCTGAATTTTTGGATGTGCATTCTAGGTCTATTCTATTCCGATTCTTTTATGCAGTGGTTGCACAGAGAAAATAGATGGAAAAGTAAAAACCAAAAAGCAAAGAGAAAAAGTACTTTTCATAGCCGTCAAACGGGAACATTTGAGAAAGAAGAGCTAAGAGTGTGGCGTTACCTATTAAATAAATAAAATAAATTCACATTTAGAGTCTACCCACTAATAATAGACCAAACTAAAATGCACTCATGCGGTAAATGGCGGCAACTAGGATACTCAGTTTATTGTAAATTAGATTTTCGATGCATGTAAACAAACAACAACTGCTACGCCAACTTCCAACGATTTAGAACTTATAATAATTCTAATTCATTGCCTACTCCTCGCATGTGTTTAGATTTTTTAAAGCCCACATATTATTTTAATAATGGACATGTACGTATTGGCGACTGTGGAGTGAAGAATATATACCTAGGCCCTACTTGCTTGTAGTCGATTGCTTATCATGTAATAATGAAAAATAATAGTATGTAAAAACATTAGACCTATTTATAACACCACATTTTAGATTTTATAAAATTCTTCTTCTTCTTCTTATGCCAACAATTGACCTATTTGGCCATCATGCGTTTTCGCGTTTCCCAGTAGAGATAGGATTCTTTTTCTGCCTCCGCCATATCTTTTGGCATTGCATCTCTTATATCTTGGAGTGCCGGGCATCTACGAAATTTGTAAAATAAAAAGCCATCTTCAAATGCCTCTAGTATTGATGGATTCGCACAACTATTTACTGTTTTAAGATTTGTTTTAAGATTTAACATCTTAGCTAAGGAAATGTGTTCACAGTTCAATCCAAAACATTAATGAATGCGATTGAACTGTTTCAGCCGAACAGGGCCTTGGCAGTTTTGACCATTTTTATTCTTATCTCATGTGACATCTTACAAATTCTTGTTCTGGTATTACCAGTATATCTTTGCCGTTATTTTAATTTTATTGAATCAACTTGAAGATTCTTCTCAATCTTGTATTTCATTGTACTTTTAACTCCTAGTCTTTCTCTGATTAGTGATTACACTGCTTCCTGTTTTCCTTTCGCATAGTGTGTACGTTACAATTCTCGTTTAAAGAGAGTAGGAATACGGGAAAGTAATTGCACAGATACCTCGCGAATAGTGCAGTGTAGGCTATTTATTTCTAACTTGATAATTACATAATTCTAAAGGAAATCACAAAATATGGCATGTTTCAGGTTGCTGCTTCAGAAACAAACTATGAGGTTGGTCAGTATTATCGAGTGTTTGGATCGGTGCGCATGAGTAATGGAAAACATCATATCATGACCTTTAAGGTCGAGCCTCTAGAGAGCCTGAATGAGCTCACAATGCACTTGCTGGAAGTCGTTTATGTTCCACTTAGCCTTGATGAGCACGATGTTGAAGAGGTTTGTTTACATTATTTGTCTGCTTTTCTAGCTACATTGAATGGTACAGCTGTTAATGTATTGATGCTTCATATATTGTACCCTCCCATATACCAAAAATGGAATAGTACCTGTTTACTGTTGTTCTTTGGAAATTGGTGATAAGTTTACATAATGTGTTAATTAATTCACATCCACAGGCATACCGGTATTGCATTTTGTGAGATTTGAAACTGAAGGTGCAACCATTATGCAACATACATTTTTGCTGAGAATATCATAAGCCTACACTTTCTAAAAATAGCTTTTTGAAGCACATGATTAGAGCCCCATGAAATTAGCATTCATTTTGTTTTGTTTTAGGTTTAGCGTTTATTCTCAAAATTGTAGCATAAATAAGTTTTAAAAAGGCAAAATTTTAGTCATAATTAGTTTTTATCTGAAATCGGGGTTTTAACAACAAAATACATTATTAGCCGTGGACCAAAAAGTTGTGATCAAAAAAGGAATTCTTTGTTGATCAAGGCTGTACATTGACACTATGGATACAATACAAACTGAAATAGGCCTAATAACCAAATGGAAATAGTGGAATGGAATGTTCAGCATATCGACAAAAATGTATTATTTTCGCATTTCTTACGATTGTTGCTTAAACTCGAGAAAATTCGCCATGATTAGCGTGAATTCGTATATTTCGCGCTTATCGCATGAAATGGAGTTTGATTCATTCGCTTGATTTCTCAAGAAAAAATCTTGAATTAGGGACATAACCCTACCAAAGTTCGAGAACTTACGTAAGAAATTCTATTGCTCACTTTTCGCTTTTATAGTTAATGCGAATTTCAGGGGGCTCTACACATGATGTTATTAATACATATTTTCTAATAAACTTAAAACCTATGTTCTCCCTTTCAGCATTTATATTTTGTAACCAAAAGCATGTGCCTACATCTCTACCTTATGACTGACATGCTTAAGACAAATTTAAATACCTACATAAAATTGCATATGGAGTGTTTCTTACCATCCTTGTTCATTAAGATTTTGTTAAGTTACAGCAAAAATCCTAATTCATAGTCCAACTTTGGCTCTGGACACATTTCATTCTACTTTGTTCTTTATTTATTTAATTAGTGTATACTCACTGACTAGGGAGGGGGAAAGTCGATGGATCTTTGCTGTAACGACGCTTGCATTGAATAAATTATAACATTCTAGTCACAATCCAATTTATAAAGCAATATGCTAAACAACCATCAGCCATATTGCACAATAATCAGTGCATGAAAGTTGTTAAGCAGCCGTCACACGAGGGAAGCAGAGACCAGAGATAGCACTGTAGCTTAAGGGGCTGCCCAAGAGGCCCATATTGGGGAGCGAAAGAGTGAAAGTAAAAAGTGGGCAGTCCCATAAGCTACATGCTATTTATTTTATTTATTTCTAGAATAACGAATGTCTATGATCTTCAAGAAAAGGTTAGGCCTACGGGAAGGTCTATCTTATTAATAATAATAATTAATAATATTAATTAATTAATAATAACTTTAGCTTATATGACATCAGTAGTTTTTATCAGATTGGTTTTCGCATAAAGACATCCTAGCTTCTGATTGGATGGACCAGAATCTGTATAACGATATGGTTGCAAGTTGAAAGTTAGTTAACTTTTCTTGGCTATAACGCTAGTCATCAGCGATGGTATTTCACTGTAGCCTAGTGTATCTCACTGTTCACTGTGTGAACACTTGCACGTATTTCCATATGTTGAACTCCCAGCCTTAATCCTTGGCTAAGTATGTGAATCGGCCTTTAGAGGTAAAGAAGCTTTTTGTCTGACCCATGATTAATATCGGCGGTTGTAGCCTACTGTTAATGAATAATGGTTATTGTTCACTATTGAGTCAGTAGTTTTTCGCAATAAAGTCTCTAAGACTTTCGCATTAATGTTTTGGAATTTCGCATTTTCGTAGCATTAATGCTTTATGTTTTCGCTGTTATTTCGCATTACTGAAAAATGAATACCAATACATACAATTTGGAATCTTAGGAACCACATTTTTCATGGGACTTAAAAATAGGTTACTTAAATTCTAAGTAATTAGTTTTTAATCAGAAGTACAGTAGCACTGTGCCAAGTACAAGAGCCAACAATTGAATGGAAACACAGTACTAATATGTTCCAGCCTTTTACTTGGTCAACGTGGCCGACATGTAACCTAGCCTATATAAATCGGCAAAATTAGCTACCCAATTTCACTTCAAATTTACATTTCATTTAAACCTTTATTTCACTTGTACTGTATAATGCTGAGCTCTGTTTCGTTCAAATAGTTGATTTTTGCAAAAATTTGCATTAATTGCTAAATTATTTAAAAGCCACATTATGCCGACA
Source organism: Isoperla grammatica (assembly GCA_945910005.1). NCBI lineage: Eukaryota > Metazoa > Arthropoda > Insecta > Plecoptera > Perlodidae > Isoperla > Isoperla grammatica. Next base: position 41,663,142 of record OX246737.1, on the reverse strand, counting down.
TTATACGACTCAATACTTCCGTCAAACTTATACAATTCAATTACAAAAGCGAATCAAAAACAGTCTGGTTAAAAACTGCAAGTTGCAACAATAGAGCTTCTATTAATTGATGCTTTTTGGTCCTTGAATTCAATAAGTTTGACGAAAGTCTTGAACCGTGTAATCTGGGTATTACACATTTCAATTTAATGTCAAATAAATTGAATTCATGAGGTGAATTCAAAACATTGGGCCGTTCGAATGAAAGTGTTGAATGGAAGTCATTGAGTTCAATTCGTTGTTCAATGTTTTGGTTCAATACATTTCATTTATATCTTGTCCTATTTTATATTCAATATTTGATGAAACCAACCAATCATAATCAGGCTGTTCATCCCGTCACATGATTCCTACATCATGCGGCAGCCATTATCCCAACGAACAGATAACACGTTTTAAAGGTTGTTACTCTCGCAGACAACGAGGCAAGGTCTGTCGATTTGCGTGCCTGGCGGCAGTGGAGGCAAGCCTTTGGAGCTTTTCTTCACTGATGCTAGGCCGGTAGCACGCAGATCGACGGACTTTGACACCGAGGTATGCACAGGTATGCACGTGCAATTCAATACACTACTGGATGGCAGAGAACATCCAATCTATTGAATTGTCTAAACAGACTTTCAATGTTCGGTCAAACTTTACTTTCAACTTACTGAGTTCAACTCTTGAATTCAATTTATTTGACAATAAATTGAACCGTCTAATGTGTCTATAATACATCTGGGTTGATATATTTTGTAAAGAAATGATAATTTTCCTGAAATCTGAGACCTGTTGCATTAATCGGTATTACGAAAAACTACTCTCTCTAGCTATATGTTGAATTAAATTATCATCATCATCATTATCCATCGCCGTTTCCTGCTTCTGGCAGGGTCAGCTTGGGTTTCATAACCAAATTTTTCCACCTCTTCCTATCTTCCCACAATCGTACTTCCTCTACTTGCTCCCAGTTCTCTCCTCTCTTCTGTACGTCTTCAGCAATCTTTTCCTTCCATCTCTTCCTTGGTCTTCCCCGTCTTCTTCTTCCTTCGATCCTTTGTTCATATATTCTCCTGGGCATCCTCTCTTCCGTCATCCGTTTCATGTGTCCAAACCATCTCAGCCTTGTCCTTCCCATTCTGTCCCCTAGCTTCTCCACACCAAGCATTTAAATTATGTTATTGTAAAATAAAACGACTAGCATTATTCTGAAAATATCCTAACAAACTGTATGTAATAAGTAGGTGTAAGCTGTAATAAATACAAATATTAAATTAATCTTGTACGTATACAGAGTGGCGGTTCAACAATGAATGGTACCGGTATAAATGATGATGGTGGAAGTGACCTCAGAACCTCTATGATGCATGCTGGCACCGATAATGGAAATGACAGTTACATGAGCAGCTCAAACCTCGGCTCAAACCGAGGTTTGACTCCACAGCAAAACATGGTCTTCCAACTAATTAAGGTAAGATGTTATTCAGTACGTATTAATAGTTGTTGCAATTGCATTGCCTATTTTTGTCAGTTAAATTACACCATGTCAAGAATTATTTTTACTTACCCGGGTAGGTACATAGCTCTGCATGATGTACATCATGCATTTACATTTATTATAGGTCTCTCTTACATTTTACATTTATAGAAAGGAAGACGCTGTGTCTCCCGCCATTCTGTGTGTGAACCTTTTAGCTTACGTACTTGACCTGTTGAAGGGTACGCCCGCACATTTATGGGCCATGCGTACGGCTGGACAGTAATACGTTTTTAAACCGAACGACGTTATCAGAACCAGTAGTAATAGTGACATCTGCACTGCCCTCATCTATTGGCAACAATTTGAAGCTTCACCAGTTTCTAATAGTGATAGGAAGGTTAAACGTCTAACCGTTAAAACGTGTAGTGATGAGTTAGAGGTTATTTACATTTGTTACAGGGTTAGCAACTGTTAAAGTTTTAAATAAATTAATAGGAAATAGGAATACAGCTCAACCTTGATATAACGTCGCTGAAGGGACTATTAATTTACGACGTTATATCAAGTGCGACATTGTATTAAATTAACTTAACAAGGTAACTGATTTATGGCTTAGTTTGAAATAAATGGACTCTTTGGGGCAACATCAATAAACCTAATGAAGGGACTGAAATAGTGACAGATTAGATTTGTTGCAGAGTATGACCTGCAGTATTCTATAGTAACATTAAAGAAAAAATAGCAAAAAATGAAATTATACATTATTGGGGCGGGGGGGGGGGGAGCAGTTGACCTTTGAATGGCCCACTAGGCCAGGTATAGGCCTACACAATTTTAATTTGGCCATTGTACAGTCTGCTGTCACAGCTCTTATCAAGGAGGAGATAACATGACCATCCAGTGCTTTTAAGATTATGCTATCTCATAAGAGATAAACTGGTTTATTTCCATTTTGGGTCTTTGTGGAGACAATGTGTTAGATACAGCCTGCTGGCTGGCACTGTGAGTCACCTGCCCAGGGCCTGCTACCTGAGTCGGTTTTCGCCGTGCGCGTATGGTTGGGGAGGGGATGAGGGGGGAGTAAACTGAATTAACTGACAGTTAAGTTCCATTGTAAAAACAGGAATTTTATCCGAAACAACGTTTTATCAATTGTTTTACTAATGCAGGGACCTTAATTTAGGGACATACTATCTGCATTCGACATTATATCAGGTTACTTATTATCAAGAGAAAATTAACATTTAATTAACATTGCGTCTTATGGGGTTTCACAGGGACCTAATCAAAACGACGTGATAATGCGAACGACTGTTGTAGACGTTGTATCGGACGACGTATTAACAAGGTTGTACTGTATCATAAAAATTGTGATTTTGACATCTGTTCAATCCATAAACTAGTATTGTTTACATTCAAAAAGTATTTGTTGGATTGGCATCTGAAGCAAAAGGGGGGAGTGATAATGAGCCTCATTCATCAAAGCTCCAAGTATCAACAAGCAAGTGTCTTCTTTGCAGCTGTGAGGGATCAAGGGATCATTTTATGAAGTGTTGGGACTACTTTTACCCATAATTTAAACATGTTGTTTTTGGGGGGGGGGGGGGGGGTCGGTTAACTGTTCAAACGCAATTAGTTTATGGGTTTACACGTTTAGAAAATAGCTGGTTTTTCCCATCCTTAGTTTTTAAGTATGATTTTGTAGCCTGTAGCAATTTTGTTTTGTTGAGACCATGCAGCTCTAAGGTGGCAAATAACAGGCAGTTGTTCGTTCAAGGACGGCATCCATGCATCATCATAGACGCGTTACGGCCTAGGAAATAACTGAAATTGCTATGAATTTTGAATGCGAGGATAATGAGGGTGATGTGATTGTCATGACATTGATTATTCTAGTGTCATGGCAGCTATGATTTTTCTTGCAAGTCTAAGAGTTAGGCCTAACCAAGTTGAATCAAGCCAGTAACATCATGGAGTTCACAGTTGATACTAAGATTTAACTATTTCCACTTGTTAGATCTTGTCCGTTAATTAATTTCTTAGCCCAGTCAATTATGGGAGACCTTTTATATATATGGCCAATGGTAGCAATCTTAGTAAAGAAAAATACATGTTTAGAAACAAAAACTTAATCATTCATATCATATCTTAAACAGGCGGAATGCACCCGAGCCGAGCCCCCGTGCCGAGTTAAGTATAATATGATTTGTTTATGGTTGCTCTGGAGTTTGTTCTTCTTACAGAAAATAGCATGTAATAAAACAATTCCATAGCAACAAATCCTGTACTTAACTTGACATTTTACTGTGCATTGTCTGTAAAGCGAGTAAACTGACCTAAATTCATTCATTTCTACCTGTTATTATTAATAACGTTTATGAATTGTTTGTTTTGTTACTAATTGTTACTAATTAATAATTATATATCTAATTCAGTTTTTACTTTTCTCATTGAAATACTCATTCCATCTTCTAACATTCTCCCTTTACTTAATTTCCTCGCTAACTCGAGTTTGTAGGAAGCTAGCCCGGGGCTACATGGTGGCATTAATGTGATACAGTAGTGTAAATTGTTTAAATCGTCTGTCTAAACTTTATATTTTTATCTCTTTCTCCATATTATTACATTATGTTGATGATTTTGTTATATGCTTTACAGAGTGTTAACACCGAATCTGGACTCGATACATCAACAATTCCACCCAGTCAGATTTCTCGAAAAGACCTTGAGTAAGTTGTTCAAGTAATATGTTAAGTTCTCTGAAATAATTACTTTAAGTTTTAACTTTTAATTCACCACACTTTGATAATCTCGACTGCTAATCATGGTTTCAACTTTCAATTAAAGTGTTCGTTCACCTCTTGCTGCAACGTGTACCTAGGCACTCAAGTTGGTATATAGAACACATATGTCATCAACAACAGTTTCACCAAAAATGATTCGAGTTGCACGTAATTAGTGGTTAAATGTTTTATGAATTGTATGCAGCCCGCTCAACGATGTATGTTTGGCAATACCGTACCCCCGAGTGTCGCGTGACCTTGTTTCACGCATCTGGAGGGTTGGACGAAAAGTATCCGGCCAAGCGCATGTGTATAGTCGTTTCAAATACTACAAATGAAACCGTTTTATTCTTTACATTATAGCAATACATAAAATGCCAGGTCAAATAGAAATTAACACAAATACGTCAAATAGTACGTTTTACGTCATAGTCTAATGTAACGACATACCTGTAACAAGAAGAATTTTCACCGAGATGTACCAAACAAACGTAAGTTTGTGAAATTTTACTTAAGGTCTTTGTGAAAACCTGTTCGGCGCAAGTAACTTTGTTTTCTTAATTTGACAAAACTATTATAATTATATTTTGAAAAATACTATTATCATTTCACAAATCGAAAAGAAATATAAACACATTCCAGTGAGTTGTTACAAATCTTGTATCTATCCGTTTGACCACGCGCCTTCTGCACCACTTTCATTTGAACAAAGTATCTCATCAGACCAAGTGCTCTCCCTCTATTGATGTCTTCAGCCAACCACGCATCTTCAGTAACACCCCTCTTTCCAATGCCCGCTGGAGACGCAGCGCAGCGTTGCAACATAAGAAATATGACGAATAAACAACGGACAGCTGATAGTATAGGCCGCTTGATATACACACACCCAAACATTAGTGTTTAGGGTTAAACTTTATACAGAGAACACTTGCTAAAGAGGTGAACGGGCACTTTAACATTACATATTAAATACATGGTGTCTTCTCTACCAGACGCCATGTATGTTCGAAGCAAACCACTGATAACAGCTAATCTCGGGACTAAGAGTTTGGTGAAATATTTTTAATCAAGGCTATTTTAAGGTTTGTTTTCTAGCAACTTGTTTTGTTTTTCAGACCCATCCTGGAATTTCTCACTGGCGAGGGACATATTTATACCACGATTGATGAACACCATTATAAGGGTACCGATATTTAAAACATTCCTTTGTATGTGTGTACTGCTATGTAATATGTGTGTGATCTGCATTATTTTTCTATACTATAAATCACTGTACAAATAAATTAAATCCTTTTCAGCAGCTAAATGTAATTGTAGTTCTACATTAGCTGCTTTTTCAGTATAGTTTTACAAAGTGCAAGATTTAGCAGACTTTATTAAATAAATATGTAAACCTATGCATTCAGTTCAGTGGGATACTTCAAAGGAAATTAAACACATTCTTGTGGTAATAAATATGGTTGATGTGTGTGAACTGTGAATATGACAATATTATGAGTATAAGCCACTGTCTAAATGCTAAAATATTTCATGCATGATACATTGTACCATGCCTACCTACATTCTATTGTTCTCAACTTCTTATGAGAATAATACAAATTTTCTGGTTAACAATCTCTCTGCAAACAAAGTTCTATACAAATGACAATCACATACACAGGTAAATCACAGAACTATCATGGTCCCAACCAAAATGTAGAATTCCTTTAAATATACTAAATGAGGCTAATTTAATACAGGTTCTGAAAATGTTGCATGAGTATGTCTACTTCAGAGTCCAGGTGGCAATGTTAGCTTAGCATGCTAGATATATAGGTCATAGTTGGCTTGGTTTAACCAAAGATTACTGAGTGGAGAAGATGTTTCATCCATATGGGAATTCGTCTGCGCGTGTCTGAGCGAATTTTTTTAAGTCCGACGTGTAGTTCGAATTCTCACCGCAAGAGTCGCTCTTCCAAAAGTTTAAAACTTAAGGTCTACTAAATCCCCTGGCACGTACTAGCGATCTAGTAGACCTTGTTTAACGGTAACGAAGTCAAACGCAAGGTCTACTAGATCGCTAGTAGCCGCCAGGGGATTTAGTGGACCTTGGTCAAACGTGCAGGGCTAGCACTCCTTGCGGTCAGAATTCGAACTAGTGGTGAGACTTAGAAATTTTCGAAAAAACTCGCGCAGATATTTTAACACGGCAATGAAACATCTTCTCCACTCAGTAATCTTTGGTTTAACCAAGCGAGCCAGGTTAATCTGCTATATTGGCTGTAATACTCGTGAGTCATGTACGCACATACTGTCGTAAGAAACTAATGACTGTTGGTATGAAGAGGATCAGGGACGTAAAGTACTGTACCTTAAAACAATATTTGTTTCCTGAAACTGCCTGTGAAGAGACACACCCTCTATTCTAATTCTGTGTGGGAACATTTATCATGGTTTAATTTGATAAAATGGAATAGCTTCTGGAAAGACAAAAATTTCTAGTGGTAGCAGTAGAATAAAAAATATCAACACTTAAAAAGACAACACTTTTGTGAAAAACTTGCACTTTTATGCTGGTTGCCACTAGATAAGTGTACACTTGAAAATAAAGTCTTACTAAATCATTAAATAACTATAACAAATCTTAACAAATTAATTTTAAAATGTTGAGGAAATTGGCACTTTTTCGTGGTGCTTGCATCATTCATTATTTTGAGGTACATTGGATTGAATTGTGGAATGTAATGGATGCTTGCGACAACTGTAAGCTGTGAGACTGAGTTTACCTGTCATTTGAGCTTCCTTTCCACTAAAACTAATTTCAATTCAAACCTGTCATATGTGGTTATTTTTTTTTGAAATGTTGCTATGTGTTCAGTTTCAATCATTGTTCATTGCTGTAAACTAAAGAGTTCCACAAGCATGGTATGTATACAAATATAATTACATAATTGGTGAATGTGGGGCTAGACTTGACTGTGACAGACGTACCAAGTGGTTACTATCCAAGTACAAAATACATATGAAGTTGAACATTGAACAATAATTTAATAAATCACAAAGAAATATCTAATCAAAATGGCAGCACTCATTTAGAGAGAATATCCACAAGTATGTATACACTGTTGTGTACATTGTACATACACTGGTAGAGCTTGCAGGGGACGCAACTCTCTATTCTAGTGAATTTGTACAAGGGTCGGTGCAATGCCTGAGGATGCTGGATTTCTAGGCGTGAATTAATTAGACTAGGTTCAGACAACAATAAGGAACCGTATTTATTAAATTAACACTATTAACCTAACCAATTGGTAGAGTTGTTTGAAAATGATTTTATTTTTAAAAAAAAAATCATTTTATTCTAAACCAAAATGTGGTGTTATTTTTATAATGGAAATGGAGAAATCAGGAAGTTTCAAAGCAACGGAAATTTTCACTCGCTTCACACCGCTTTATTTTTAGCAACGCTATCTACCAGCAACGCTGCAAACCACTTTTCCATCGGCCAAAATGTGCATGGTAAACAGTTTGAGACATAACTGTTTAACCGACTTAGGGTCAAAAGTAGTAATTATTATGTAAAATATGCAATTTTTACTGTAAATAGTTAAAAATGCTGATAATGGTGTTATTTCTCTATTTCAACACTCAATTCTGGTTGACCAGATCCAGCATGATGGCATAATAGCCAAATGTGGGCATTTGAGAAGAAGAAGAAGACACTCCATTCGCGTTATTAAAATAATATGGTGTTATTTCGCGATTTGATTCCTTTTATCCTTCATGGCCAACATGCCGACATCTGTCAAAAAAAAAGTTCTTTCAGCACAAATAATGAATTTCGTTTTATCGCGGATTCCAAAAAACAAACGTCTCTACCAATTGGCAATAATGTGGCGACCCTGCGTAGTTTTTAACTAGCTTTTTCTGCTTCATCTGTCCCTAGTTCCCGTTTGTGCACTACCTTGACATTCCGGAGGTTCCCCTTGTCGACGGCCGAAAAGCTCTCCCACGGCTTCCTTGTAGCTTCCACGTCAGTCCGTCTTCCTGCACTTCACCGCTGACTCCTAGGACCTCCTCATGCACACCAGATGTTTCGACCCCGTTATATACCCGCTCCTGCTATCCCCTCTCTCTGGCCTTTTCCCCGCCACATGACGTTGGTCACCACCAATCCCAAGATCCAAAGCTATCAACAATCAAGCCTGGGTCCCCCAAACAACCCCTGACACAGCAAAGTTACCAAACTATTATTATGATTATTATGAATTTGTCAGTAGTTCATTGCTGTTGCCCTTGATTGGTGGTGACACAATAGCAATCTCAGCATTAACCTGATTGCAAAACAGGAAATGTTATAAGTATTGCTCCATCATGTCATGGATCAAATAGCATAAATCACGTACATAAAATAAAAAATGTAAAAAAAACAAGTTTCACCCCGAACATTACAATATTGTACTGGAAGGAAAAGCCACAGTACATATACCCTACTTAAAGTGAAAGCTCCCATTAGCAATTTCCAGCACCCTATAGGCAAATACCGTAGCAATAATAATACGATCGACTCCCAGGAAATCATGGTGACAGCTCCGACACTAGCGCTGAGGCGGCGCGGAGTGCTAACAACGTTTATCGCGGGAGCTAAGCATGCAATTTGTATGCCGAGTAGGCTCGATTTGACCCACGTTTACGGGTAAAATAAGATGAAGACACATGTTATATTAATAATAATAATATAATAATAATTATAAATAATAATTATTATAATAATAATAATAATAATATTAATAGTAGCTTTGACTAAGCTGTAGTATTGTAAAACCACCAAACACGTATTTTAAATAGCATAACGGATAGTTTTAAGAACGAGTTAATTCACTCTAAACAAATACGATTTTGGTGGGAATTTGAATTGTACGGGTGTATACCGGTAATTAGTTGGCACTACTTTTGGACACTTATCGTATTGTACACATCCCTTATGTGATCGTACTTTTGACGACGAATTATACCCGTAGGCCTGGCCTATATGATTATGAGTTACTAACTTTCCCATGTGGATGTATAAATAAAAGGGTTAATTTAATTACAACTAGCAAACCCGGCATGCGTTGCAATGCCACTGAAAGAAATATTAATAAGGTGTTTGTTTTAATTCTGTTTATTGAAGTGTTTTTTGAGACACAATATATTTTTCCATCTGTTTGTACACAAAGGAGGGGGGGGGGTTGTACTCATTCAGAAACCTTCGCGGGCGTGCATACACTAAGTCACCAAAATTTTATCGCAGTCGGATGAATGGTTTAGGAAAGCATTATTGCATATTGGTGTCTCAGTGGAGGTGAGGGGGGGATGGGAGGGGGTTGTAATCATTCAGAAACCTTAGCGGGCACGCATACACTAACTCCCCGAAATTGTAGCGCAATCGGCTGAATGGTTTAGAAAAGCATTATTGCATGTTGGTGTCTCAGTGGGGGTAGGGTTTGGGAGGGGTTATCATTCAGAAACCTTAGCGGGCGTGCATACACTAACTCACCAAAATTGTATCGAAATTCCACAACCAGTATAGGGCAGGCAGTAATAAGCCCACGGTAGGCCTAGGCCTACAGGGAGACAATTTTGCCCTGCCTTCCTTGATCTGATATTTTCCTTTGCTAGCAATTTATTCATTGTTTTATTGAAACCATAATGTATGCCTATTACCAAATAATCTCCTCATTGCAGTACATGCAAATATACATTTGTTGTCGAAGTAGAACCTCTGCTCTGCTTCGTTTATTTCCATGCTCCTCATCCCCAACAGCTGATTCTACGCACGTTCTTCTTCATGTTGTTTTGAAGTTTGTGGCCGCTGGTCGGCATATAATTTGGCCAACTAATATTTATTTGTTAGACAAGAGCACTGCCAATCTCTGCTATCCACAGAGACTCAAGAAAACTTATGATCATGCTGTGAATAGGTACCTAGTTGTATTGAACGTCGTACTTCCATAACAAAGTTACATATATCATATTGTACGAGATTGTAGAACATGATATGCATTACTGAAACAAAAAGGATCATCATGAATGGTTGAAATAATTTTACAAATAGTAAGTTATGGTAAAATCAGTGTTAGTATGTAAGTATTTGATGAAATTTTATCTGAAAATGCTAGCTCTCTGGCAGCAGATTTGAATTCGCGGGCTTAGGGTCACTGCGCGCCGCCCAGAGCGCTGCAAACTGTGTCGCCGCCACCTTCCATGTTAAATGGTACCAGTCGATCGTATTAATAGCGAAGCTATTCCTATTAAGGTATTTGCTATAAGGCCATATCACATTAGGTTCCGAACTGACAATTGCAATCGTAGATTCGAGCTTACGATTGGCGGCGCATGCGCAGTAGCTCAGTTCGGCCAGTCTACGGTTGCAATCTTTTTATAGACGGAGCTCAATAAGATTGGGAATCGTAGATCCGAGTCACGTGAACCAATCAGGAAGGAGAACGGTTAAATACGAATTGAGCACTAACACAACATAACCTCAAGCAACAACTATTTTAATGATTGGGATTCGTAGATCCGAGTCACGTGAACCAATCAGGAAGGAGAACGGTTAAATACGAATTGCCAATAACTTTAATTTTATATTTGTTTGTGATTAAGGCTTGTCTTTTTAGTTATTATTATTGAATTTATTTCCTAGTTGAACGATTTTAGGATTGTCAGCTGGTCAAGTGTGATTGGATAATTGTAGATTGCGATTGCAATTGGCGACTCCAGTCTACGATTCCAATTGTAGTGTGATATGGGCTATAGGTATGTTTACTTGTCCTGCTAGTCTGCTATAAAGCAGAGAGAGAGCAGCAAATTGCGCATTCGCTGCTCTCTCGGCGTTTGCCTACAATACACATTACACGGTTTAAAGCCGCGTTCACATAAATTACTATTGACTATGGACTATTGACTATTGATTAGTGACTAAGCGAATTGAACCATAGGCGATACGTGCTGACGTTCACACAACTTTACTTTTGACTTATGACATTGACTATTGACTAACGAATTGAAGATATCTGGAAGTCATAGTTACAACCAATCACAACGTTCGCGTTCAGCCAATGAATGTGGAGCAACGGAAGTCAATACCACTATTCAATTACTGTCAATGTCAAGTGTATATTTGTTTTTGACTATTTCCGGCGAATATTATTTATTTATTATTTTTATGAAGCTGTCATATACAATAAAATATTCTTATTTTGAAAACAAATCTTCAAAACAAACAAGAAACATACAAAACCTTCACAACTTGGTTAAGCCCATCATTAAACGTTTTAACTGGTGAACAGTTACTATCGCCATACCTCGTTTTCTTCATAATGTTGCAATTTTATTATTTTGACAGCTCGTTATTTGTCAATCAGTTTGATTCATTTGTTCTAGGTGGCAGATCATACGTGTCAAAGAACTTAGTTGTGTAGTGTTCATATCTTTCTTTGGGTAGTCAATAATCACTAGTCAATAGTCAATAGTCAGTAATCAATAGTCATTTATGTGAATGCGGCTTAATACTTTCGTCAAACTTATTGAAATCAAGGACAAAAAAGCATCAATTAATAGAAGCTATATTGTTGCAGTTTGTTACCAACTGTTTTTTATTCGCTTTTGTTCTTGAATTCAATAAGTTTGACGAAAGTATTGAGTCGTGTAATGTCGGCATAAAACAAGCAGCTGCTAGAAAGCAGAGAGAGCAGAGCTTTGCTGCCTACTAGCTCATGGCTAAGCAGCCTTAAAATTACAGTTAATGTAATTGTGGTGATGATTAAAATCAAGAACTTATTATAGTAGATGCAAATTATGTGTTTGTCAACATGTGTGTCAACATCTTTGTATGAATTCAGAAAATATTACATTTATTAGTGTAAATATAAATACCTGCACTGCAATAATAGTGCATTTAAGTTATTCTAAACCTGATGCTTATTCATTACTTAGTACTGAAATACTGCAACAATAGTCAATGTTCTCACTACACGATAGATTATTTTATTAGGCACCACAAGTTGGTGATGATACAGATTAACATTAATCTCCCCTTCGATACTGGGTCTGAATGATTAATTGCCAGTTGGAGAAGACTTGCATAATTTGTTAAATTGTAGCCGCAACTGAGATGACTAAGGAGGGGAAACTGAATGGAAGTAAAAATAATTAATTTCCGTAATTTTATTAGAAATAATTAACACTTCTAACATAAAGGTAAGTATACCTACTTAAAAATATACTGTACTTACTGTTAAAGTGTAGTCAATCACCTACATGACAGACTTTGTAAATTTGTGTGCAGAATATAACAGGAACACTACATACTATAAATTAATTATTTGATAAAAAATACATTCTGTTTTAAGAAAGAATTACAAGCATTTTATGGCAAAGAAATAAACTACTACAATTTGAATTAATCACAGTACAGTATTTAGTTGTGAATTAATCTAGTTCTGTCACTGGTAGCCAATACCTACATGCAGAATTTTTTTTATTTTCATAAAAAAGCTGTAGTGGGATTAAACTCCCAGTAAAAATGATGCGATGTTTTGCTGCTAAGCTGCCCCGGGGCTGATATTGCAATGTTCAGTTAAATTCTTATTCTTAAACTCGTTTCCACCAGGGAATTAATTAAATGCTGGCTACAAATAGTCATCCCTGTCACCAGAATACATGCATATTTTTGGTGCCTTAGTAGCTTGGACTATGCCCCAATCAACTGTGAGCAATCTTAGTCAAGTAGTGCAGATGCCAATTTAAGAAAAAAATCAAAAAATATAACCGAATGATAAATTCAGCACCGAGCAGGGATTTACATTTGAGGAACACTTTTTTGACACCCATAACAACACTGAAATCTTTCAATGTTTTAACTTTCCTATCCACACTGCAGGCCTGCAAGTTTTGCACATCCCTAAAATTGTTTTCAGTTTTTGTCTATGTACCAATATACTCTCATGGAAGAATATTCAGACTGTAAGAATCATGTGAATAACGAAATGAAATATAATATATTTCCATTTTCCACCATGCTCCATATTGATACTAGACAGTCGATGTATTCAAGCATGTGATACCGCATCAATGTCCGAAGTGAATACTGGCAGGGCACACATTTTATGTTGATCTGCTGTGATTCCTTCACTATAGTGCAACACTTGACATGCATGTTCCTGTTATTTTTGCAATGAAGAGATCAAATTATAATTTTTACGTAACAATTTTGTGTATAGCAAAGGCTATCATAAAAATTGAAACCTGGCATTCTGCTTATGATAGGAACAGCCCTGCACTGGATTGTCAATAGTTGGACTGCAACTACTGGGTAGGCCTAGTTACAAGAGTTTGGCACATCCACCACACACCTTGGATAGTTTGTGATCATGTGATAAAAGTTCAATATATATGTAATATAAAATATAATCAAGTTGTGACCTAAGGATCGGGTCACTTGATAAATGATAATTCATAACCTCTACCTGTACACTAAATGAAACCAGAATAATAATGATTGATTGACTGATTGAAATACTTGGTGTTCACTTGTAACTTAGTTTTATACACACTTAGTTCATTACAAACTAAGTTTGTCATGTGCGTCTTCACGTTACTGAAAATGTTCAGTATGCAAGGCAATGGAAAAGAACTGCAAAGTTATGTGTTTACGACTTTACGTAATGGCAAATACCATGTTCGAAGTCTAGGAATTACCTAGGTGTAGGCCTAGGCCTAGTCAATCATGAACTAGTTATTAATGCTTTATTTCCACAAGAAACAATGTGAGACAACATATTTAACATGTTTGTTAACTTGGCATGAAACTTTTGTTGTGATAGGAGCCTACGCTAGGCTTAGAGCTTGGCTTTATCAATAATGGGTACATTCCGAAACCTCCTGAAAATGATGGGGTTCCAGCATCAGCTAGCACGTCCCAGCGTCACATTTTGTCAAGTGTTTCGGAACGCCTACAAGCGAAAAGATGGAGGAAATGCGCGCTAAAAATTTGTAATGAAATTTAAAAAAACAATATTCAAATCGTTTCTGAATAATAACAAATACGACATGAATGAAAGATGATAAAATCCTGCAATGCGTGGTATACATAACGTTCAAATTATATAATTCCTGACAATTTAACGAGCTTTTACATTATTGCATTTTGAAAATGCCGCCATGATTCGTGAATGCTGGCAGATGCCCTCGCTCAAACCGGCTGGCGTTTTCATGATGCTGAATACGCTGGCGCAGGAAGTTACGGAACGCCCAGCCTATAATATTCAGGAGGTTACGGAACGGCCTCAGCACGGAAATGGCATATTCAGCTAGTTTCGGAACTTACCCAATAATATCATCCATGATCATATTTCAAGATTGATTCCAAATTTAAATTACAAATAATATTACGCCAACTGTTCTCACTCGTCCACACCTAACCTCAAAGAAAAACAATAATGGTGGAATATTTTGCAGGTGAATGTTTCCTGTTGGGGGGAACTAAGTAGAACGCGATCTAAATGGCTAGCGGTATCGTCTTCACGTGAACTAAGTCGTTTGTAAACTAAGAACGGTGATCTAAGTATCAAGTGAAGACGAGGTATTATTAGCTGTTTAACAGCACATCAACATCTTGGTTATTTACGCCTAAGAATAATGTTAAAAATATAACTATAGACGGGTGCACATGACTGATCTGAGTTGGCCAACTTGGTAGTTGATCAATCTGCCCATGCGCATGCCAACTACATGGACATTGCTGACTTTTACAATCGAGCTCAGTTGTGCACACGACTCATCTAAGTTGAACTACTTATTTCCAAAAAGCATTGAAAGATAGGGTTGGGGGTTTGGCCATTTTTTTCAGAAACTCATTCTAAAACCTGCCAACTTTGTGGACAACTTAATTTATTTTATGTTAACTCACTCCTCAGATCATAAAACAATATCTTAATTACATAATACATGACTTGTAATTATTTAAACATAAAATATAAAAATCAATAAAACTCTAAATAATGCTCCGATAGTGCGGTTATGACGCAGTAGGACTAATTGAGTTTGCCAAATCGGATCAAATTAGATATATAAATATCAACAGTTATTGAAGGAAAACCTGGGTCAACCTGACAAAATATCGATATAAAAAAAACCAATGTCGAACTTGAAAGTCTTGCCAACAATGTTCCTATGTACACATTAAAACTTCTGTTGATTAGCATTAGGAAGGCCGTGAAAGTGCACACTGGTTGCCGTATGAAAGTATCCCAACCAGAGTTGACCAACTGAAATCGGTCTTTGCACCCGTCTTATGTACTAGGATTTCCACCTTTAATAGATAGCTACCCAATACATTTATAATTTAAGAACACAATACTGTATACGCTGTTATATTTAGACCAACATCATTTATTACAACACAGTATCATCCACTTAGTTGGTACCTAAAACTGCCTATCTTCAATAAAAAAAAAACTTGCAGTTCAGTTAATCAAATCTTTAAAAACATCTTGAATAGTGTAGGTTATACTACATTTACAAGAGAATAAGTCAACATAATGTACTATGGTCCATGACAATCAATAAGAAAAATAATTTAGCTCATGTTACTTGTGGGTGCAACAAGGCTAACAAAGAGGTACAAAAACACTGCATTGAATGCTGGTTGAGTAGGCTATACATACTAATAGGAAACTTAATTTGAGCTCTGGAGATATTTAGAGTTGAAAGTGACAACTATTGGTAGGATATACGATTGTACAGCGGAGCAGACTACATTTAAACATAGGTTCCAAAACAGCAGTAGACATCAATAATATAAATCCATATTGTAGTTAACCAGGCATTCATTACATTAGGATCAAATGTGCAATCGTCATACTACCAGTGTTGTTAACACCAGCACTTTTTTAAAGAAATTAATATCTATCCACCGAATCTGAATCTTTACTAACAATCATAATGTAGGCTCTAAATTAGTACAAAATAGTGTTGCATATATGGTATATAAGATCTGAATGTTGCCAACAAGGCTTATTCAACTGCTTCCTTGACCTTTGGAGGAGGTCTAAATACACCAACAACTACTGCATGGTCTCTCTCATATGGTTCTAGAGTAATTTGCTCTTGTGGTTTCAGTTTGTCAGCTTGTAACTTCTTGACTTCAGCAGCAAACACTGCTTCTGGCTGGGCAGTTGAATCGATGCAACTAGCCTGCAAACAAAATGTAGCCACATGAATTCTGAGACACTGCAAATTCATTAATTATCCCTAGCAATTAATGAGAAATTTGAAGTAATCCTACTTGCCACAAATACAGTTATTTTATGTAAGACAAGCAAAACCATATTTTCTCACAAATTGGCATTTAAGGCCAAAAGACTTCCCCCATCCATTGGTCCTAGGTATTTTATCACCCGACTTTTATGATAGTAAGACCTGGTATTATGAATGATTAAATAGAATAGGCTGATACAACCAGATACTGAAGTATGTTACTAAATATTTCATAATTCAGGTTCTAACTCAAAATGTAGGGGAAAGAGTTCACAAATAGGACAGCTGTTAGTTAATTGATATAAATAGCCATCTTCCTCTCGAGTGATCAAGACTTTTGTCGAAACATCTGATATTTTTGTTTTGTCTTCAATGTGCACTTTCTACTCTCAAATTCGTCACCTTACATCCAAGGTAAGTGGTTGGATCCTATCGCTACATAATACTAATTTCTCAAAGTTTTAATTGTACGTAGGCCTACATCATCTGTTGCAAGTCATAACTTGTAATTACAGGTGAAAGTTTAGGTTCTTAAAGAAACATTTTTGTTTCCCTTTTTTTTTAAAAATATGGCTCGTACTTTAGTAAGCACACTTGAATACTAATTTTAGTAATTTAATTATATCTCGAATTAGGTATGAAAAGTAACACATTCCAAGTTTCAACTCGACTTTCTCGATATATTTTAGACTGCTGCTCTGTGTTTCTACTTCCGGTGACTCCATGGCTCATCACTTGCACGAAGGAAAAGTCACAATACGAGCGGTAAATTGGAATTTTCTGGGAGTCGTTCGATTATATTTATCGATAATTTCGGGCAATAATAGCCTAGCATTGATTGATATATCGATTATCAAATGGCACCGCCATTTTATATGTCAATGAAAGCCACTCCAAAATGATTTATCAGGTTCATTAGGACTAGGGATGACTTCGGATATCCGGAAACCGGTTCGGAACCGGTTCCCAATTGCAATCCGGTTCCATTTTTTGGAACCGGTTCTTTTTTTTTCGAATGCGAACGACACTGGTAAAAGCGGTCGACCCACCCCTACTGCACGCCAGTAGCTCTTTGCCTTTCGTGCCGCAAACAACGTGAGTGATTAGTTGACACTTGACAATGAGTGCTTCAAGTAGCTTGAAACGAGCGAATTCGTCATTTGTGTGGGACTATTGTACAAAAGTCAAAGACAAACAGGCTTAGTGTCACATAAATATTATGTGATATAAACAAAATTAACATGTTCAAGAACCGGTTCTGAACCGGATCCAGCGCGGGAGGATCCGGTTCCGAATTATTAGATCCGAAGTCATCCCTAATTAGGACTAGAAATACTCTTCAGTGTACCCGGTAGTTCCTATTTTGTCTTGCATAGGGCTATAGTTGAATTGTTAAATAAAAGCCAGATATATTTTGTAGTAAAAAGGAAACAGCAAGCTCATGTCATCATTTCTTCTGAGTTGCTTTGTGCAACAACAAATTATGTACTACAGTAAGCATTAGAACATCTTCAGGTTTACAAAGAGTCAAAGAATCACTCACCTTAATAGATATAACAAAATGTCCACCATTTTTAAGGAAGTAATGGGAGTTAAGTGCAACAATTCTGGCTTGGTCGGGCTGCGCTACATCAGCGAAAACGGTGTCCACCATGCCAACTAGCATCCGGTATTTGTGTGGATGACGAGCATCTTCAATTATTGGAATAATGTTGGTCCTTTTCTTTGCCATGTTGATCAAGTCACGGCCAGAGCGATGAGAAAATTCAACTGCATAAACTAGACCCTCCTAAAACATTAACACATACATTGCATTAGACCAGGTAAACTGTAAACATACATGAAGGCTACACTTCTATTCCATGGAAAAGTAGCAGTTTTTTTATCAGGTAATAGGCCTAATCTATTGAAAGTGTGTAATAATAATGTTTAGTTCACAGCTACTTATGGGATAGGTAGGTACATTAGCAAATTTAAAATTACGTAGCTGCAGTTGTCAAATATCAATGACAATATGTACTTGGCAAAATTAATAGTCTATGCATTAACATCCCCTATCCAACCCGCTGGCTGTATTTTAAATGAAATATGTAATATGATCCAACAGTTGAGTAGGGGTGTACATGGTTCAAGAGTAAGTAGCCTAATCAAAACAAAAGGTTGCAGTTCAGTAAAAAAGGTAATTGGCTACAAACAATATAAAGCAGTTCAGTAGAAATGCATCAAACAATCAAATCACAATGTAGTGGGAGTACTACCAACATGCACACTGTATTTAATACATATATATTGAAGGGGGAAAACTGATTTTAACATGACTTACTGGGCCCACAACATCAGACACGTGAGATACTGTAGTCCCTGAAGCAGCACCTAGATATAACACCTTACTTCCAGGTGGCATGTATATCTGGTCCACACCTCCAAGGATGGCGGCGGCCAATTTTGATCGGAATGGATTCCAAACTCTGTACTCAACCTTGGTTTCACCTTCATTCTGGAATGTCAATAGCAGATTGTTAAATTAATATTAAGTTTTGCTTTAGAAAGCAATTGCTGTAGTTTCTCACACTGCATACTCTGTCTGTAAAATCTATCAGTAAAATACACTTGTAACCTGCATTATTGTTGCCGAGAATAAAATACTTTGAAATTAAATTGAAATACCTTGTCAAGCCTAGGCCTACTCCTTAAGTGCTTAGGCTTATGATATACTTTTTTCAATTATTTTAAAATAGGATTAAATGTTCGGAGTATGCAAAAATAAATACGGTGTGTGATTTAATGCACCTCCCCTATGTAAATATTTAGTAGGCCTAGGCCTGTGTTCTGCCCTACATGTAGACTTACAACCAGGGTCGAATTTAACACTCTCCCGGGGCGAGTAGATTGTTACTCGGGCTAGCCAAGTTTTCAATTCACTCACCCGATGAGCGACTTTTGTTAAACAAACAATAATTCCTTAAAAAATGCTACACCTCATTACCATAAGCTACAACATACAGACGTTGTTCTTCTTGATAACAATAATGCTTCCGGATAATTTCATAAACTAGGTCAAAACAGTGTTCTTCAACTTGACAAGTTATAAAGTGAGATTTTGATACAAATTAGAAGATAAGGAAATAATAGGACTAGTAAATTAGAAACCTCACTGATGGGCGAGTGCTAAATAATTTAAAATTCCAGCCCTGCTTACAATCTATTAATTTTTCCTTACCTCAACAGAGATTCTCTTTTCCCCATAAACAGCTTCCCCAGGTACCATATTTAATGTGACCAGTGCATCTTCTTTGCCACGAGCAATAAATACTCCTTCATGACGATGAGGTTCAATAACCACATTTTTTCCACCTCTCATACCACCACCTGCAATGAATACCATAAGGTTAAGAATGTATAAGGCATTAATGTATAATGCATATTGGCATCACAATAAAGAGATTAAAGTAATTGAGTTTATAATTTACATTGTTTTGTATAATTAATTTGTTTATATATATATTATATATATTATATTATACAGTAGGTGACTTGTTGGTCCAGTGGTTAGCATCCGTGCTTCCAATGAAGAAAGTCCCGGGTTTAAATCCCGCTTCAGGCATAAGTTTTTTAGCTTCTAGCATGGGTTCAATTACATCACTTCTTGTCTTAGGAATAAGTAAACGGTGACTTTGGAGCCGTCCTAGCAACGAAGCACCCAATAAATTCCAAGTTGTTCTGATTTGGCCTTGTTGATTCTAAAATTTGTCTGCAGGTGTTCGTAGCCTACTGTTCAATCACTGATTCATGTTTCATATTTGATATATCGATCTTTGATTGGTTACCACTCACTAGTCGATGCTGTTTGGAGCCTACAGGGTTGTCTAGTTGCTTTAAATTAAAGTCCCCCACTGAAAATTGGTCTTGTTACTGAGAGGGGTAGACTCTAAATGTGAATTTATTAAGCGAGCGAAGCGAGCGTTTCCACTTGACTCTTATGGCACTTCGTTCTGTTTTTTTTTTTTTTTTTTTTTTTTTTATGTCCGTCGATAGCGGTCGAACGGAAAGTCCGATCAACTTGAAATTTGGACCATCCACAAGCCTCGATGTGGATTGAAGGTGTATAGTTTTGAGGCAAAATCGTTCGAAAAGTTACAAAGTTACACCATAGTTACTGCAAAATATTTTTCTGAAACAGAATGGCGGCCAAATGTGAGATAGCCAGATTTTGTTACAAATTTTTTCGGTCACGAATATGTTCATGTTATGGCGATCTGATAAATATTGGCAAAGTTACACAAAAGTTACTCGAAAATATATTTCTGAAACACAGTAACAGCAAAATGTGAGGTGGCTATCTTATAGTAAATTTTTGTCCGGTCACGAATATACTAATGTAAACGCGATCCGATACGTATTAGAGGCAGAAATTACATTTACATTGCTGTCAATAAGTGTTAGTAACGGTGGTGGACCGTGTTGAAAACATGACCACGAAAATTCTTAGCAACGCACATTGCACTGCATACAACAATGTCGGAAAGTATAATAGCCATGGAAATAAGAACAATTTTTTCAATGCGCATTCTTGAATTGTTGTTCGTATTAGCATTGAAAACTTTTCGCCAGAAAGTTCGTAGATATTGACGCTCGCGTATCAACGCGTCAAACAGAGCGTTTTCCTAGTTTATTTTATAATTAAGCGAGCGAAGCGAGCATTTCCACTTGACTCTTATGGCACTTCGTTCTGTTTTTTGTTTTGTTTTTATGTCTGTCGATAGCGGTCGAACGGAAAGTCCGATCAACTTGAAATTTGGACCATCCACAAGCCTCGATGTGGATTGAAGGTGTATAGTTTTGAGGCAAAATCGTTCGAAAAGTTACAAAGTTACACCATAGTTACTGCAAAATATTTTTCTGAAACAAAATGGCGGCAAAATGTGAGATAGCCAGCTACAGATTTTTCCGGTCACGAATATGTTAATGTAATGGCGATCTGATAAATATTAGCAAAGTTACACGAAAGTTACTTGAAAATATTTTTCTAAAACGCAGTAACGGCAAAATGTGAGGTGGCTATCTTATAGTAAATTTTTGTCCGGTCACGAATATACTAATGTAAACGCGATCCAATACGTATTAGAGGCAGACATTACATTTCTATTGCTGTCAATAAGTGTTAGTAACGGTGGCGGACCGTGTTGAAAACATGACCACGAAAATTCTTAGCAACGCACATTGCACTGCATACAACAATGTCGGAAAGTATAATAGCCATGGAAATAAGAACAATTTTTGTAATGCACATTCTTGAATTGTTGTTAATTGTTGTTCGTATTAGCATTGAAAACTTTTCGCCAGAAAGTTCGTAGATATTGACGCGCTCGCTTATCAACGCGTCAAACAGAGCGTTTTCCTAGTAGTAAAGTAATTATATACAGTATTAAAAAGGAAGCCTGTCTCTACTGGAAAACCAGAAAATGCATGATGGCCCAGAAAGCCAACAATGCGGGCATAGGAAAAGAGAAGATATACATTATAATTTTGATAATTCTTCTATCAGGCCTATAAATTTATAATGTTGTAATAATGTTGTACCGTGATGAATTCTTGTACAGTGTATGAATAGCATATTGTAAATGTACTGAAAATAGCCAGTGTGCTAAATAAAGAGATTACTACTAGGGTACTATTATCAATGAGGAAGCTTAAGTCTTACGTTTTTTAAAACAAAAATGAAATAACAGAATTTATTAAGTGTCCAGTGTAGGGCTGCGTCGTTTAAACGTGTAAATGACGCGAGAAAATATACGTGTACAAATAAATATTCGTTCATACACATTTAACCATATAAATGTGTAATTCATACATTTATACCTCGCCTGACTAATAATAATAATAAAAAAAAAAATTATCCCAAAAAAATCCTAAAAATCCCAAAACACAAACTTGCTGATTTTTCCAATGTCACAGCTATTCGATAAGCCGAGGAGGCAAAGCTTATAGTGTGTAGGGTCGAAATGACTGGACAGTTGGACACAAAGGTGGAGAATATAATCAACACTGAATATAGGCCTAAATCACCCATCTTATTTCGTTGAACATTTTTTGTGTGAACATTACAACTAAGGTTGCCCATCGATGTTAAATTACAACATCGACATCAAAATCAAAACATCGATGTCACATCGCGATGTCGGAAATTTTTTGACATCGACATCAAACCTGAAATAATCGACATCGGTAAAAAAAGTTCCTTGAACAATGTAAAAACTAAAAAGAAAAACTAACAAAATCGATTCTTGTTCATCGCAAAACCTTAAGTTGATATTGTGTTGTAACCTTGTCGACGAGCGGAGTACAGATTTTTTTTATTATTATTATTATTTTGTGTAAAAACGATTCGATTTATGAAGAAAAAATCGATGTCGGAAATTTGCATCGACATCGATTATTAATCAATTAATTGATGTCGATAGGCAACCTTAATTACAACCCATTTTTTGATATCAACTAATTTTTTGTTATCATTTTGTGAACAGTAGGGGTGTTACGTTTAAATGCAAAAAATTCAGAAAAATAAGTTTGTTCACTAAATTAACCATTTTCTCCCATCAGTGCAGTGTGCATCATTGCTAAAATGGCTCCGTCAGTTTACAGTTGGTACGTACGCCTTTAGAATTTAGTCCCAAACTGGGTGGAAGCTGGAATTAACAGAATCAAAATTTTATTTTTTAAATAAATTTCAAATTTTTATCCTGTTAGTTAATTCCAGCGTCTACCCAGTTTGGGACAAAACTCTTTGCCATAAAAAAATTGGCAAAAAAATAAGTGATATGCCTAGCTCAATTACACTGCAACTTGACTCTGAAGTAACAGATGTTGTCCAGGAGTAGATGTGGATTCAGTGTAACCTACATCAAAATAGTTACAGTAGCCTATTTTGTTGGGAAGTTGATTTAAGAGAAGGCCTTTGTCTGTCCGGACTAGGTTAGTTCAAACTAACGTTGTGATCCTGAAAAATTCTCTTTTCATATTTAACACACTGAACCAACCAAGATTAGCAAAAACCTGCACTTACCCCCAACTCTTCTATTAAATAGTTTGAAAGTCTGATACGTAGTCTATGTCCTGGGTTTCATCACAATACTATTAGGTGTTTACTGTTGTTTTGTTACACTTGTTGTTATTTTATGAAATATTATTTGAAAATCCCTCGGACTTAAGCTGAGGCCTGGTAACCACTTGACTGTCATGCCCGGACTATCGCATGCAGCGCTATTGAATATGTCATGACCGGAATAATATTTCAGCTCTTGTTTTACATCGTTCAGCACATAGCTGTTCAAATGTCTTGTTTTGCCGAACTGCTACATAGAAGGAAGTTTGCTAAACACACTTGACGGTACATATTTTTGTCCAATATGTTGCGATAGTCTAGTTGGTTTTTTGACACTTGATGAAAGAATATTTGCCATGTTTACTAGTTGCGAGCAGAAATTACTGAACATGGGCATACAACATGGTGCAGGAAACTTGACTGGCAAGTGGCTAATAAAACAAGAAACTGTGATTTACATAAATACTCTTCATGCAAGAATCTAAAATGAAAAACAATGAACAAGCTGATAACACTTAAGAGAGTTGTGGTTGAAAGTTGACATGTGTCCCTTGCAAAAGGCAAAATAACTTACCACCCCCTCTGCCACGCCCACCACCTCTGCCACCACCACCACGGCCTGGGCTTTTTGAAAATCCTCCACGTCCACCTCCACGGAATCCCCCACTTCCGCCTCCACGTCCAAATCCTCCACGTCCACCAGGGCTACCGCGACCACCAGGGCTTCCTCGGAATCCACCCCCACCACGCGGTGTAAACTCTACATTCACAGGATCAAAAATGCAATGTATTATACAACTTTAGGTTCATTTTAAATAGATCTAGGGTCGTCTATTCTGTGTACAGAATTATGCATTTGTAGGGTCTATGCCAGTGGTACTCAAACTTTTTTCCTGGAGGGCCACTTTTCCAAAAATCCAAGTAAAGCTGGGCCGCACTAATACAAGTATGCAGTAGCGTAACTTGGAATTATTTCGGCCGGGGGGGGGGGGGTTTAAAGGGGGGAAAAATGAGGAGTGGAAATAGCAAGGGATCTGGCGCGAGTCAAAGCGTAAAACTCGAAGAATATCCATTAGTTCATATTACGTTACGGGTAACAAATACCAAGTAAAGTTTAGTTGGTTGGCGATATATCATAATTTATCACAAATACAATATTATTTTCATATAAAGCAAACAAATAGTCAGTTAAAATAGTAAAATATATTAATGAAAACACAAAAGCTCTGGGCCGCAAAATTTTTCAGGAGGGCCGCATGCGGCCCGCGGGCCGCAGTTTGAGTACCGCTGGTCTATGCAATTTACATAAGAGCCTATTTCAACATCCATGAGACTTTGTTCAAAGAATGTTTTAAAAGGTACATTTTTGACATGCCAAATATAAGTTGTTGACTATAGACTTAACAAACAACAGGCCTAAAAACCGGTTCCGAAGTGGTTCGAACCATTCGGATCCAATGTCACCACTCTAGGGTAATTATGATGTTCATTGAGATGTGTGTAGAATTCTTAGGGAAATGTAGGCTTTTTATTACCATAAAAAAAAAAAAAAAAAATAAATAAATTCACATTTAGAGTCTACCCACTCAGTAACTAAACTGATTTGCAGTGGGGCACATGTATGCACATGTATGCAAGAGGATTATAATTAAATTAAAATTCATATTTAGATAGGTCTAGACTACCTAGCCTACTCTTTAATAGATAGAAGTGTCATTGTTAGGAAGGATTTCAGATAGTGTTTGAACTTTGAAGGATAGCAGGGAGGGAGAGGGTTTTATGTGGTTGGAAAGTTTAATGTAGATTGGAGTCCAGATATTCTGGGCCCTTAGCAAATAGGGACAGGTTCGGGGCTGACATGATGCACTGATGTGTTCGGAGGGAAGAGGTTGCTACTGGAGCTAGCAATGTAGCAGCAGATTGAATTAGGTGGTGGGAAGCCACAGGCCAATACATTTTTAAAAAAGGGGAGGGACAGGTTGTAGCCCTACTGTTTTCATTGGCAGTGAACACTTTCTTTGATTGCAGCTTTAGGTGATTGTTTAGCAAGCAATTTTATTTAGTAATAATTGCATTGTAAAATAAGATTATAATTAATTAGATCAATTTAGTGTACCTAGTAGGCTACAAAGTGTTTAGGGCAATTGTGTAGTACAGCAGCCCACGGTTGTTACTCACTAGTCCCGGCAATTCATGTGGCCTAGATAACTTAAAAGGCATTATTGTTGTACACTACTAACATATTGGTTAAAGCCAAATTACCTTTAAAGACAGGGCCAAATATTCTATTGGGAAATATTTAGATTTTAGAAATGCTGCTTCCTTACGACAGCTCAAGCTCGTCCGTTCACTTATGTCATTCAGGTTCTAGGTTATATTTATAATATGTTCGTCATGATTGGTGACATTTAGGATCCGTGGTCGCATCATATAAACGAGGCCTCACGTTTTTTACAGAGTTTAATAAAGATCTCTAATTCTATAACACGGCCATCAAAGCGGCCTAGATCAAGTCGACTTGGATCAAGGAACTGGGTTGGGAAACTCTCGAGGACAGGAGACGGAGGGACAGGCTAGGGAAAATGTACAGGGTGGTAAGGAAGCATGAGGGGTGGGGGGAATTAAGTAGGGCAGTGGAAGGAGCCAACTACATGGGCAGGGGGGACCACCAGTGGAAAATAGAAAGAAGGACATGGAGAACGGACATAGGCAAGTTCTCATTCCTAGGAAGGGCGACGGTGGAGTGGAATCAGTTGGAGGGGGAAGTCGTGGGGTTAGGAAAGGTGAAGGCGTTTGCCGACAGGCTGAGGCCAAAACCTGAACCCAAGGGCAAGGAAAAGGAAAAAGGCAATGGCGAAGGTGAAGGAAGCGGGAAGAGGTCAAGAGGTGAAACGGAAGGGAGTGAAACAAGGAAAAAGGACAAGAATGGGATGAAGCAGCGAGAGGAGGGGGGGAGGAAGGAGGGAACCTGCGAAGGAGGGGACAGGAGAAAGGAAGGAAGATAAGAGACCCTCACCACCGGCAGCCAGCCAACTGTGAGAAGAGTGAAAACCACAAATTATTCAAAGTAGGCCTACCCTGATATGGCGTGATATATGTCCCGCATCAGCGGTTTATGGGAAAGATTGGTTGAGTGATTGACTGATTGAGGATGGATGGATTGTGAGGTGGTTAAGTCACTTCCTCAAGGGAAGGGGGCAGAGAGTGAGAGTGAGCAATGAGATGTCGGGAGAGGTTAGGTGACATCAGGGGTGCCGCAGGGAAGTGTGCTCGGGCCCCTGATGTTCGCCATTTGCATTAATGATATAGCAGAGGGGGTGGGGGCAAGAATGAGGCTCTTTGCAGACGACTTAAATCAAGGGCCCGGAGGATGAGACTTTAATGGGGGAAGACATGGGGAAGTTGGGGGAGTGGGTCAGGGTAAACAGGATGAGTTTAAGTGTGGGGAAGTGGAAGTGGGTGAGGTTTAAAGAAGGAAGCACGGGAGGAGGGTGGGGGTGATGTATGAGATACATGGGCAAATACTGGAGAGAGTGGAGGGAATAAAGTACTTATGAGTGTGGTTGGCAGACATGCTGGACTGGAGGGAGCAGATAAATAGGATGGTAAGAAATAGAATATAAGGAATATACATTTTTTATGAGGGTACTGAGGGGAGCAGGCATGGAATCAGGGAACAAGCATACAGGGCACTAGTGAGGCCTGGCTTAACTTGCTACTACTTCACAGGTGCCTAATTTGTACTTATATAGGCCCTATAAAAATATTTGGTAAATCTTCCGATTGGGTCCGCGGTCAAAAATCGCTGTATAATAAACATTAACTTAATGAAATTTTTTCATATTTACTGTAATAAATATATCAAATCTAGTGTACCGGTACAAAGTATTTAAGTACAGTAGTATGAATGTTTAAATTTAGCCTAGTTTATAAGTAGGACAGAAAATGTGATCCTAGTGTTCGAGACGACAGAAGGAAGAAATTAGTCAGCCATTACTGATCGCCATCTTTGACGTTCCGGAAGTGTTCCGGCAGTGTTGCCAACCATTTTCTATGAGTGATACAATTTGAGGAAGGCGTAAATTTATTTGAGTTGTTAACGAAAGTAGGCCTACGTTTCAAGATGTTTTCATAACCTAACTCCCTAACCTTCCTTCTTCTTTTCGTGGGATGTCAGGCACTGAGGCAGTCACTTTCAGTGTATTTCACTTTGGGTGGCCTTACGTTGGTAGACCTACAGAACGTCGGGTGGCAGAAAAAGTATCATGGCGACAATGGGAAAATCCGCCGTCTAAACGCTGTTTTACATTATCGAAAAAGGTAATTTCATATGTTTTAGCGGACACCAAAACTTGTTTGGGTTCATTTTAAATATAAATTTGTCTTATAGTAGGGCCGAAGTGTTTCAAGTACTTTCCGGGACTGCATTTGTGCAAATGAGCCGCGGACCCAATCGAAAGAATTACCCAATATTTTTCTTTCTTGTAAAGGTCGGTGCACAATCGCCCAGGAAGGAGGTAACGGGAAAGTTTGCTATAATTTAACATTGCCTGGTAACGGGAAGCTCCTTCCCGGGCTATTGTGCACCGGCCATAATGGTCGGATCACAATAGCCCGGGAAAGAGCTCCGGTAACGGTAACAGGAAAGTTCGCTATAATCTAACATTGCCTGGTAACGTTAACGCTAACGGGAAGCTCCTTCCCGGGCTATTGTGCACCGACCATAAACCTCAACATTTTGCTTTTATCGCCATTGAGCCTCATTCTATTTAGGTCTAGGCCTAGGCCCTAGGCTAGTTCCACCCATTTATTTACTTAATACAAATAGCTTAAACTTTAAATAAATATGGTTTTGTGTGTGGGTGAAGGCTACGTTTGTAGATTTATTTATAATGTATTCGGTACATAGAAAATATGCAAATTAAAACTAAAAGACATTATTGTTGTTATTATTATTACACACGTGGTCGATGTTCACTTTGAGGTTAAGCGTTGGTAGGCCTAATCCCACTTCTTCAGAAAAGATGCTCTAGGCTTACGGTATTGCAATCATGGCATATTAGGCAAAATGATATGGTTGCAAAATGATTAATTGATGTAATACAACTCACCAGGTCGCCCCATAATGAACTTAAGTAAATCCTAGGGTAACTTCAATTGAATTATTTACTACGGAAAATTAATGGACACACACGAGCCGTGCCGGGTGTTTGGTTGGAGTTTTTGACTTCCACTTCCGGTTGGTCGCCGGCCGTCGTCGCGTGCGCGTTGCGTGTGCGCACTGGTGCAAAGGCGGGGTTTGAACAAATACTGGACGCAAGCGATAGATAATATTACAGTATTTGGTTTGAATGTGTGTTCATAAGAGATACTACTACGAAGTAGTATCTCTATGGTGTGTTCACGGTGTGTGAACTTTTTGTGGGCCTTGCTCAAAGATCAAAGCTGGTTACACCATGGTTACACCCACGTAGCATAATTTATTATCTTTGTTCAAAGACTTTAGGCCTAGTAAAACACTACCGATGGGCACTAGCAACAAATACTGTAATAGAAGCGCCTTTTGCTAGAAACACCAAAAGACAACAATGAAACAAATGAATTGAATCGATGGACAAACAACAAGCTGTCAAAAAATTATTTCTTCTGATTTTGAAAAACAAAACAAAAAACAAACAAATACACATACAAAACTTATCATTAAAAGTTTTAAATGGCAAGCAGTTACTACTGCTACACTTGTTTTTATTTTTATGGTTGCAATTTTATTATTTTGACAGCTGATTGTTTGTCCATCAGTTCAATTCATTTGTTCCATTGTTGTAGTCCAGATTGATTAGGGTGTTTGGATAGTTGGGAAGGAATGTCCAAGGCTAACAGGGTATATCTTATTATCTTTGGTCCAAGGGCTGATACTGTGACTCAGGTTGGAATTCATAGTCGGCCCCTACACCTAGGGGCGCCCGTTGTTACCAAGGTAACAGTTGTTTCCATGTTATTTCCCATAAACAAAACAAATCCATAGCAACAATGGGTGCCCCTAGGTGTAGGGGCCGACTATGAATTCCAACCTCAGTCTCAGTATTCGTATTTGAAAAAAACGCCTCGGAAAAAACTTCCGAAATCAAACTAGTGACCTCCCGAATTAGAGTCTCTCGCCTTACCGCTGAGCCACCTTTCATTGATCTAATATTAGCAAGGTGGCTGCATGTGGCATTATACACACTACAACTAGGACGTAAAGGACAATACAAATAAGAAACTTACCGATTATTATTAACATGCGCATCACATTCCATTAGAGTGCACTCCCGCCCGGTGTATATTAGGTCTGTTCGTTCTGTAGTAGCAGTTGCACTGCAGGAGGCGAGTTGGAGCAAAGGTATATGACGTCATAGGAGTTGGTAGCACATTGGAGTAGTTTATAAAAACGAACGGTTTTGTAGCAGATTTTGTTGCGCGGCAAATTAATTCTCAATTACCTTGAGATACCAGCATCAACCTAGAGCTACTGAATAGAATATTTCATAGAATAATAGCATTAAAATGTCCCTGCAGGCCAAGTATCACACTATTTTACTCGAAAGACGAGAGTAATTGTTATTTACAGTAGGGCCTAGGCCTAGACCTAGGCCAACTCATTGGTGAGAGGTTCGGGACAATCCACTAGGCCTAGAGTGTAGAAAACACTATTTATATAAATTTAAAATGTATACTAAGCATAAAACTCATTTGGACTATCAAATACGCAATGGCAATCCACTATTTCTGGGCCATTCTCTCCACAAGCAATCTTGCACACTTCTCCATCCATAATTGCGCGCTTTTTTGCAACCTGCTATGGAGCTACAACTTTACTGAAAGCGCTCCACCTCTCGAGTAGGAGCACTTTCAGTAGAGTTGAAGCAGCTACCATTTCGTAATCGAACACTTTTGTAGTAGCGCCAACTTACTACCAAAGCGCCTGCTCCCATTGAACAAACGCTTTTGTAGTACTGTCGTACAATGTAGTAGACAGAACGAACAGACCTATTATATATGTGAACAATCCAATACACAATATACTTACCTGGATATTATTGTATTCATGATGGTACGTTTACAGCTACGCGTTGCGAGCGAAGCGAGGGCGCGAGCTCCAATCAGCGGCCGAGTTTCATGCAAAGAAGTTACAAACTCGGCCGCTGATTGGAGCTCGCGCCCTCGCTTCGCTCGCAACGCGCTGTAAACGTACCATCATCCTCTCATCCTCTCTGGACCGGTTGTAAATCTTCCTTTTTCTTTCTTCCCTTTTGCATCCTTCCTTCCCTCTCCCTCGAAACTCCTTTTCTCCTGACTCATCCTCCTAAGGTTTCAAGCTCTCCGAGAATCCCTTCCATATCCCTTCGTTTTTCCCTGCTCTACTTTTCTACCAGACCATTCATTCCACTTCGCTTCACAATTAATCGTTCTAGCCCAGTGGTACTCAAACTTTTTGCCTGGGGGGCCACTTTTCCAAAAATCCAAGTAAAGCTGGGCCGCACTAATACAAGTATGCATGGGCATGGCGTAACTAGGAATTATTTCGGGCGGGGGGGGGGGGGGGGGGGTTAAATAGCAAGGGATCTGGGGCAAAGCCCCAGCAAAATTTCTGCGACTATTATAGATATTTCGTGCTTTTTCGAGTCAAAGCGTAAAACTCGAAGCATACCCATTAGTTTATATTACGTTACAGGTAACAAATACCAAGTAAAGTTAAGTTGGTTGGTGATATATCATAATTCATCACGAATACAATATTATTTTCGTAGACAGCAAACAAATAGTCAGTTAAAATAGTAAAATATATTCATGAAAACACAAAAGCTCTGGGCCGCAAAATTTTTCTGGAGGGCCGCAGTTTGAGTACCGCTGTTCTAGCCCAAGAAGGAGAGTACACATACACGTCATCGGTTGTGGAGTGTATTGTAACACTTTTTATTATCACGTTTAATGGATCTGATTCATAATTTGAAGTAGGTGTAATTCATAGTTGATGTTATATATATATATAATCATACAACATCTAAAATGAATTACACCTTTTTCAAATACATACGTAATTTCAAGTGTTTCTATTGGAAAAAACGTGAATACAAAAAGTGTAACATTACACTCCACAATTACTTCGTCCTCCGCTCCCTTTGCTGTCCGGCCTCGTCAGCCCGAACGTAGTATTCCGTAAGCTTCTTTGGTCATCCGACTCGAAACATTCCGTCATTGGGTACATTCCGAAACTAGCTGAATATGCCATTTCCGTGCTGAGGCCGTTCCGTAACCTCCTGAATATCATAGGCTGGGCGTTCCGTAACTTCCTGCGCCAGCATTTTCAGCATCATGAAAACGCCAGCCGGTTCGAGCGAGGGCATCTGCCAGCATTCACAAATCATGGCAGCGTTTTCAAAATGCAATAATTTAAAAGCTCGTCAAATTGACAGGAATTATATAATTTGACCGTTATTTATACCACGCGTTGCAGGATTTTATTATCTTTCATATCGTATTTGTTATTATTCAGAAACGATTAGAATATTGTTTTTTAAATTTCATTACAAATTTTTAGCGCGCATTTCCTCCATCTTTTCGCTTGTAGGCGTTCCGAAACACTTGACAAAATGTGACGCTGGGACGTGCTAGCTGATGCTGGAACCCCATCATTTTCAGGAGGTTTCGGAATGATTCCGTTGCTTTCCCGCGCGGGGATTTCAAACTGGCATGCCGTGTGCTAAAGCAAATACTGTAATAGACGCTATCGCGTCTACTACAGTATTTGGCTAAAGTTATTCAAAATGGAAGATTGAGATATTATAACTACACTGACAACTCACAGAGGCGCAGAAAGTTAATAATGTACAGTGGTCGCCAACTAAAAAGTTCACTTCCCCTCTTACCCCCACCAGTGTTCGCGCACGGGCGTCGAGCTGTCAACGGTCATCCAATTAAATAAACCATCTTCCAATACAAATAAATTCCGTCATTTAAGTTCCACTAAATGTTATTCTATTATGAACTATTCTACGTGAGTTGATATTTTCGGGAAAAACGATATAAATAAGTACGTATTTGAACGAAAAAAAAGGTTGATTTACAATAAACTAAGTTAGAGTAGAGTTGAGTTGAGAGTTGAGATAAATGATTGAAGAACTTTCCTATTTGTTTCGTTCAAATTCGTATCTATGTCGTTTTTTCCTGAAAATATCACCTCATATTTAATGATAGAATATAATGTAATAATAGAATAACGGAATTTCTTTGTATTGAATGATAGTTTATTTAATAGCACAATACTCAATTGAGGGGGCTGTGACATCACAGGCGGACAAACAATGTGTTGTTAGGCAGCTCCATTGTTGTATCTTTCTTTGATTGGTGCCTATTCAATGTTTGTCCGAAACAAAACACGGCAACATGGCTATTTTTAGAATTCAGTCTTGTGCTAGCTCGACGATCTATTATAGAGATTTGATCTTTCACTGCCTCTCTTCGCCTCTGCGCAGACACTGGTGGGGGCATTGGGTTTGAATATATTTCAAACCCAATGGTTGGGGACCCTCGCCGGGTGACGTAGTTCTGGTGTTATCGTAAAACAGCTTCTCGGTGCAACCTCCATGGGTTTGGCACATTAATTTGTGGAAAAAAAATGAAAAACACACAATATTTGAATATTTTGTAGGTCCTCAACCCCCCCCCCCCTCCCTTCACCCCATGGCAGCCAACAAGAATAACTGTGAAAAAAGCTGTTGTCAACGCAGTGTCAACGCACTATCTGCCTGATGGTCACGAGCCGCCACTGTTGCATATTGTAGTAGTAGTAGTAGTAGTAGTCTTTTATTATAGCACATTAGCTAATAGTATTACAGTACAATACAAATACAATGTAATTCATACAGATATTTAAGAAATTAGAAACTTCACAGTAGCGAAGTACTGCACATAATATGTAAGACAAATATTAGAATATATTTAGTTACAGATACCATAAGAACAACCCATTGGTACACCACTATTTACCTAAATACAAAATTATACAAAATTTACAAAAATACATACATAAGTACATAAAGGAACTGAAGGGATAATAGACAACTCATCAATTCATCATCACCCTAAACACATTCCTCATTGCCCAGGACACAAAACGTAGTGACATTCCTACATAATCATATTCATAATATCCCTATGTAATATAATATAACGTTATCATAGTGTGATTTTTGAAACCTGAATTTGTGGTGCCATGTAACTCAGGTCTAATTATCCCAGAATCCCTTATTCTCATGGGGAAGTGGCATTAGACTGTCTTTCTCCTTAATTAATTTGCAGCATAGTCTTCTAAAACTTTGGACGTAAAACTTTGGACGTGTAGGACGTGGGTGTAATTTCTTGTAGGTGTTTTCTGTAAGACGCATTATAAGTAGCAAAGGAACACATCAACATTCTCATGACGTTTTGATTATCCAACCGCTGGAGGCGAAACGAAACGGAAAACGACGATCAACGCGCCACATTTAAACCGTAGGCCTATTCTTAAAAAAAAAAACAATGGCTTTTAAGGATTTGGATTTGGAAATCGGGACGTTTCCAAATTTCCGGCACACGAAAATTACTGAGTTCAAAATCGGGACAACCCTGATATTTCGGCAACCCATCTTTAAACCTGTTGCCACTGGGTCGAGTTCAACAGCTTCCGCTAGGCGGTATCGAAGGCCTGTTGCATTTGGATATATATACCGTTTTCGAAGGCGGTGGGTAAAGAAGAAGAAGATTTTTGGTGGGAAATCCTTATTGTCTTCCAATGGTCTTCCAGTCACATGGAATGAAGGTCATGAATCGTTTTGTCATACAACTTTTGAGAAGTTCAGGTGTTTAAATACATTGAATGTGATACTTGAACTTGAACATGTCGGAACAAAGTTTGTATTCATGTTGTGTTTCGCTTGGTTCCAATAAAGTAACCGAAAGAAAGGTGAGCAACTTGGATAAGCCTAGCTAGGCTAGGCCTAGGCCTAGCCGTCAGATGGCAAAGCATTGGGGTCTGGTTGTAGGCTTATGCCTACTCTCAAACATTAGCTAGGCCTAGCGTATTTTTGTAGTTAGGCCTACGCTAGGAAGTAGGCTAGGCTACGCCAACCATTGTTAGTTCGTACTAGGCCCTATTTATTATTAGATGATAGGCCTAGGCCTAGTCTTGACTGAAGTCTTAACGTCACCAAACTTGTTTGCTCTGGTTTAGGCCTAAGCATTGATATAGGCCTAGGCCTAGAGGCAAGGCCTGTGGTGTGGTGTGATACAAGTTAAGTTAGGGCCCAGGCCTGAGCCTAACTAGAGCCTACGCCCCTAGGCCTATGCCAAATGTTTATGCTAGGCTTAGGCTATAATGTCAGGATCTTGTAGGCCCCTACTTGTTTAACCTATTTCTATCATTACCTAGGCCTAGGCGTTTTACAACGTTATATTGGTTGCAGTGTGGGGTACAGTCACTGGGTAAGCTCTGAAGATGAACTAGGTCTATGCAATTAGTTCGAAACGTCAGGTCTTAAACTTTTAATCAACAATGGACGTGGCGACACCTGACAGCCTAGAATTAATAATTAAGAGATCGGTGATTGATGATTCGATATGGTGAGACTATATTGATACTTTGTTCGCCTTTAAAAGTAACAAGAGATTGTAGTGTTACTAGTCAGTGCGAGAAGTGTTTGAGGGCGGCTACAATGAGGTTACTCAACATAGCCACTATAGACAAAACAAAAAACAACAGTTTTCATCAAATATTTTAAAATATAAGAAGCCAGTAGGCCTACTGTCGAGAACTATATATATATATAGAAACATATAGGCCCTACCGATTTAAAAGACAGGCCTAAAGCCATTCATGAACGATACAGTCTTGGGGACGCTACTTTTAAAAATAAGCCTGCTTCAGCTAGGTATGGCTAGTTAAGTTAGCAAAGCTATTTTTTCGCTACAGGGATTAGAAAAATAGTAAATTGCAAAACTCGCACTTTTTTAAGAATGTCAAAGCACCTTACATTTTCGCTACTATTACGTCGCGTTGGCCGCACGTCAGTGAATATACATGAGGTCGTGGTATGTTTAGACCCGTGGGAAGAGGTGGCGTCCAACTCCCCCCCCCCCCTCCTCATTGACTGATGGAAAGGTGTTTACAATTAAAAACAAAAAAATCACCAGCACAGCACAGGACGTTACAC
This sequence comes from Isoperla grammatica, assembly GCA_945910005.1. NCBI lineage: Eukaryota > Metazoa > Arthropoda > Insecta > Plecoptera > Perlodidae > Isoperla > Isoperla grammatica. Next base: position 41,627,247 of record OX246737.1, on the reverse strand, counting down.
ATACTAGAACGAAAATTTAGATTTTAAACACAACGCTCGCTCGTAGTCGGTTCTCACTTCACCCTTCAACACAAGACACTTGACTGCTGGACATTAGAATAGGTTGTGGACACACTATTGTCAAGAGTTGATACCGTTAGAAACGTATCGAGGGTGGCAAATGTGCTTTTGTGACGGGTTGGGGAGAAGGGAGATTCCTACTATACAATGACGACTCGAAACGAGGCCACAGGGGAAAAACTGCGTCAAAGTGAGGGTTGTTTTACTGTTAGGTCAACAACATTATAGAAAACAAACTAGAATATCCTACTTACTATAGGTATAGGGAGGTCTATGTTGCTCCCAACTATAATGCTCCCAATTTTAAAATTTCAAGTAGCGAAATATGTGCGCTTGTTGGGAATGTTCGGAAGTACTCATTTTACCGCTAAAACATGCGTCTAAACTTACACCTCTCATGCCTAAACCAATAATAGGATTTTTCTCTAATTTTACATCTTAGTAATAAAGTGTCAAATTGATGACTTTCATTACGAAAACAGAAGTTAATAATCTTGAGTATATGAACAAATGATAAAATATGTAAATTTGCACACAATGTAGTTTCAATGTCTGAAAATGTATATATTTTATAATTTTTTATACACTTTACAGATTAATATCTTGTGTTGTCCTAATGAATGTCATCAATTTGACACTTTCATACTAGTAAGTAAAATTAGAGAGAAATCCTATTATCAGTTTAGGCGTGAGGTGTAAGTTTACACGCATTTTTTAGCGGTAAAATGACTACTTCCGAACGCTCTTAAGTTGTTTCACATTACAGCTACGCACAACATGTAGCATCACTACAACTACATTGGAAGAACTGTAGTGCACTACAGACCAACCTTCTAATAAGTGTAGCATGCTACATGTAGCGCACTACTTGCAGCGCTTGCTTCTCCCTAAGACTGACGATGCATATAGCCTATGGGAGACCATGTGACAGCAGCGCTATGAGCGTTTCTTTCTACCCACAAAAATTTCAGTATGCCCCTCATTTGACATGTGCAGTTATGATGAAAACACAGATGGCTATGGGACTGCTTAATCTTACTCGCATACAACGTGTGGTAGTCTGTTATTCCATCAACCATTGTACTAGGTTTCACTTGCTTTTCTGATTCGAAATCTTCATTCCGTCTGCCTCGTTCATAGAATATTATCATCATCAGCCCCCTCATATCTCACCCCAAACTTCCAATATCTACACTCCAATCATAGTTTCAACACCAGATCGAGAGGAGGTTCCCAACTTGCATTCCCTGTACATCGAACTAAGCTCCTTGACAATTCAGTTACAATACATGCAATCAGAATGTGGAATGCTATACCGGTGGAGATCAGGGATACATTTCAGAACAATTACAGCGTGTTTAAGAGTAAAATGTATTCATTATATGTTTCGAAAAATAACGACATTTAATTTTGTTTATTTGTTTTATATTGTTCTTATGTGCAGGTATTTCTACGTTTATCTTCTATGTATAGCCATACATATTTGTGATGAATTGCAATATAAATGGAGTTACATAATATTTACTTAATGTTCCTACCCATTGAATGAATGAACGAATGAATGTGATGAATGAATGATTTATCTTAGCATTATCAATATGAGTTAGCGTAGTTAAAAATCTGTAATTGAAATTGAAATTGTATTTTCCTATTATGTATGTTCGTAATTTCTAAGTCTTAAATGTATTTTAATGAATAGCTAACATTAGCATTATGATTTCATCATTCTCTTAAAAACAAAACAAATTCAAAATGAAATTGTAATTGTATTTTTCTATTATGTATGTTCTTAATTTTAAGCCTTCAATGTATTTTACCACAATGTATATCTCTATAACGGTTGGATGGAAGAAAAGGCTTCACTGGCCTTAATCCCGCCCAAAATAAAGTCCAAAATCAATCAATCAATCAATCAATCTTCAGCTGATTTTTATTTTAATTACATAACACTCATTAATAATTAAGTTTTAAGGTGAAGGTATCTAGGTAACTTAACTTTTTTAAATTAAGTCTTTTGACTAAGTCTATGTCTGCAAAAAGTGGTTTAAAAAAAATTACACTTTTATTTTTTACGTGTACCGATAGCTTCAAAAGTCTTTACGTTCATGTAATTACACCTCTAGACCATATTTGTCAAGTACACGAAAATGTAGTATGCTATAGGTATAGGTTGCTATCTTAGGAATGATGGAATACAATTTTAAAACACAATTATGTGACCAGTTTTTTTTAATGAATTTTTTCGTGTCCCGGTGAAAAGGCACTTGAGTATATGCTGTTTTTACTATTCCAGAACTTAATTATGAAAAGAGTCACTTTCAAGAAATAAAGTGCATATCATGCGCTCGACCCTTATCTTCCCAAAATGCTTGCAGTCTCAATCCTACGTAAATTTTTTTCGAGTGATGGTGATTTACGTACACGGATGTAAAGCGCACCAGTTTGCTCGTGGCGCAGTCCAGCCGTAACTACTTTACGGGTCTAGACAGGTAATTTGCGCAAAGAAATTGTCTCCTTGTGTCCTAGCACCGCTCAACAGTAGTTGAGAACGCAAATGTACAGATTTAATCCAAGTATTGGGGGGAAACATGACACCAAGTAAGCGGAGCGTCGCCTGGCCGGGCGTGACCTGGCTTTGACAAGAGCCAGCGCTCGACTGAAATCAGAACGAAGCGCGCGGAGGTCGGTCGGAGTTGTGGTAGTGGGGGGGAGGAGGGGTACACTTCAGATGTCACACATACACATTTACAAGTAATTCCTAGCAAAATTGTTTTTTCAGGGGGGGGTAGATAATAGATTCACCTTAAGTGCATAAGTATGTCTATAATCAAAATTACTGTAAATAATGCACATGACAAAAAAAAAAATGTATTAGGTAGGCATATAAGATTTGGAGCACTTAACTGTATAAACTATAAACTTTATGAACTTATGAAGTTGGGCTGTATAATAGGTAGACTGAATGTCATCGCTCACAGCCTTTATCGCCCACTACCTGTCATATGTTTTCCCGTAGATAACGAATATTATATAAATGTAACCTTGAATATATAGTTTCGACGTGCTATTGTAGTGTATTTAATTTAGATTAGGGTGTAGCAGGGCTGCTACTTCTTCTCTAAGCAGTCTCATTCAAATCCGATTATTAGTTTTTGGCGAAAAGAACTAACATGTGTTGCAGATTTTTCCATGTTTGATGCGTGAATCGTTATAACAACTTAACTACCGTGTCTATGATTTTTAAGACAATGGCTATTCATATGTGAATTAAATACGGTTTCGTATAAGTTATACGTTAAACATGAATACAATAAGAGTTATGTCGTAGTAAGTGAAGATTTGCACCATACAATGTGCGAACCTTGACAGCAACCTCCCCCTAGTGCTTCTCGCTTTGTCCGCTTGGAGCATGTCGTTTCTTTTTAATGGTGAAGTAGCCTCCATTAATTCATGATATCGACATCGTTGTACATAATTCCCATCAAATGTAGTTTTTAACCGATTTTATAAACATATAGCTACCTTATTCTGTCTTATTTCCAGAAATGTATGGAACAGTTGAGCGAAATGTTAAACGACCCAAAAATCATCCTCTTGTTGAATGGGAAGACATCAACGTCTGCTTCCAGAACGACTTTAAATTGGGACTTCTTATTTGAATCCACCCACAACCTTGTTCTTAAAGTAAGTAAGCTACTGCTACATGGAACACTTGCCTATGATATCAAAGAGGGTAGCCTACCTAGTACAGAAACCTTCTTTATCAACACCTCTTATTTGAATTTTTTATCAAGACACTCGTTGTGTGAATTTAGCAATGACGAGATTCAATATGTCTGTTGTTGTTTAGTTATCTTATTGACTAGATTGGAACTTTTCAAATCGTAATAATCTAACTTTGATACACGTGCTACCTTTCACGGGCAACAAGCTGTGAGTTTGCCAGCCATCGGCACTCTAAACTCTAGACTATGACTCGCACGTTTTATGTTTGTAATATATTTTGCTTACGATTGTTTTATTTTGTTTTTGAAAATGATTCGATGTCGAAAAATGTGCGATAGCCTATCTAAATTTGCAAATACTGTAGTACTAAGTTGAACAACATCCCTAGTGGATTTTATTCAATTGTTGATTTTTAATTATTGGTTATTCTAATAATGAAGATAATATTAATCATTAATAAATTTCCTAATTTGTACTCCTGCCTAATAATAATAATAATAATAATAATGATAATAATAATAATAATAATAATAATAATAATAATAATAATAATAATAATAATAATATATATATCTCTGGCTCCTGTTTCCAACTTAAGTTAGGTCAGGGGTTGGCTATAGCCACCAGGCCATCAAATATAGCCACCAGGCCATCAAATAATAATAATAATAATAATTATAATAATAATAATAATAATAATTATAGTAATTATAATAATAATAATAATAATAGTAATAATAATAATATCCACAGTTTGGTTTGGAAAAATAATATGGACAATGATACATTTAATTAGTTCTAAGTAGATTTTAATAAGGTAAACACATGGAAATACTTGACATTTATGTCCGTACAACATGTTTATACCGGTTTTGACCGAGTTTGTATGTATTGTAACTATAAAATAATAATAATAATAATAATAATAATAATAATATCTATATATTATAGTATATATGATTTCCTAGATTTTGTGAAAATAAACGTTGGATTGGGTTTACCGTTAAAATGTATATATATTAGGGATGACATCGGGTACCCGGGTAGCCCGGGTACCCGGCTCCAAAGTATTACCCGGAGCCGTTTTTCGGGTCCGGGTAATTTTGTAGTCCGTTTCTAGGCTATATCGCGCCAGTATTGCTGCGGTTGATTTCCATGGAGCCAGCAGATACGGCGCGAGCTTAACCCTTCCACAACACGTGACCCGGCGGGGAACAGAACAGACGCGAACCGACTTGCATTCGTTACTGTTTGTTCATTGTTTAACATTCTGGTGAAAATTCTGGCTAACACTTGTTCTATTACAATTTATTTTACTTCAAAATTGAAATAGCATGTTTTATGTACGTGCTTCAGCTGTGTATTGCGAAATGTTTTTTTTTTTACTCGACGTGATTACTGCAGGGGTTTTCCAAGGGGCTATTTGAGCGGGCGGCATGCATGTCATTCGTCCCTCGTCTTCGCGCCCCGCGCACTTCACAAGGCCTAGCGACGACCTTCAAATCAAGCCTACACATCGAAAAATACGTTTTCAGGATCCGGGTACCCGGGTAATATGTGAGCTGGAACCGGTTCCGAATTTATTACCCGATGTTATCCCTAATATATATATATATATATATATATATTATATATATCGCTACTCTTTATTCCAACATCATTTAGTTGGGTAAAGAAAGGGGTGTTTCCACCATTGATCTTGGGCATCCCAGGAATCAGTATCGGCATGCCAAGCTCTCATTTTCTTCAACTTCATTTAGGTACTACATTTATCAAACGGGCTGAGTCCGGACTTATTTTATTCCGCGCCGAGCCCGCTCTCCGTTTATCAAGGTAGTTAAATCCGAACTAGAAATCCAAGATGGATTCCTAACAAGTTCGAGCTTATGCAACGCCTTGAGTATTTTTAAACTACCTGTAGAAGGCTGTGGACAGCTGATCTGTCAGAAGTGTTGATCGTGAAATCGTTGAAGTGAAATCAAATCATCGCTTTGTTTAGATCAAAAACTAGCTATCTTCCATCATTAATACATCAAATTACAATTACATAGGCTACATCAAATCACAATCACGTGGAGCAATTTCGCTCGCATTCTAATATTAGCAGGCCGTGTTGGCGGTGAGTAATGGCCAATGGGTGTGGTCAGGCGTGGTCATTCAAGTCAGCTCGATTCCGTTTATTAACAAATTTTAAGCTCGGTTAAAGCGAGCCAGTGCGGTGTTGTTGTCGAACTGGAATAAGTTAGAGCTGACGTGTTTATCAGACAAATTATGTGCGGACTTAGTCCAGCTCATGCGGACTCAGCCCGCTGTCATTCTCTTCGTGAATGAATAATAATAATAATAATAATAATAATAATAATAATAATAATAATAATATAATAATAATAATACTGTATATATCTGGCTCCTGAACTTCCAACTTAAGTTAGGTCAGGGGGTGGCTATAGCCACCATGGTTTCTAGGGCACTTCAAGAGTTACTAACATCGGCTTGCCAGGCCTGTCATGTCTTCTTCAAATGCACTAATAATAATACAAAATAATAAATAATTGAATATTATCACATTTGCATCTCTGGCTGGAGCATTTAACAATTTTTTCTGTTCTTTATAGGGTATATAGGTAGATTTTGTGTGTGTATAGGCACACCGTGTGTTAGTACATAGGCCTACAGCGCTATATGTGGCCAAATTTAGCAACAAACTGCTGAAGATTTCATTCCGCCGTTGAAAATAGTGATGGATATTATTGTGATGTATCTTGTTTTTTGTTTGGCGTTTGTTTTGTTTTTTATTGTTGATGTGTATTTATTTTGTTTTGTTGTTTTGTTTTGTGTTTTTGTTTTGGCTTTTATTGTCTTGTTTTGTTTGTGTTTGTTGTGTGTTAGGCCTATTTGTTGTTTTTACGTCTAAAACAAGTCCTGATTAAAATGGTGGCTTGCCTTTTTAAGATTTACTGATGGGATTCATAATCTGCACAAAAATTTTAAAACCCGTACATTTAATTAAACAATTTTCACAATTTGCCTTTATCGATGTAGGAAGAACGACGCTGCTTCAGCAGGTTGTTGCGCGACTTTGCCACTTTGAGCGCTTCATTCGTTTTCACTAGCGCCATCAGTGGCCAATCTCGGTGCCTATATATTATATATATATATGTTGTGACGTAGATTTTCGTACACAAAATGAGATGTAACACGGGGTTTTGGGGTATTCGTCCACGTTTTGTAAAGAGGCTGTTCTTTCACATACCTTGCTTCACGACGTTTCGCCGTCCACTGTGGCGGCATCATCAGGTGACAGGTCCGGGTATCGCGTGTGACGTGCTCCAAAACCCCAAGCAACATATATATATATGCACATACCATTACCTAATTAATAACACGTGATTTCTTTCTGGAAGATTGGCCTCTAGCATACGCCTACACTACAAGCCTATATATATATATTTAAGCGAGCGAAGCGAGCGTCTCCACGAGACTCTTATGGCACTTAGTTCTGTTTTTGTTTTTTTTGTTTTTATGTCCGTCGATAGCGGTCGAACAGAAAGTCCGATCAACTTGAAATTTGGACCATCCACAAGTTTCGATGTGGATTGAAGGTGTATAGTTTTGAGGCAAAATCGTTCGAAAAGTTACAAAGTTACACCATAGTTACTGCTAAATATTTTTCTGAAACAAAATGGCGGCAAAATGTGAGATAGCCATATTTTTTTAAAGCTTTTTCCAATCACGAATATGTTCATGGTATGGCGATCTGATAAATATTGGCAAAGTTACACAAAAGATACTCGAAAATATATTTCTGAAACACAGTAACAGCAAAATGTGAGGTGGCTATCTTATAGTAAATTTTTGTCCGGTCACGAATATACTAATGTAAACGCGATTTGATACATATTAGAGGCAGAAATTACATTTCTATTGCTGTCAATAACTGTTAGTAACGGTGGCGGACCGCGGCGAAAACATGACAGCGTAAATTCTTAGCAACGCACATTGCACTGCATCCAACAATGTCGGGAAGTATAATAGCTATGGAAATTAGAAAAAAATTTGCAATGCGCATTCTTGAATTGTTGTTAATTGTTGTTTGTATTAGCATTAAAATCTTTTCGCCAGAAAGTTCGTAAATATTGACGCGCTCGCTTATCAACGCGTCAAACAGAGCGTTTTCCTAGTTTATATATACAGTATATAGAATGTAGAAATTATATTTGAGAATTACGTAACAACACATTTATGATTTGTATTTGTAATTTGTATTTATTATTACTTATTAGGTATTATTATATTATACATCCTCTACATTTTGTGTCTCTACACACTAACTGGGAATAACAACTCCTAGAGCTTAGAACTCTACATTCTCTACATCTGCTTATGTGTTATTTCTCTCTATTTAGGAAGTTGGAAGTTGCAAGAATGACAAGACGGCTTCTTCGACAATGATAAGCAAGCCAAAAACCTGTTCATCACTGGTGATAAAAATTGTCAGGAAAGCAAATCATGGTTTGTTCACAAAGTTTTATTAAGTTCTTGCTAGGTGTAGGTAGGTACCGGTATAGGCCTAAGTTAAAAATCTGTAACAGATGGATAGATCGATAGATAGGTATAATAGATAGATAGATAGATTTGATTGATTGATTTATTCGAACAAGTTGGTTGGCCCTACAAACCTATAGTAATCCCTCTTTAATTCAAACTCTTTTAAAATGGCAAAGAATAGTCTCACTAGGCCTATATAAACTGTGACAAATATCATCTTTTAGTAATATCTTGAAAATGCCACATAAAATTCAAATAGCTTTTAGCAATTGCCTGATGTGGTTTCGTATTAATTACAACTATTCAAAAAGTCTAGGCTATTTTTATTGCTATGGGGGAGTTAGCAATTAATTATAAGTAATTTACATTACCAATATTAACCGTATTAGGTTTTAAAAGAGTGATAGGAACGGACAGCTTACCTGAAGATGATAGGTAGGCCATGTGAAGATCAAAGTGCATGAAAAACACGAAAAATAAGCAAACACAAATAACGACAAAACATTTCGTCTTCTATAGCTTTGTTCACTCGTCGGAGTGGAGGGAGTAACTAAGCTAAACATACGTTATTGACGACGAGTGAACAAGGCTGTAGAAGCCGAAACATTTCGTCATTATTTGTATTTGCATATTTTTCGTGTTTTTCTTGCACTTCGATCTTCAGATGGCCTACCTATCATCTTCAGGTAAGCTGTCGGTTCCTATCACTCTTTCCAAACCAAATACTCACAGTCTTTAGGCTCTAATACACACCTAATCAATATTTACTGTAATGATTTAATTGGCCAAATATAGGGCACATAAAAATGCATGTTTTTAATGATATCCTGTGCTCCTTATTAGTCAATTATCGGTATGTACGGTAAAGTTACATTTGTAGGTAACATTCCCTCACACACTTTCCCCATGGCATCGTCATAGTCTGTTGCACCCCCTTCTCCTGAGCTCCCAAAGTAGGCTTAGTAATCCAGTTTTGGATACTCCCTCCATGAATAGTTCAATGGCAACAGAAAATGCATTACAAGATTATTATTCGGAATTGTGTAGTGGAGCAGTAAAATTACATTATGTCTGGTTGCCTACACAAGTCCAGCGCAGAACTAATTTCTGTGCATAGTCCGTGCTTGTTGCATTTACAAAACTTGTAGTGACTTTAATCAAACCTAGCAATTCATAACTAAGGTTTTTGTACTATACTATAGTAACTTAGGGTTGTGCCCATCTCAATAAATTTAGCTACCTCAACAAATTTTGTACCTGGTAGTGACAGGCAATGATCCTCACTACCTCACTACCAAAATATTAGGCATAATAAAGCTAGACTTAAGAGCGAAGGATACCTCTACGTCAAACACCGCAGAAAATTTCTTAGTTGTGTTTGGAGAAAGGCGAAAAGAGACCAACAGCTCACCTGAAACTTGTTATGCGGCCGCCCATCACGTTGAGCTGTTAGTGGGTTGTTGGTCTCCTTTTTTAAAGTTATTTATTATTTTATATATTTATTCATTTACTTGGAAACGGGGTCAAGATATATATATATATATATATATATATATATATATATATATATATATATATATATATATTATGTAGGAGCGGGTTTTTGGGTATTAGTCCACGTTTTGTGAGGAGGTTGTTTTTTCACATACCTTCTTTCACAACGTTTCGCCGACAAATGTTGCGGCATCCTCAGGTGACAGGTCCGGGTCGCGTGTGTTGTCGTCGCGAACGCCTGGGCTCGACTGTAATGATGATGATGTAAAATTTACGACTCAACATATATATATATATATATATATATATTTATTTATTTATTTATTTATTTATTTATTTATTTATTTATTTATTTATTTATTTATTTATTTATTTATTTATTTATTTATTTATTTATTTATTTATTTATTTATTTATTTATTTATTTATTTATTTTTTATTTATTTATTTATGTATTTATTTATTATTTATTATTTATTTATGTATTTATTTATTTATTTATTTATTTATTTATTTTATTTGTGGTAATTTGACTCTTTCCCAAACACAACTCAACAAGAATCTAGATGTAAATTGTTTGTTTATGTTATTGCAGGTGTACCACGGCTGAAATGCTCTAACTTGTTCCCTACCATCATGGAAGTCTTAAGTGATGCCAACCTTTGGGAGTCTGTGGGTGATGCATATGTTAAAATTTTATTGCAAGATGTGATGCCTGTGAGAAAGTACTGGGGAGAGCTCACAATTGAAGATTGGCAAGGTAATTGGTCATTTTATGGATTTTCAGTCATAGTATGTCCCACTTGGTAGTTTAAAAAATGCAAATTCTTAGCAACAGTGAGGCAACTATTTTGTAGCCTCTTCACCTGTCAACTGTGCAACTGGGAGTTCTTTGTGGTGTAACTGTTGTGTGCTGTTATTTCTGAATATGTTTATTTTGTAGTTTTGTATGTATATTTTATTTTGTATTTGTAGTATTTATATTTTTGTATGTAGTTTGTAGGCCTACCAATATTTGTACCCTGTACAAGTCGCATGGTAAAGAATAAATAAATATAAACTTGCTGATGATAACACTTGCAGAGTTTGCTTACAATGTGTCTTCTTGATATCTTCCTTATTTCAGCTGTTTTATAATTTGTAATCATTTTTCTAGCTGAGCTGATTTTTAGTATTGCTGTCTACCAAAAGGGTCTTGCTAGGAGAAGACATCAAAATTTACAATAAAATGCTATAAACATCATCAGGTGGCCAACAATGTAGTCTACTGTCATGTCAAGCCAAAGATTACTGAGTGAGGGAAGATGTTTCATCGCGTGTTAAAATATCTGCGCGAGTTTTGTCAAAAATTTCTGAGTCTCGCCACTAGTTCGAATTCTCACCGCAAGGAGCGCTAGCTCAGCACGTTTGAACTTCGTTGCCGTCTGGCGGGATATATTTGAACTCGGTTCTGGCATCGGAAGAATTCGGCTCGGACACTTCCTTCCCCTGGCGCTGAGAAGGCGGTGAGTCGAATGACCGAGGTTCCCGCTCAGTTTTAAAGTTTTGGAAGAGCGAGCTCTTGCGGTGAGAATTCGAACTACATGTCGGACTTTAGAAAATTTCGCTCAGACACGCGCAGACGATTTCCCATAAGAGTGAACTATCTTCCCTCACTCAGTAATCTGTGGTAAGCCCTTTTTGTTCACATTTCATGTTGTCTGTTTTTGTTTAACATATGAAACCAATTTTAGTACTCAATGATTAAGCGTGTACTTTATGTTATAGAGCTATTGGCTGTCTGCATTAAACTGTATAATGCCTCATCAAACCGAATCGATAGGAAAATCACCTTAGCTAAAATACTTACTGCTATTGTTGAGCATGGAACAAATCAGTCAGATTTGGGGCTTTCACTTAAACAGAGGTAAGTTTGACAATGTTTCATTTTATGGCAATCTGATAAGTATTGGCAAAGTTACACAAAAGTTACTCGAAAATATGAAGAGAGAAGAAAAGGAGGCCTGTCTCTACTGGTTGACCAGATCTTACATGATGGCCTGATTAAGCCAAATGTGGGCATATGATAAAAAAAAAAAAAATATTTTTATAAAACTGTAACAGCAAAGTATGAGGTGGCTATAATATAGTAAATTTCTATCCAATCACTAATATACTAATTTAAACAAGTCCGGTACGTATTAGAGGCAGCAATTACATTTCTATTGCTGTCAATAAGTGTTAGTAACGGTGACGGACCGTATAGAAAACACTATACGAAATGACAACGAAAATTCTTAGCAATGCACATTCCACAGCATTCAACAATGTGGGGAAGTATAATAGCTATGGAAATTAGAAACATGTTTGGAAAACGCATTCTTGAATTGTTGTTACTTGTTGTTTTTCTTAGCTTTGAGAACTTTTCGCCAGAAAGTTTATAGATATGGACGTGTTTGCTTATCAACGCGTCACACAGAGATTTTTCCTAGTAACTATAATAATAATAACTAAGCGAGCGTCTTCATTAGTTTTTGATGGCACTCGTTCAGTTTTAAATTTATGTCTGTCGATAGCGGTCGAACGGAAAGTCCGATATTTGGACCATCCACAAGCCTCGATATGGATTGAAGATGTATAATTTTGTGACAAAATTGTTCGAAAAGTTACACCATATTTACTGAAAAATATTTTTCTGAAACAAAATGGCGGCAAAATGTGAGATAGCCATATTTTTATAAAGATTTTTCCGGTCACGAATATGTTGTGTTATGTTGATCTGATTAGTATTGGCAAAGTTACACAAAGGTTACTCGAAAATATTTTTTTGAAACACAGTAAAAGCAAAATGGGAGGTGGCTATATTATAGTACATTTTCGTTTGGTCACGAATATAATCAAATTTAAACGTGATCTGATATGAATTAGAGGCAGAAATTATATTTCTATTGGTGTCAATAAGTGTTGGTAACGGTGGCGGACTGCGTAGAAATCGCAATAGTGCACAGAGAGAAATTGCGAGCTTTCTGGCCAACGGTCACTGAATATTGGATACACACAATTTTCAACAATTAGAATTCTTAAGTCATTGCAAAACTATTTGACTTCTTTGGAACCTTTGGATAGTTTTACAATAACAGTACCGGTAGTGCACTGCCTCTTGAATAGGGTTTCGGTTAATTCTAGCAGGCTGAGATCAGTGGCCGGATCGCTCGCAGCGGTGCAGTGTAGTTGTTTGTTGTACGCCTCCCCATACGAAATGGCAGCGAAAAATCTTAGCAACATAGGCCTACATTGTACGACATTCAAAGTATATCGGAAAGTATAATAGCTATGGTAATTAGAAACATTTTTGCAATGAACATTCTTGTATTGTTGTTAATTGTTGTTTTCACACTTTTATCTTTATCTCTTACATTGAATAATGACGATAGCTTTGAGAACTTTTCGCCATAAAGTTCGTAGACATGGACGCGTCAACACATTATCAACGCGTCACACAGCGTTTTCCTAGTAATAATAATAACAATCATAACAATAAAATTGATGGTAATGGTATGTAGTTACTGCTATTGTATTAGTGTTGATTATTGGTTTTACTGTATAGGTAGTTATTGTTGGTATTTAGTTGGTATGTAGATACTTTTCAGTTAAAACATAAATGGGTTTTAATTAAATTATGTTGCTTTTCTTGGATAGGTTCAAGTTCCTAGAGAATTCACTGAAGGATGCTGGTGTAGGAAAATCACCTGGCCTGCAAGAAGTACTGTTGCAGCTTTCCTTGACATTGTGCACACAGGTAAAACAATTGATTAATGCCACCCAAAAAATCTAAATTTTACATGTTGGTCTGGTTGGGAATACATTTTCTCCTAACCGCATGGAGGTTCTATTACGGAGAGTGTAAATTAGTGGACCACAGTCCGAATCCATATTGTGAAGATACGTAGGCATGGACCCCATGCCCCAATGGAATGTAGTCACACAATTTTGAGACTAAAATTTAGAATTATTCTGTTAGACTGGATATTCCCGGAAAAGTCTGAAAGGCTGCTAGGTTAGAGCATCCCTTTGTTGAATAGAAAATCAAGTAGTTTCAAGGTATGTACATACATTGCGAGTTGTAAATTTTGTGTGTCATTGTGGGCATGTTGAATGTTGACTAAAGCAATTTGGCAATCCTATTTCTGTAATATTATTGGTTTCTTTTGATGTATCATGAGGCACTCACATGTTGGATATTTAATTAGAAACCACAGTGTTTACGTTTGTGAGTCGGATCTTCTTGTTCGGGGACCAGTCGTCTGTTGGCTGCAGGTCAGTGCGTTTGTTGATTTGCATATTGCTAAGTTTCACCAAAGCTTTGTGTGTTGAGGTGCCAGTAAGTTCAAGTGCCATGCCATGAGTTAGTAAGTTCAGTAAGTGTGAGTGCCGAATGCTAGAGAAGTAATATTAAGATAATAATATGGAGTTAAAAATACATACACAAACAACTTTTGGCTGAGGAATGGCTGAGGAAGCCATGAAAAAAAAAATAGGAAAAAAAATTCATAATTTTACTCCTCTCTCGCTTTCCTCCGTCTGGGCCCGTGGTAGAATTTGGCCCTGGGTTTATGTCTACCGATCGTAAGAGGCAAGAAAATGATGTAGTCTTCTTTCTGCTTCCTCCCCTTAATTCTTTTGAATGTTAGTCCTCCTACTCATCCTCTTGCTTGTCTCTTTCCTTCAATAATGCCCCAACGACTTTCGACCTAGTTGTTTCTTCTTTTATTCCCACATTGACATATTCATGTCATATCAGTGTCTCGATAACTAATCGAGGTACAATTCTTGTTATTTTCTATCCCTGCCCTTTGGGTTTTCTTCACAGTGCCCCTTCAAGGATGTACATTGGAATAGATGTTACCTGTCCTGTACACCGTATGTGGAGAGCTTACACACTGCTTTCAATCAGACCCATTCTATGCAGGTGCTCTGCTTTGCCAGCAAATCATGCCCGGTATCGTAAGAGTTGTGCTGTAGTTGTACTTCTCTTAGGGCCGGTCTTACAATCTCCTTATAAGAAAGTTGTTCGTAGCAATTAAGCCAGGGTTGCCACTTTCAAGGATTTTATCCTTTTCTCAGGATTTTTAGAGTGTCTCAAGGATAACAGGATTTTGGGCAAAATCTTAGGATTTTCTACTGTCTTTAAAAAATACATTAAATTAATACATTTTTAAAAATTTAGCTAAAAAGCAATGTAGACAGTAAAAGAACATCAGGTACTAGTAAAAATAAACATAAGTGACTGCATAACATTTCCCGCAAGTGGTAGTTATGGTGAGTAAAAGTACTTAAAACGTTAAAATATATTCGAAGAAAATTCCGATTCTTATGCGTTTCTGCACGTAATGTTAACTAGATTCTCGAAAATCAGGCTGGCATAACATATTTTGGCATGAAACCTGAAAATTTGTAACATTCCTTCGCAGTTATAATATGCTAATGCTGAATATAACGGTTTTCAAGGATTTCTCAGGATTTTTTTAGTTTCTTTCAAGGATAAAAAAAATTGACTTGGTGTCAACCCTGAATTAAGCTATTTGTAGGATTTCAAGAGTTTTGATTGGTCGTTGCCTTGTATTATCTAACTTGCCACAATTTAATCCATTTTTCATTTATTTATTTATGTATTTATTAGGGATGCACACGATAATCGATATTATCGTTCGATATTCGATATGCAATAAAATTTCGATTATCGATAATACAAATATTATCGAATGGTCTGTTTTTTTAAAAAGCGGGTTCGTAAAGCATTATTTCGTTCTTCTCGGACCTTTCTAGTATTGAAATACTCAAAGATACTGCCAAAATACTAGGCCTCGGGCCTCGTAAAATGTGATTATACTCTCAGCAGTGTCACGTCAGATGTGTCCAAGTAATGTTGCCATATCCTTATGTGCTCGATTAGGCGACATATCACTGAAACTGTAAAAGATTACTTCAATTTTGTAAATTTATTATCGTTCGATATTATCGATCGATAATGCAGTCATCTTTTCGATTATCGATAGTTTTTATTTTATCGATGTTCATCCCTAGTATTTATGTATTTATTTATTTATTTATTTAGCCTATATATTTATATATTTTTATTTATTTATTTATTTATTTATTTATTATTTTATTATTTTATTTATTTATTTATTTATTTATATATTTATTTATTAATTAATTAATTAATTTATTTATTTATATATGTACCTTTTTTTTAATTTAATATCTATCCTATTCAGTTATAAAACTGATTTACAAAGGAGGACAATGAATAGAACTATGCAAATGTTCAATAACTTCTGCATTACAGGCTGATTTCAGATGTGTAAATTGTAGGTAGGGCTAAATTGTGTGTAGGGCTTGACTAAACTGTATCCTGCAGTCTCATAATGTACCCAATGTTTTCGAGCTAGGTATCATACTTGGGTACTGTGATAATGTTGCAGCTGGCAGTCGAGAGTCGAACCGCAACTTGTCAGTTTGGTGAGACAGTACTTCAGAATGTTATTGACCTCTACGAATATAGACTTGAAGATCGTCAAGGAAAGAAGGTAAAACAATAGCCTACATTTATTCTAATGGTTAAATTAATTTAACATACCAGTAGGCATATATCTTCAAATGAAAGCCACGATATTAATGCAGTAGTACATATTAAATTCTCATTATCTATTTTTATATCCTTTAACTTTTTTGTTTGTATTGAAATTTCAAAGTAAGCATGTTACATAACATAACACATAACACTGACATATTATGTAGAAATCATTATCATTATTCATTTTATGGTCAAGTGGATGTTTTCTAGACCAAGAATTGAGAAAATGAGAATATATATTGTATTGTATTGGGTCAACTGTTTGCTCAAAATGCTCTTCTTGCCAAGAATGCTCTATTATCAGTGATGTATGGGTTGGATTCAGTGTGTTACAGTGCTGAGTGGCAAATAATAAATAATATTTTAACTGTTAGTGTAGGGCCTACTGTAGGCATACAGTAACTCAATTCCTAGAACAGCCAGACTTTTATGTGATTTTACCTTGAAATAAGAAAACATTTGTGTCTGTAAGTGTAGTATAACATACCCTAAATAAATGACAATATAGGCCTGAGTTAGAATATATTCAAGTTCCTTATAGTATGTATTTACTATTTAGTATTTACCTACAAGATGGGTTGTAGAAGGTTCCAGAATTTTTTTTTCATTTTATGTAGAAGTCTAAGCTAAACGTATTTTGTTGTTCCAGAGTCTTATTTTTGAATTCTTCTTACTACAAGTGAATCTGCATCATCCCCATGGAGTGAAGGAGGGGGAAGGTGCATCCTATGCTTTTAATTGGGAGCACTGGCGACAACATCTTAAGTCTATCTACTACATAGTAGAGACAGAAATACGCCACATTCAACGCGTCAAGTATAATGCCAGTAAACGACTCACTCTTCCAAAAAACTTCTTACAACTAACATCTAATGTTTGTAAACAGGTATGTGACAGTTTTTTTCTAATTGCAAGTTTTCAATTATAATAAATCAAATTTATGTTCTGTAGTAGTTTTCTGCTTATTATTATGACACCATTATTACGCTATATATACCCTATATAAAAATGAATGTTTGTTTGCTTGTTTGTCCCGTATGCGTTTCTTTTCTATACCATTCATCCAATTGTGATAAAACTGTGGTGAGTTGTTGTGCTCACGCCCGCGAAGATTCTTGAATGAGTACAATCCCCCACCCCCCCCCCCCCCACTGAGACACCAACATGCAATAATGCATTCCTATACCATTCATCTGATTAGGTCTATGATGAAACTTTGGTGAGTTGTTGTGCACATGCCTGCAAAGGTTTCTGAATGAGTACACCCCCCCCCCCCCCCCCTTCCTGTATGCATCAGATGGAAAACAAAAAATATAGTACATAAAAAAGCACTTCAATAAATAGAATTAAAACGCAAACACTTCCTTTCTTTCAGTGGCATTGCAATGCATGCTAGTTACTCGCTAGTTATAAAAGTTCAACACAAGTTTAAAATTTTCGTATGCATTCTTTCCTTCCCGATTTGTGAGGTGTTCGTTCCATATCGGTGGATGGAATCAAAATTGTTTTAACCATTGGCGTATGTAATGTAACATTGGTGGTGTAATCTACAGGGCTGGTCGTCCATTTATATTTTATATCAATATTATATGGTTTATGGTGGTGGGAGGGGGGGGGGGGGGGGGGGGGGAATCAATATTGCTTGGTTGGTAGGCTATTAGATTACTGTATTGTGTGATAATTTATGTGACATCATCACCAATAATAATAATAAAATAAGTACAAACAAAAAACAAGTATAACTGTAACTGTACTCAGGAAGTGTTCGACTTTGAAAGCTTGTCTATTGTTGTTAACTCCAGTTTTAGGGCCAGATTTGACGTCATCAACAATGTACCCTCCATTAATTGCTTGTTAATGATTGTTAATAATGTCAGATTTTAAGAACAATTTTTGAAAGGAATGCTAGATTCACAATGGGTCTAAGCTAAGTTGAGATTTAAGATTTACCTAGTTGTAATTAAGACTTAGTAGATGACAAATCCAAATCTGAATTTTTTTCAGTCAGTACTTGATAGGGTTTTTCATTTTATTAGGCCTTACAGATAAAATAGATAATTTTTACTTTTTTATTAACAATATATGGAGGACAAATAATTATTCTATACACGTAGGGCTATACATTTTCCAGAAACTGTCTGGAAATTTGAAAATTTTCCAAATTAAATTTCTCCCGAAAAGCAACACACTAAAGAGTACAACACTCTTATGGGTGTTTCAGGTGTTTGCAAGCACTACCAACTTCCTGGACGTGACCGAAAGCAATGCCGAGAGCGAGGTCGGTAGCAAGCGTAGGCGCGTCGTCGTGGGCATCCGGGCCATCATGGACAGCATCACCACCTCGTCCAACAGCGGAGTACCTCACGAGAGTTGGCCCTGGCTCGCCGTGCTCTGTCACCTCTTCGACAAGTATCCGTCCGTCGTGGAGCCTTGCGACTTCCTCCCGTTGTTGCAACTCATGGCGGAGTTGCAGAGTACGTGCAAGGATGCCGTGCTCATGAATTATCTTTGCCAGTAAGTGCACACACAGGTCTAGGTCTAGCTTTAAGATTGTTTGTATGTATTTGTTTCTACGAAAATATTTGAGCATCTGCAGATACCAAGGGACGAGCAGCACAGTGTAATCCGCCTGGCTAGCTCCAATCACATTAGACCAGCTACAACAATGATGTCACTGTAGATGCACAATTTCCAAGGTTCAGGTATGATTTGGGAAAGAAAAAAGTAGAGCCACAGCTTACCTGAAGAGTGGTGGGTGGATGCGTGCGGTGAAGAGTACGTATACATATTTACACACAGAAAGTCGAACGTTTCGACCTACGTGGCCTTGGTTACTGACCGTTAGAGAGGACTGGCTAACGACACAACTATTTAAACTACTATTTACACAGTTATGTACAAGGCACTGTTGAGGTTGTGGTGGCGGTGTGGGAGGGTGGAGGGACCTAAGGCGTTGATGGCCTAGGCCTACCTTAGGTTGAGGTTGGGTTTTTGGGATGAGTTAGTGATGATTTGCATGATTTCTTACATGATTTCTATCAGCAAAAGCTCTGGGGCTAATTTTTAATCAGACTCTGGACTGGTCTCCCCATGTTCAACTAGTTGCCACTAAGCTATCGGCTGCTACATACATTATACGCAACCTACGCAAAGTAGTGAGCTACAACACCTTAAGCTTAGTCTACTATGGCCTAGTATACAGTCATCTGTCCTATGGCATCATCTTCTGGGGCAGATCACCACAAGCACGAAGAATATTTCTTATACAAAAAAAGAATAGTCAGAGCAATGATTGGGGCTCCGTTCAATACAACGTGCCGACCCATCTTCAAATCACTTGGTTTATTGGATCTACCATACATGTACATTTAAGATAAACAATGCAATGAGTGGCATTTAAAACTTGTTTACCTGAGAAAACTGTATAATTGAGAAAGGTATAAATGAAGTTTCCACTGTAGGTCTATTGTAGTCTTACTATTGAGAATTTAATTTCATTGGTTTTTATTTTCAGTTGCTGTGCTGCGTTGTTGAAAGTGGAGCCGTTTGTTAAGCCTAGTTTGCTCAATGCTGAGTCACTTGTTCCAATTTGGAGAAAAATTTGGGATACAACACTCAGGTAGTGTATCTAATATAATATATAGATATAATTATTAGATATGACAACGATTTTTTTTTCAAGATGGGTGTCGGCGACATTTTGCCGATATCGTATTGCGATACTGTATTGTTTTTTAGGCATCTAGATAGCAATATTGGATTTTTTTACAGTAATAAAACAATACATAAGAAATTGTAGTTAACACCCGCGATACACGATGGGAAACTCGCGATAGTTGGTTCGCGCGAGCTCCTCGCTACGAGTAGACTTGCACTTGATAGCATGGAACTTGCCGGCAGCCCGATACACGAGCAAGCTAGCTCGCGCAAGCTCGGAAAAATGTCCAACTTGTTCAACTTCCTAGCGAATAAAGTTAGCGAGCTCCAATCAAAACCGGTTATTTTAACACATGACCAGTGACACATGAGAATCTATTGACTCCACTACTGATGGAATTAATCATGTTTTGCCTGCGAAATAAAGTAAACATTGCACCATAACCTATAATTATTCAAACAAAGTAGTTTATACACCTGTGTCCTGCTGGGCCTAGTCTAGTAAACCAAAATTTGGCTAGGCCTATTCCCCTGTGGTTGTGCCATAGCTGACATAATTCAAGAATCAATTGCTGCTGTACATGCTGCAGTACACATTGCTGTAGTTAGTCCCCCCCTCCCCTTGGGATGTAATTTCAACTAGAAATTTTTTCTCCATGTACTGCAGTACACATTGTTGCACAGGGATAAAGCCTTTCTGAGTAGTGAGAAAAGAATTTGCGCGATGAGTCACGTCCGGCATCGGCTATTGACAGTCGTAAAACTAGGAACAAGCACTACCGAATAACATTCTTGTCAGAAAGAATTCCGGCTTCCAGTTACAAAATACACAGATGGATCCATTGTTTCTCGACAAACAAAAGGAATACGTGGTAGTGCAGCAATCCTGCTGATGGGGAGAGGCTTCATGATAAAACTGCAGCATGTACTGCAGACCATGGGAGAAATACTCCAAGTTGCTGACGATATCGCGATATCCTTGGGCGGCAGGGGGCGATGTGCAGTGACTAACTGCAGCGAATCGTACTGCAGGTTATAGCGGAAATAAATATTTTAAGTTGACCACGACATTGCGTTTTTCAATATGACTAGGAAAACGCTCTGTTTGACGCGTTGATAAGCGAGCGCGTCCATATCTACGAACGTTCTGGCGAAAAGATCTCAAAGCTAATACAAACAACAATTCACAACAATTCAAGAATGTGCATTTCAAAGTTATTTCTAATTTCCATAGCTATTATACTTCCCGATATTGTTGAATGCAGTGCAAGTGCACATTGCGTTGCTAAGAATTTTCGTTGTCATTTTGTCTAGTGTTTTTGCGGCGGTCCGCCACCGTTACTAACAGTTATTGAGTGTAACTTTGTAACTTTTCGAACGATTTTGCCTCAAAACTATACACCTTCAATCCACATCGAGGCTTGTGGATGATCCAAATTTCAAGTTGATCGGACTTTCCGTTCGACCGCTATCGACAGACATAAAAACAAAACAAAAAACAAACAGAATGAAGTGCCATAAGAGTCTAGTACAAAAAAAACAAAAAAAAAACAGAACGAAGTGCCATAAGAGTCTCGTGGAGACGCTCGCTTCGCTCGCTTAACTATTACATCAATATCGAAATTAACCTCGATTTTCTCGTGTTATCGATATCGTATCGATTGATCGATATTGTTGAAGATCCCTTATAAATATTATATATATATAGGGCACTAGCAACACCAAAAGACAACAATGAAACAAATGAATTGAATCGATGGACACACAACAAGCTGTCAAAAAATAATTTCTTCTGATTTTGGAAAACAAAACAAAAACAAACAAATACACATACAAAACTTTCAGTTAGTCGTTGTCTATCATTAAAAGTTTTAAATGGCGAGCAGTTACTATTGCTACACTTGTTTTTATTTCTATGGTTGCAATTTTATTATTTTGACATCTGATTGTTTGTCCATCAGTTCAATTCATTTGTTCCATTGTTGTCTTTTGGTGTTGCTAGTGCCCTATATATATATATATATTGCACCTTATAGATGTTTAGTATTTACAAGGTTTGTCTCTAACGATAGCTTGTCATATATTGATGTGTAAGTATAATTCCATTATATTGTCATTATACTTTTTGTATTGCAGAACTGTCGGCTTGAATCAAAGTGAAGAAGGAAGTCACCATCTTCTTCAATCCCTTGTTGCTCATGGTATGGCAAGAACTCCAACTGCATTATTGCAGATGTTCCTCTCCGGTGCTGTGCAACTTTCAACACACAGTCTCAAAACTTTAGAATCCGTCTGCCACTATTGCAACATACCCGAACATATCGAAACACAACTGGACACCCGGCAAGTGCCAAAGAATAAACCAGAATCTGTGAGAAGTGCCCTATTAGATTGGGTCTTTCCCAGCACTGAAGACAATCTCAACATTACCAGTGTATCTACACATCCAGCTTTAATATCTAAAGTTGTAGTCGATCTCCTTGTAAAAAATAAAAGAAATAGACCTACCCCAAGAGACGTTCCTCCACACCCGAGAACAATTGAAGAGGAATATGCATTAAGTGCGTTTGAGAATGGTCTCCTAGTTGATAACCGATTTTTGAACCCAGCACAAGATGTTCTGCAAGAACAGCCTCTAGTCTATGCCGATGTGAAGGAAAAGCTCTTAACAATTTTAGAACGGCTTTGTGTTCCTCTTCTAGAAGCAAGAATTCCTACTGCTGAAAGGTGTTTTGTTGCTCTAAAGAATCTCATAGTTCAAATACACTTGCTTGCGTGTATCTTGTCCAGTATTTTGAATCTCGAATTGCAACCTTCAAGATATCTTGTTGAGACAAGGTAAGTGATCATCACTGATCAATCGGATTTATTCTTCCTATGCCAAATCTCTCCATCCCCACCAGCTCACTTTAGATATGCTCTTGAACTAGTAACTGTCAAACTACCATCTTTGATAAAATGTCTCCTATTTATTTTATATGTTCAATTTTTCTTTTAGACTG
The DNA here is from genome assembly GCA_945910005.1 of Isoperla grammatica. Classification (NCBI taxonomy): domain Eukaryota; kingdom Metazoa; phylum Arthropoda; class Insecta; order Plecoptera; family Perlodidae; genus Isoperla; species Isoperla grammatica. Next base: position 41,604,144 of record OX246737.1, on the reverse strand, counting down.
ATAGATGTGCTCAACCAGCTTGTTGCAAAACTTGCTGAACCTCTGAAAGAAATTCTTATGAACACAAGGCACGACTCTTATACTACTGATTCACTAATCCTGCTGACTAAGCTGACTCATTTATATAAATGTGAGCTACAAGATGACATTGCAAACGAACTGCGAATGGCAACACCCAACGGATTACTTCAAACATTGTACGATGTTGCCAAGAACAAGTTACCTCAAGATTCTTGTAACTATGGTTAGTGGATTTAAATTTTCAAGCCATGATATTTTTGTCTTGCTATCTGAAGGCATGGGATGGGTCCTTTTTTTTAAAAACATTCTTAACCCTGCATTACTCGCGTGGGGTATATATTACCTAAGGATGCGTTATGACAAATAAATTCATATCGATAATCGCATTTTTTCCCACAATATATCACGATATATCGTGATAATATCGTGAGCATATAATAATATCGCGATACGATATTATCGCGATAATAGCAAATAAATAGCGCATTGTGATTGTAGCCGATGGCCAAACAAACCGGTTTGTCGGCTGGTGAAGGACGGGATGGGTGGGGGGGGGGGGGGGGGGGTTGAGGCAGCGGAGCAGTGAAACGTAGATTTGGATCTTGAAAGATGTCAAACAATGCAGACTTTTCGGAAGGAAGTCAATGAATGAGTGCAGGTAATCGAGGCCTAAAAATAGTCCGTCTTCCTTTAGCAAGCGGCTCATTTTTAAACAGAGATGTTGACACGTTCAAGTTAACCGGTAGACTGAATAGAATACAGTAAGGGGCGGTGGACACACGAAGTGGAGTTCTATTTTTATTTTTTAGTGTAGAGCGGGCGGTCTGTCTGCTAATGATGGCGAGTCAGTTTCGTTCTGCTGATCTTGAATTACACATTGACGACTACTGTGTTACCGCCAACATTGCGTGCGGGGGGGGGGAACAGCAGCATGCAAACTTTGCCAAGGGATGCTCGGCTAACATCAATAGAATAATCAAATAACCGCCATGCGAAATTGTAAACTATGACGATACCATGAAGTATTAACAATTTATCATGATACTGGGTGCAAAATAATATCGTCATGAATATCGCGATACGACGGCGCATATCGTATCGTATCGATATACGATATTATCGATATTTATCGATATACGATTATCGTCCGCATCACATTACCCCAGTGCTGCAAACTCTAATGGTTCTCAGTAATATTCAAACTTACCGCTCTCTCCTTCTATGTATTCTCAAGTAAGTCTATCTTTTATGTTTTTCTACAACAAAATGTTAAGCAGGGCTTTTAGTTTTAATAGGTTACATGATTGAAAATGGTTGGGGTTTCCATGATCCCACGCGATGACTGGCGCTAGTTTCAAACCGCTTTAGACGGTTGGCGGGAATGAGTGTAAGCAGGTGTAAGGTTGTTGTTTCTCCAGTAAAAAGCGTTTTGAATGCTGTTTGGTATGTAATCTCCATCATAATTATATATCCTTATATTAAGTTATATAAATCCCCCTTTTACCTTTGAATTTATAACAATAAATTTGTATTTAGTTATGCACTCACAATTAGTAATTATCTAATGCTTAAATTTCTAGGTTATGTTTAAATTAGGCATAAACCGAAGTAAGTCAACAAAACAAAATGAAAAAATTTGAGCCGAAAATGTTTCTACTATAGAAATTCGGCAATTAAATGTATTACTGTAATTTCAAAGTTAAATATGTAATGTTTACAAAAAATAAAAATTTCAGCCGTTTAAACTCCTTAATTGATGTTGTTATCTGAAAGCAGTAGTAGAATACATTCCAAGTAACTAAAATATGTGAACCCTACGTCCAAACTCCATCACAACTCCAAACTACAGGTAATTCAATTTGGGGTTATATATACCCCACGCGAGTACTGGCGTTAAAAAAAACCACGCGAGTAATGGAGGGTTAAGACATGCAATTTCTATTGCATCTGGATTCTGGATTCCATTTTTTATTGCACGTGTCTTCAATACTGCTACGTTGCTACTGTAGTTGTGTCACGTGCAGAGATTATTCTTTAACTATGTATATCGAGTGTGGTGCATGGAACCGACGATAGAGTGCGTTACTAATAAGTAAAAGTAATAACACTACATATGACGCTACCTATCTGCATTGTGTCTGCATCTTTCGACTACAGCCTTCTGGATGCGTCAATTGGCGACATTGACGGTCTACTGATCTCAACCTGAGTTGATAAAGACGTTTTCCCTCCAAGCGGGAGAACTGCTCTATTGACTCTGATCTCAACCTAGAGGGTTCTTAAAGTTGGCTCAGTACATGGACGTCGACAAGCGCCAAGCGCCGGAAGTGGATGATCCGACAGATCAGGGCGAAGCGGCGCTTGCAAGCGCCGAAGTTGGTTGGTTCCAACTTCTTCGGATCATCTTCTTCCGGCGCTCGGCGCTCGTCGACGTCCATGTACTGAACTAAGCATTAGCGATGCTGATTGACCCGTTCAGCAGGCTGTGATTCCAACGATTTTAGGAAACGCACGTCAGTTTTGTGATGGTATCGTATCTTTTCCTATGAACTTCTTTGACATTTCTTTGGTTGCTAAACAAATAATGGCTTCCAATAAAACTGTGAATGTCACACTTCGACTGCCTTCAAAGTTAAACACAACTAATTCGGCACTAAATGTTGCAGATATGATCTCTGGCGGCGAAATCGTGAAGTAGTAGTTAGAGGGCAACAGAGCCGCTGGATGTCATTTGTCAGTGTCATTTGTCAGTGTTTATTTGAGAATGGCAACGATTCCAAAGAAACATATAAGCAATATTGTTGCGTTTTGTATCCAAGATGCCTTTGTTATTATGGAGATTTTGGATCAGGGCTGATGTTTGTAAACACACACCAAGTATCCGAAGTTCATGTTCTGATCGTAATGTTAATTAACCACATGCAATTAAAAGGCCACCGATTAACACTGTCTCTCTTCATTGAGGTTCCTTTGGGCTCTATTTGCTTTCAAATATATGTATTTTCCAGAATAAAGTTAAAAACTTACTTTGTGCAATAACATGTTTAGGCGGATCCATGATCTCCTGTCAGTCAGATGTCAGTTTGTTACCCTCGAACTTTCAGCCATGTTGCACAGCAGTGGTGCTATCTCTTGACACATTTAGTGTCGAATTAACCATAATTTTATGTAGGCCTATGTGTACATTATTGTAATGTATTGCCAAGTTTTTCTTCAGTATATCCCTGGGGTCTATGTAGCCGAGGATAACCTTCAATCCATAATCATACAAACAAATATAACCTAACATTTTAGAAAATAAGAAAGTGAAGTGTTGCAGAAATGAACGGTCGACAGTCTACCCTATTTCAAAGTTCCACATTATATCGTTCACCCATTGGTTGACTGCCTGCAATAAGCTGCAATATTGCTGCAATTTTAATCTATTCAACGTCGTATGAAAACATGTGCTTTCAGCATGAAGGAAATACTTTGACTATAAAAAATTGCGTCCAGATGCAATAAAAATCGCACATCTAAAGAGCGCTTTACAGCCTTAGCTAAAAGTGGCAGGCCTACTACTGTAGTGTAATTTGTTTGTTTTTGCTCAAGGTGTATACAAATTGTTTTCAGTTTGGTCGTATAGCCTATGTGTTTGTTTTACGTCTAGTTACGATCATTCAAGGATTAACGAATTTTTATTTTTGATTATGGCTTAATACAAATACTGTAGTACAGGGTTGTAACTAAGTAATTTTTATAACCCTAAGGAAATACTTCAATAAATACGTGCTTGAGCAAGATAAAGAAGAAAGGGGGGAAGTGTCAGGCATAGCTGGCTGGCTTAGGTAGACCCAAGGCCCAAATCGATGGTGGGAACCTCCCACCTCCTATGGCCCTACCCAACTTCATAGTTGGAAACAGGGACAGATGTTGATTATTTGAAAGTGATGAGAATACATATTTGTCTTGGTTGTGTTTTTCAACGGTGTGAACCCAAAGTGTATTTAAAATCTTTCTACATGTATGCAATAGGCCTATGTTATGGTTAAGGTTGTTTATGAGTGACATATTGCCAGACTACTACTACTGTGCTTGTTTTCTGTACAGATGATGTCGATGAAGATTATCCAAGTGAACATGGGCTGAAGAAGATGGAATCATGGGAACATGGTAACATGAACATGGATGAAGAATCTCCTCTCTTGTCTGGTAACTTGCTTAGTGACACTGAGAGGATACAGGTGATGGCAACGGCTGTTCTTTGTGCTTTCATATGCAGAACAGGTACTGTACCATGCGTTTATATATTGCAGGTTATCTGTTTGCTTCTCACATTAAAAGACAAACTATTATTTCATATTTAAGAATTTAGATAAAATACTTACTGTGATGTTTTGTAGAATCATCAAATCCCACTTCAGGCAAAACGTTTTTTAACTTCTAATATGGATTCAATTCTATCACTTCTTGGCTTAGGAATAAGTAAACGGTGACTTTGGAGCCGTCCTAGCAAGGAAGCACTCAATAAATTCAAAGTTGTTCTGAATCGGCCTTGTTGATTCTGGCATTTGTCCGCAGGTGTTCGCACTGTCCAATCACTGATTCATGTGTTTCATATTTGACATATCGATCTTTGATTGCTTATCATCGCTCACTCGTCGATGGTATTCGGAGCCTACAGGGTTGGTTTAGTTGCTTTAAATTAAAGTCACCCACTGAAAATCAGTCTTGTTACTGAGTGAGTAGACTTTTTTTTTTTTTTTTGTCCTGTGCAGAGTTGGCCTCTTCAACCATTCTTCTTTCTTGCCATCCAATACAAGGCTGCCTCCTTCTCTGACCTGCTCATTGAGTCGGGCAGGGAGTCAATGTCCTTCTTGAGGGCGGCGCATCTAAATAGGTGCGCTCTGTCTTGATCTTCCAACTCACACAATCTACAGGTGCCCGGTTCGTTGCTAATGTTGAAGCGATGCAGGTGGAGTTGCAAAAGGTCATGACCGGTTGCAAGCCGGAACTGGGCGGTGGCCGTCTTCCTTGACCAGTCTTTGTCTGGCCCCTTCTTGATCTCCGTCCACCAGCTTTTTTGTTGTGCGGCCTCTTCCGTGGTGTTGCTGAAGATCTTTTTCGTGATTGACTTGATCTTGGTTTTCACGTTTTGGAAGGAGAGAGGCGCTGCTGGTGGTTGCGGTGCTTTTGTGGCACTCTTGGCCAAGAAGTCTGCTTTTTCATTCCCCATGATGTTGCAGTGGCCAGGGATCCATTGAACCTCTATCAGTTTGTTTTGCTGACGGAGGCTGACAAGGGCGTTTTTGAAAAGCAGCGATTTGGGATGGAGGTTTGCTGCTTGCGATACGTATTGGATGGCTGAGACGCTGTCGCTGAGGATGACAAACTTTGACTTGTTGAGGGGGAAAGCAGGGGTTTCGGCGATTTTTTGGGCCGCCCTGGCGATGGCTGCAACCTCGGCGTCAAAGTATGTTTCGCCGGCACCCATTGGAGTGGCTTCGTCGAAGAAGATGCAGTGGATGCCATAGCCTGTTCTGTTGGTGACCGAGTTGTATGAGCCGTCCGTAAAGATGTGCACCCATTCCTGGAGAGGAAAATGCCTCTTCAGGTGCTCCTCGGCAAGCTTTTTCAGTTCTTTGTGGTTGTGGTCGTCTTTCTTTTCAATGCCGTCAATTTTTGTCCCCGGGGCGAGCTGATTGAATTTGTCCGGCAGAAGCTCTGGAAGTTGAACATCAAGTGGTTGACGTGGTGCTTCCAGAAGCACAGGACAGTTTTTAATCTTCAATTGGTGGACTGTTTCAGCAAAGTTATTGTGTGCCTTGACTTTCGAGATTGGGTGGTTGAGCCATTTGTTTGGGTCGAGGCACGCCAGTTTTTCATGCAGTTGGACAGCTCGCTGCTCTCTTCTCAGCTGCAGAGGTTCAATTTGGCTGTACCACTCCATGGCGACAATCGAGGTGGTTTTTACTGCTCCCGTGATGAGGCGCAGGGCTTGATTGTGGACTGTTGATTGTAGACTGTAAATACAAATTTATTTATATTTATTTATTTTATTTTATGAAGCTTGCAGGTAGGCAACTCGGGCTACTAATCCTACATTTTCCATTTTGTCTATTATACACTCACTCAAGGGGTGAGTGACAAAGAAATGTTACTGTTGGTAAAAATCTGTTTTCTTGCATGTCAAAAATTGACAAAATTTGACATTTGATGACAAAAAAACAAGATCTGTACGTCTGGCCGTACGCCTCTACATGGTGCCCCCCCTCCACCCCCCCAAGGTCTTCTTTATGGCACTGCATCTTACATTGATACTGTTGCACTGCAATGTAGGTCCACATGTTTTAATATTTAGTTATTTACCTCGTTGATTTTGCAGGTAGCCAATCATCAAGTAGCCGTGAAAATACTATTATGTCGAAACTCCTAAATGCCATTGTGACGGACAATTTACAGTGGAGCATTTGTGACTTTCAATCATCTGTCAAGATTGTGCGCAGTGCATTAAAATTCTCAAACTTAGATCCAGAACAAATATCCTCTATTTTGACTGCACTGCAAATGATGTGTCGTTCACGTCATAAGGATGCTGATGCTGCTGTCATCATCCTGTCATTGTTGCAAGGTATTATAATTTAATGAAGAACTAGTATTAATCATATTAGCCTAGGTTATGAATTATCATAAAAAATTCTCACTAGGGACTGTGGATTATATCAGGCCTCTTCTAAGTAGTCAAATGTAGTAATGATTAATGAAGAATCATTACGTCTCGTTACAGAGCTGTTGTAGCTAGAATTAATTTATAAATTAAACAGCATGTCCTATATATAGGCTACAGTAACTACGAGAGTAGGCCTAACTATAGTGTCATATAAACTTGACTTTTAGCATTCTTAAACAAACTTTGAATAAATAATTAACTCTTGTGGATTGGATGGCATCCCGGGTAATATCCTTGCCAAATGTGCAAATCTTATCGCGGTGCCCCTTGCCTTCGCTATCAATATGTCATTTGAATCGGGCACTTTTCCCAGTGTCCTGAAAAACTCCATGATCATCCCCGTGCACAAGAAAGGGAAAAAGGATGAAGTTAATAACTACCGCCCAATCTCTCTTTTATCTTAATTTTCAAAAGTATTTGAATCTATCATGCTGTCCCGTCTGTCGTCCTATTTGGCTAAACATGATATTTTGAGCAACAGCCAACACGGCTTTCGTGTTAATAAATCAACCACGACAGCCATTTTCTCTCTACTATCCCCCCTCTACTCAGCTCTTGACAATGGTGATAGTGCCATAGGTTTATTCTATGACCTTAGTAAGGCTTTTGACACCCTTGACCACCCCCTTCTCCTGTCTAAACTCACCTCAATTGGAATCACTGGCCCTGCACATAAATGGATTTCTTCTTTTTTATCAAATCGCACACAATCTGTTAGAGTTATTTCAAACGTGTCGAACAAATCCTTCTACTCCGCTCCTCTCCCAGTCTCAAATGGAGTCCCCCAAGGATCTATCCTTGGTCCCACTCTCTTTCTCATCTATGCTAATGATCTCCCCGACACACTGAACAGATCGGCTCCCCATGGATTAGTTAAAAGATTCTTGTCCCAGTTTGCGGACGACACCACTAGACTTCTTACATGCCCGAGAAATGATGGAGCTCTACTCATATCCGAGGCTAATAAACAAGCTTCTTTGATGTCCACCTACTGTATTGAAAACCGCTTCACGCTTCAAGTCTCTAAGTCAGTGTTCCTCTATTTCCATAACAAACCCCATATTCCAAACTCCAGTCCTCTTATTCGGCTCAATGGACCCAGTGTTACCCGGGATGTCTCTACCATGTTTCTTGGCCTTATGCTTACTGATTCCTTGGACTGGTCACCTCACATCCAGCTTATAGCGTCAAGACTCCTTAGCAGTTGCTATATGCTTCAAAAACTTAAAACTATCGTCAGCCACTCCTCCCTTTTGCAAGTATACCATGCCCACTTCCATTCTATCCTATCATATGGTATCCTTTTTTGGGGCTCATCTCAACATTCTAATAGAACATTCATTATTCAAAAAAGAGCTATAAGAATCCTGGCAGGTATCTCCCGACGCCAGTCTTGTAGGGAACACTTCACCAGGCTTCGGATTCTTACTCTTCCATCCACCCTTATCATGTCTGCAGCTGTATTCGTTCGTGCCAACTCCGACCTATTCCCACTCAGTACTTCATGCCATTCCCACAAAACTAGATCTAGATCTAATATCTTTTACAAGCCCTTTAACCTTCATTAATTCAAACATAGCCCCCAATAGTAATACCAATGCATGAAAATATACAATCATCTGCCGCCATCAACAAAACAAGCAGCATCATTACCTTCCTTCAAATACAAACTTAAATCTTTCCTATTAACTAATTCATTTTATAATCTGGATGAATTCTTTGCTTTCTCCACTGCCCAACCCATGGATTAATATGATGTTGCTTACTATAAATGTTAATTTTAGCTTTCTTAAATACCTATTTTATTATTTTATGTCTGGTTTGTTGTACTTGTATACCATTAATTTTAAGATACTTATTGACGATGTCCATACATGTATTATGTATATGTCTGCGGACGAAATAAATTGAAATTGAAATTGAAATTGAAATTAAGGATGGGAATCAATGTAAAACCTCAATATCGACATCAAAGGTAATTAATCGATGTCCAATTGGGACATAGAAGTTGCCCAACATTGATGTCAAAACATAAAACATCAACGTCGAACAAACAAAAGTTGTTTAAAATAATGAAACTTTAGGCCTAGCCTCTGTAAGTACTACACTAATAATAAGACACAATACTTCATTGTGTGACTACATCTGCGTCGTAAAACGTAAATGGAAAGTAGGCCTATGTGTGCCAGTACTGCCGGTGGGTGGTATTCTGACTGTGAACTTGGACCTAGTGGTGCCAATTGGTGGCCTGCCTCCCTCTTGCTCAATGCCGTCGGTCCGGCAGTAGGGAAGACTCACCGTCGACCCGCTGGCGGCATTCACAGTCACTGCATTGAGGTGGGCAATACCTGCCTGACAAGATGTTATGGTCCTAATATGAATGTAATTTTATTATATTTTGTATTGTTACTTGTTAGTTGTTACCATACAAAAAAATAAAGTGAAAGAAATAAAAGTAAAAAGTTACATTCGATATTTTTTTACAAATGATCGATGTCGAAATTCAGATGTCGTTTCTTAAGGCCGGGTTAAAAACTCTTAATAAGAAAGTTATTTGTAGTAATTAAGCTATATATGGAGGATTTCAAGGGTTTTTATTGGTGGTTGCTATGGAGAAAACAAGTTATTTGACGAATAAGTACTGTAGTTATTGGGACATTGTAAGAGTGGACCTTTTCCTTACAAATTAATGCCTTGTAATTTGTATTAAATACACTCCAATTTTTCAGATTTATTTAAACGCCTTGACAGTTTGGATTCCGATGTTCTCAGAGCCAATAGTATTGTATTGCTAACGGCATTCAACAAAAATATTAAACAACGGAAATACGGACCTAAAGTATGCGTGCAGTATATCAAGTGTTTGGATGAGATTGCAAAAGTAAGTTTAGTTGGAACAGTAATAGCAACAGTTGGGTTATGTGGCTTATTTTATAATTAGGAATGTGGCCGATTATTTTTAATCGATTTGAAATAGATTAATCGTATACCGTATTTACCCGAATAAAAGACGACCTCGAATTTCCTCTATTTTCAAGAATTTAAAAGTGAAAAAATAAAAAAATCATGTTCATATTAATAATCTTAATACGCGAAGTTAGAACGACCCCCGCTACTTTAACTATACACAACGGAAATAATTAGAGTCTTAGATTCAGATAAATACGGTGCTCAAAATCACGATAATCGTATGATTTTATTTCATCCCCGAAATTGCAATTTTTCTGTCGTTTGTTTAAATCATCAGTTGACTTCGTCCCTTAACCATCTCGTTCTTACTCATTCATACTGTTGAATATAAAAATGTATGAAGTACAGTAAAAGTTCTTTATAACAAACTCTTGGGAACCAGATTATTATTTGTTATAAAGAACATTTCTTTATAAATATTGTACCTTTACATTGCATAAGAACCTTTGTCCTTTTGGGACCTCAAAAACAGTTTGTTGTACACATCATTTTTTTTTTCATCATAATTTTATTCGCATGTTTATACAAGTTCATATTTACAACATAACATTACATAGAAGTGGGGTAAAAAAAACAGCAAAGCCCACAAAGTTTAATTTTAAACTTGTTATAAAGACGTTTGTTATAAAGAAGTTTCACTGTATGATTGAAAAAGCTTAATTTTACTGTGATTTTTCATAAGAAGGCTAATCATGATGATTTAGTCCATTTCTTAATTAATAAGATAATTTTAATTAGGGATGACTTCGGATATCCGGAAACCGGTTCCGCGGTTCCATTTTTTGGAACCGGTTCTTTTTTTTCGAATGCTGTCGGTACGACACTGGTAAAAGCGCGCAGCGAGCCACCACAATCGTCGCCGCCGGTGTCGTCTGCTAATGTAGGCTGACCGGTCAACCCACCCCTACTGCACGCCAGTAGCTCTTTGTCTTTTGTGCCGCAAACAACGTGAGTGATTAGTTGACACTTGACAATGAGTGCTTCAAGTAGCTTGAAACGAGCGAATTCGTCATTTGTGTGGGACTATTGTACGAAAGTCAAAGACAAACAGGCTTAGTGTCACATAAATATTATGTGATATAAACAAAATTAAAATGTTCAAGAACCGGTTCTGAACCGGATCCAGCGCGGGAGGATCCGGTTCCGAATTATTAGATCCGAAGTCATCCCTAATTTTAATTAGCCTATTTTAATAGTGAGCAATTGTGCCTATTATTTTAATCTCACGATTATCGATTTTTAAATCATAGGCCTACTGTTCCTATCCCTAATTATAATATTAAAGTTGGGCAATCTTCCACCAACTTGGTTTGCCAAATTAGCTACCGGTAGTGTTAAATATAAAATATACAAGTTATTACTATCAGTTTTGGAAATAAAAATAACTAATTTTAAGATTTGTGTTGCCTGTAACTATATGACTATGCATGCTAAGTTGTAATAATATGTATTTAAAATAATAATGAAAATTTATAAGCTATGAGAAGGGCATGAATTAGACAATGCAGTAGAGCCAAGTTAATCCTTTCACTGGTATTCCTTGTTAATTCAAGCAGACCTTAACTGTAATTTTAAAATTCCTATACCTAGTCTTTTGTTTACCACTGGAAAGTGTTTAAGGCTTTAAACCATTAGTGGCTCCAAAATGTCTGCTGATTACTGAGCCAAATGATAGCATTTCATTCTTCAATTAGATTCTGCACTTTGGTATTTTTGTGATGCTTCAAAAGCAACCCTCATCAAAAAAATGGTAGTATTTAGTATTGTTATATGTTTATCATCTTTAATTACTGTAATGAATTTCACTTGAAACTAAAATTTTGTTTCGTTTGTTGAATGATTGGGCATTATTTATTTCTTTACAATTCAAAGGATTTGTTTTAATGTAACCATGTTAAAACTAGGTAGATCCCTCATTCTCATGGACACGATGGTCCTGTGGTTCTCAAGTGGGAGATATTCTGGATCAGTGTGTGCTTACACCAATATGTGAGGATGCTCTCGTTCATCTCATGAGTCCTTTCCATCAAGTACGAATGGTGGCGGCCACTTCAGTTGCAACTTTGTTCGACGGCTCGGCTGGTAAAACTCTAACACGTACAGAAAAACACCGTTGGGAGATGAACATGTTTGATAAACTGTGTGTTAGCATCTTGTCTTCCTTCGTAGTTGAGGTACGGAATCTCTTAATATTTCTAGTTATGCATAGTTACAAATTAGGTAGTTGTACTACTCAGTACTCATCCTACTTTACTTATGCCAAATATTATTTAAAAATTAGAAGGAACTATTTTATATATGTCGCTTTCTGTTGGTAGGGTTCTTTGACAATGCAGGCAAAGATTGATGAAGGAGCAAACAGAACTGCCAGTGCTCTACATTGTTTGGCTTCCTTGATTGTTGTCAGTCCTCGTTGTAGGAGAAAAGCTCTCCTTAAAATCTTGCAACTAGTTAAAGACAAGAATGTAAATGTTGGTAAGTTGGCCACAAAGGTCCTTTGATTGTTGTTTTTATCGAATGCTAAATGCGACGATTGCCTGTCGACATAACATTTAATCATCAGTTGTATATATATATATATATATATATATATATCAGTTGTTATCATCACATGTTACATGATAGTTATTCATGGGTTCACGGTGTCTCACGAATATAAATGTAAATTAGGCCAACTTTTCGTGAATTTAAAGTATCGTTTATCTCTCTGTGACCTATTTTTTGTGGACTAAAATTGACTACCAAAAGCAAGCTCAGTTGTTGGTTTGCAGTACCATAGGGACACATCATCCAACAGACCGGTAGATGTGTTATAATATGTAGTCCCTCGCATCTATCTAACTTAGAATTTTAAAATACATGTGTGTCCACTATACAACATCCAATGCAGTACCTACTCATATACTGTATGTCTTATCTAATTGAGCACCACAACACCTGTGCCACTGTTAACTTAGTGCACCAAACTGGTACAGTAGTACTCTATAGATTTCTTGTGATGTGGTGGTGTCTAATTATTTTTCTTCTTGTGATTTAGAATTGGTTCATAAAGTGTTAAGAATAATTGGCAGCACCTTGGGATTGGCATCTGTTACAAAGTTCATGGAAAACAACCTATACTATCTTCTAGTTCATTGGCTGGATGTGTCTGAGCTAACGGTAAGGACATTATTTATAATTATTATAACCCAATTGGTTTGAGTGGGTGCAAACAGGAAAAAGGTGCAAATAGGAAAAATTGGCATTATTTGTTCTATTTATAATTTGACTTTATTTGACTATATTCAGTTATACAACAGCTGATTTACAAAACCTGACAATTATTTTTTTCTCTGAAACATGCGTAACTCAAATAATAGTGCGGTCTTCTTGAATAGTAATCGTCATAATTGAACACAAAGATGTTTTGCAGACCATGCTTTCTAGTTGTCATGGACATGCTGTTTGACCAAGCTACCTTGACTTGACCTAATTGTTAAAACATCAGTGGACTTCATTATAAATTATTTATTTGCTTACATTTGTTACAAGAAAAATTAAATTAGCCACAAAAACACAGTCCAAGCACTGAATTCCTTCAAATAGATGTTAAATACTTTCCTTGAATACAGGGCTGTTGTTCGAATTATTTTAGCGGTGGTATTATAATCTGTAAACAAGTAGCGAATAAACTATTTGTCGTCACTCAATATAGTTTCACAGCATTTGGTTGATGATTACCATGGTGATATCTGTTTCAGCAGCTGTTATGGATACAGGATTTGTATATTTGTTGGTAGCAACATGCTGTGCTGTTGTTTTAATCATAATTAAGGATTTAAATGTTGATCATAAAGACCCAGCAATGTGTTTTATTTTACTTTAAGGAGTTCCCATGGCAACTGATGGACAGTTTTTCGGAGAAAGACTTCTTTTCGAAATATTGTGATGAGATTGTTCCGGTTCTGCTGCAGAAGGAGCAGAATGAAATGCTTTCGACACTTTGCCAGAAGATTAACCTCACTATGTCACAGTTAATGGAAGTAAGACTGACATTAATTATACTTGTCTATACATTTAAGTAGACTTTATAGCTGTGAGTTCCGTTATAATCACAAAGTTGGTTCTCTATTTTAAATGTGTGTACTTAAAAAAAGGCATTCTACCAGACAAGCATGAACTTTGACATTCTTATATTATTTTACAGGTGTGTATAATCCACCAAAATAATATGAAGATCAGTGTAATCTACATGCTTTTTTTAGTTGTTAATTAATTAATTAATCAATAAATAAGTAATAATTCGTGCTCTGACACTATGATTTAGAAGAGTGCAATACATAGGCTTACAATGTATTCTTCTAATTCTGAATATATTATTATTTACATTATGTATACTATTGTTATTTTGTTTATACAATAGGGAATATTCCTGTTAATTTGTTTCGTCGTTAACAAATTAATGACGACGTTATGAAGTCCCCCATTCCCCCCGTTCCTATTTTCGTAAATATTTTCAGTCAAGCTGAAAATAAGTAAGTTGAAAATGTCACAAATAATTATGGCGGGAAAAACAGGTCATGACGTCAGAACTGACTAAATATCAATCAGCCTATCACGCAAAGATAATCAAAGATCGTATTTATGCCAAATATCTCACTAAAATGAGTGTATTTATTGTTATTCAGTTCCAAAATGAATAATAATTGTGTCCAACAATTAGTTTACACCACTGGTGTGATTATTTGTAATAATGTAACATTATTTCAGTGTTTGATGGTAATTTTGTGCAGAGGTCGGACAACAATAAATACGTTGTTTTTTCGACAATTGTGTAGTGTTGCAAGAGGTTGATTGGCAAATTCATTCATAAACAGTAATGTTTAGTCTGTTATGACTTAACCATCCGTTTCACGCTAAAAGTCCAGGAAAGGCAACGTGTCAAACTTTGTAACGTTATAAAAATCGAACTGTGACATTTTGAAATGGAAAAAGTATGTTGCCAGTATTTGTAGATAAGGGCCTATCTATTTCATATGATCGAACCAATATCGGGAAATGTGGAATATTCCCTATTATGTTCCTGGGATTTGTAGATGAAGATCTCTCTATTTAATATATGGTACCAATATTGAGAATGAAGGACAGTCCCTATTCACCATATTGTTCTTTCTAAAGGTATCTGACATTCTACCATTGAGAATAATAAATACTTCTGACGGAATACAAAGAGCCTATAGCCTGTGAAACTCATGTTAAATCATATCAAATGTCTGTGTGATTGACACTGATTACAGATGTGCTCCCCTCAAGCAATTACTTGCCAAGTACAAAGAATGTACTAGACTGAAGCTTATATCAAGTGTATATTTGGTTACAGATGTGCTACCCTCGTGTGATAGCTTGCTTCTTACCATGCTTTGCCATCGACATCAACGATCCGTCGTATGGTGTCACCGATGCAGACAAGCGTGTTGCAAAGCACCTGCATGCCAATCTAGAGAAGCTGATGGGTAAACCCCATGTAGACAACCTAATGACCGAGCACTTGGGACAGATCATTGTCCATTTACTCCGACTGCTATTTGACTTGAAAGACTTGGTCCAATTATGTGGACCCCAAGAAATGCTTCCTGATCCTGAACTACCCTACTTTTCAGCCTGTACTGTCCGCAAGACTCTTGATTATCTGCAGGTATTGAAAAAATAAAGTAGCATAGGCCTACTCATGAATAAGCTAGGCTATTACGTTTTAGGTGTACTGTTGAATACAGTATATTTTTCTTATTAATCACTGACTTCAACACTAACATCACACAAATATTATGTCCAATTGTTGTAGTAATAAAGCACATTCCAACCTTGCTGCTAAATATGTTACAAAGTTGTGAGGTTGTTGTATTGGCATTAATCTTGATTTGGTCCACCCCAAATATTACATTAAGCAAAATCAAATGGGTGTACAATTTGTTGTCAATTTGCCATGCTCAGTGTTCCTATCTTTTCATGCTAAATGTAGAACTCGTACATTTTGTCCTCCCATCTCTTGTATGCAGCCTGCCAATGGTTTGAGGCAAGAACCAAGTATGGGGAGGGTTGGGGGGGGGGAGTAAACTGACAGTTAAATTCAATTGTGAAAGCAGGAATTTTATCTGAAACGATGTTATATCAATTTTTTACAAATGTAGGGACGTTAATTTAGCGACGTACTATCGCATTCGAAGGCGACGTATTATTAAGAGAAAATCATCTTATGGGGCTTCGCCGGGACTTTATCGAAACTATGTGATAATGCGAACGACATTGATTTGGACGACGTAATAAGAAGGTTTTACTGTACAGGACACTGGCCTAAATTTGCAGCGACACGTATGGAAAGTTGCTTGCAGGGTTAAATGATATGACTAAAATAATGACTTCCGATTAATTTGGTAACAATTATAGATGTAAATCATAATTAAGTCTACTACATATGTTTTCAATACACTGATGCGTAATTGCTAGCCTTACTAACACGTTTTAAAGTACGAAGCAGCAACAAAGCAGCCTTCATTGCCGTATCACCACTTGCCGCTAGGAGCATTAGTGTTGCGTGTCGCCATCTTCTCGCATGTTAAATATGGACAGTGTCTAGTATTATTTTACTATGGTATTTGATGATACTATCTTTGTTCCACCCTATTACAGTTTATGTTCAACAATGAACAATGAACTAAACAATATTGATTATTTTCGCAGGAAGGCTCTCCCAACCCTGACTTGCCACTCATCGAGTTCTTCGTAAATGAATACCCCCAACATATTCAGAAGATCTTGCTCTGTTTGTCAGTGGATATCAATGAAGCAGCAACCTTACAAGACAGATTGTTTGCTTTACACCGCTATGCTTTCTTTGCCGATATAATCTCGTCGTGCAACCCAAGAGAAATGGCTCAGTTTGTGTTGCGCGACATAACGCACACTCTGATATTTGTCGTGAAGAAGAGCTCAAGCAAACAGGAGAAGGTACTCGCGGCATCTGCTTGCCATTTTCTACGTACATTCTTTGGAAAGTGCCTCCCACGTCACGCTTCTATCTTGCAAGATTTTGTTAATTTGGTTGTTGGTATTTTAACACCTTTGGCAGTGCTTGAAGACAACCTTGGCAGTGAGGCTTTGAAGTGCATTAAACTCCTTATAGTAGATAATAAGGAATGTCTGGTGACTGCAGTTGGGAGTCTTAATCCATTCCCTAATAATGACGTGTTTGAAGAAGTGCAACAAGTTTACGAGACTACAATAAAGAGAGACAGCAGGTGTACACTAGAGGATCACATTAAACATTTTCTGGATGCGAGTGCTGGCAGGTTGGGGTCCAAAGCGGAGGGTTTACTGCATATTCGGTCAAAGGTATGTATGTACAAGTTATATATGTGTATACTGTATAGGAGACTAAAACTAACAATAGATAGTGCTGCTAAGCTACCTACTTATCTGCGCCATTGATGGTTTCAACAAATCAACGATGTAAATCTGCTCGTCATTTTGGTAGAAGTTTATTTGCTTGCCACCAGATTGTAGGTAGTCTATTTTGAGTGGCGTAAAGTATTATTATATTGCAACATACCATGGGAAAGAGTGTAAAAATTAAAAACTAGGTAGACACATTAGCCAATCAGTTTACTTATGATTTGCCATTAATTAGGCCTGTAAAAGAATGCCAGAACCAATGCTTAACCAACTTTCATAGTCAACACTCACATAGTTACAGTAGACAGTTCAAGAGTATTTTTGTCGTGTGCTTCTATACCGTACTTAACACGTTCACTGCGTAGCGATACACCAAGGGGCATCTAATCTATCTAATCTTTAGTACCAAAGTTTCACTTTGTAAATCTGTTGGTTTTTATTAGCATTCAAGAGCTTTTTAGTTTTTATTAATGTTGAGGGTTGTCAACAACGTAATCTAAATATTGTACTACTCTTAACTTGATAAAATTGCCAACAGCTTTCGGACAAGAAAAATGAGCTTCAAGTGATGTACCATGAACTTGAAGAAAGCCGAGGGTTTTCCGAGGACTGCGCTAATAGCTTACTGCACCAGCTTGTTTGTAAGCTCGTAGAACTGACGTCAGACTCTGATATTCGGGTAAGAGAATGAAGCTTTTTTTTTTGATTTGTGGAAATGTGATATTTATATTCTTCCAACACTACATGAACTATCCATGGGATATATAATGTAGAGAGCTGGATTTTGTCTAAATTATTAATTGATTATATCATATATATATATAATCCATAACCATCCATTAATTAATGTATTGTATAATTTGTATTGACAACTATTTATTGTAGATCAGGTTGGAAGCTTCTCGATGTTTGGGGGAATTAGGCCCGGCTGATTTGGGATCAATGGTTCTCAAACCAGAAGCAAAACAGGAGAGAGTCAACGATCCACTCCGAGCAACAACTTCTCTCGCTATCAGCTTACTAGTAGACTACTTGGTACATGAGGATATTGTTGTAGTGCAAGCAGCAAGTGCAGCACTGTATGCATTGCTTGCCACTAAGCATGGACAACATGCCACAGGTATGCCGTTTATTTTATCTCTGTCGTAAATTTGTTACTTGCAACCAAGTATTCTTTAATTTTGTGTTGCACTCACTGACATTTTATTGCCAATGTACTATATTGAATTATGCTACATTGACTTGAGTTGCTGACTTGTTACAAATTACCAGGGCCCGGATTCACAAGAGGTCTTCCTTTCGGCTGGGTCTAACTTTAGGACACTAGACTATGGCACCTCATTGACTGATACGGACGTGGACATACCCTCGACTCAACGCTGCTAAGAAACCCTAGGATATAACAAAAACTTGAGAACAAAATTTAGGCCTAATCTGAGTTGGTCTTGTCTTTGTTCAAACATGGTGGCAATATGCCTATGACTTTAAAGTGTGAACATAAATAGTAGATATCATTTACTTACCTTACCTTACCTCATTTACTTACCTATTATTTGTCTGTTTTAAAAATATGGAGGTCTTAGAAAACAAAACTCTAAACTTGGAAACACTGCCTTGCAATATTTCAAGTTCACTGGGATTTCCACGAAATTATCTATCAATCGGGCTGTGTAGTAGGCTTACCATGGATTTGTAAAAGCACCTATGGTACAGTAAGACTTAGGACCTGACTTAAGACCACCAAGATAAGACTTAGTGTGATTCCAGCCCCAGGAATATAATCACTAATCAGGATCATGTCTTTGTTTCATACTCTGTGCTTTTTCAGATCGAAAGGACAGCAAATTCGTAATTCCTTTTAAAAGCGCTGAAGCAGTTGGAGTTACGAATCCAAAGATAATTGTCGATCTCGACATATTCAAGCAGTTGATTGAGAGTGCCTCCCTGTGGTGTCCTGCAGAAGACTGCACCCACGAAAAGTGGATTACAGATTTAGTCTGCTCACTTCTTCAGACCTTTTCAGAAAATTGTTACCTACACCATCTGATTCCTGTTTGCCAAGCCAAGGTAATGACATATGAAAAGATTAATATTTTACCTAAATTAAAAATGTATACAGTTTTGATTGATAAAAACATCCGTATAATCTAAGGATTTCAATTAGAGATGCACACGATAATCGATATTATCGATCAATATTTGATAATCAATATAATTTCGATAATCGATAAAGAAAATATTATCAAATTATTTATTCGATAATCAATACAGCGCCGATAATCGATAATAGCAATATTATCGATATTTTTTATTTATCCCGCGCTGGCACGGCTCGACGAAACTTCACTGCCTCGCAGACTTGTTGTCGCCGACAGCAGGGGTTGCTGGCCAGCGAGTCAAGCAGTGAGAGAGCGCGCAAATGTCTATTAGCTAATGAGACAGCGCTATGTTTTGTAGCCACGGCAAGCCACTCGCTGTGTTTTCATTTTAGTCCTTTCAATTCATTCATCATGGTAAGTGGCAGAAAAAAAGATCGCGTAGACAAGTAAAAAGTTGTTTCGTGTTCCGTTTTGGTATTGGTGCTATTAATCAGTAATTAGTGAATATTAAAAGCCAAATGGCCGTACTGTTAAATTTCCTGCCCGTGGTATCCCATTTCATCGAATGTTTGTTGTATCAGCAATCAACAAACTGCCGAGACTCTTGTCGTCGGCTCACGGTTGGGATTTACGTGAGTGAGAGAGCGCGCGGATGGGTATGAGCTAAAGAGCGAGTGAGATAGCGCGCCTCGTAGGTATCAGTCGGACCAGCAGCGGCCGAGCGGTGAGAGAGCGCGCAAATGGGTATGAGCGTAAGAGCGAGTGAGATAGCGCGCCTCAGCCTCGGGGCTAGCAGCCGTGCAGTTTGCACTCGCCACTCGGGATCAACTCTCCGTCAAGAATTGCGTCTGTTCTGCCGACATTATCGTTCGATATTATCGATCGATAATGCAGTCACCTTTTCGATTATCGATAATTTTAATTTTATCAATGTGCATCCCTAATTTCAATTAGTGTCATTTTTCAAAATCAGTTGCCTGAAAAAAATCCTTCAATTAGCCATTATTTCAAAACTACCATACTTACATGCTACTGTATTAGATAATTATTTAATGACCCTGTGAACATGCATATCAAACTAACTTAATAATATTTACATGAAAATTAAAAAAATTAACTCCAGGGTTTCATTTTAGAACTATGTAAATGTGGAACTATAGTTTTTACTTTTTTTTTCATTCTCTCAATAACCTGTCATGACTTTCAGGTATCGTTCTCAGAAAAGATGCTGCCACTGCTTGTGGAGCTGATCTTGTGCTATGGGGGAGATGAGTGTGCCAGTGTTGTAAGCCAGTGCATGCGATATTTCTTCAGTAAACAGTTTGCAACCTCAATACTTGACAACAAGATTGCTTCTGTAGAAGAACTCAAACGTAAGTATCTATTAGCGACAATTATGTTTCATTTAAATGTAAGTACACAATCCATTTGGTGCTGTGAATGCCTTTTAGATTTCAAAGTGCTTACAGAAAAATCAGGTAGCCTTTTTTACCATCGAGAATGGTACCAATCACTCGGCTCGAAATTTCGGGTACTCGGTACTTAGGTATTCGGGATCCTGTTTGGTGGATCCTTTCCTCACATTATATACCATTCCAGCCAATAGGGAATATGCGTCATCTTTTTTTAGCATTTTACTAGATTAGGATTAACTTCCTGAATACAAAAATATTTTATTTCGATGACATAGAATAAAGTTTCATTTATAAAAACGAGCTGAAAGTTTCACACATATTTATGGCGGGAAAAACGGGCCATACGTCACTTTTCATGTATCAGCAATCAACCAATCATAAAATGATAAATAAAATAACGCTTATTTGGAAATTATCATATCCAAAATCGTATAAAATCGAATTAATGTCTAGTACGCCTAATAATTAATTTTGAAGTCCAATTACTATTAAAAACAATTATACCAAACATATTTTCATAGAATATCAGTAAATATTGGGTGTTGTTATTCATATGAAGCAGACTTGACAACGGCTGAGTACAAATTTTGACAAGGTTAGCTTGATGACCTTGAAAATTTGTTTGTTTCGTCTAGGAAGCGGTGGCAGAGTCATTCATATAAGCAGTGATTTATATGAATTGTGACGTCACATACCGTTTAAAAATAATAGTGCGGGAAACAGATAATCACAATCTTTGAACATTAATAGAAGTATAATGAGTTAATTTTAAAACTTTTAAATTAGGTTTCTGATGTCTTCAGATGAATGACAATATATTTCACGTACTTTCAGAGCTGTAGAAAATTCATGCACATTCCCTATTGGCACCTACTTTCATAACCAACAGTGTTATAAAGTGGAAAATATAACTGAAAGTGTGTTACAGCAGGGTTTCACCATACATGCCATTGATGTCCGTGCAAATACAAATATTAACTTTTTTGCACAATAAAGTTTAAAGTGCACTATTTGAATGTCTTGATTTACATAACTTAAGGATATCATTACCAATTTTAATTCAATCTTTTGAATTTTCAGATTCCAAGGAACAGATCTGTTGCAACAGGGCATCAGTCCAATGTATGCTTGATGTAGTACACTTTATACGACTACAAAGAAGTCTGATTTTGAAGAAGGATGGCACGTCAGTACTTAATCAATCACCGTCAATGTTTGCACAGCAGTTGATTGTGATTGCTGATGTAACTCTTGTTCTTCTGTGTTATAGACGGCAACTCCATGATAATACTACCAACCTTGATTTGGATTACCTACATGTTGCTAGAGCTGCGCAGTTCTGTTTGGCATACTTCACATCGATTCTCTATGCCGAACTTTGGTGTGAAGAAATTCACTTGAAGTACGTTCTCTCATTTTGGATACTTGGGTGCTAACTGCACTAGCTTGCACATATCAATATGGGGTAGGGTTTCTCTAAAATATTGCTCTCCCTCTCTCTCTCTCTCTCTCTCCCTCTCTCTCTCTTGCAACTTTGCAGCTTGTGTCAACACATGTTCCATATTTATTCCCTCAAATTGTTAATTAAAAGCCACAAAAATGGTTTGCAACTCACATTTACATGCACAATTTTTACATTTTGTTTTTGAATGTTTCAACCAGAATTTGAAGACAATATGTCTAGGACTTCATTAGAATTAAAATTAATGAGCCACCATCATACTGATTTTCAGAGTGGTACATGCTCCAAAAGTTCCCATTTGACCTATAGTATTACTGTGAAACTTCTGTATAACAAACGGGTTTATAACAAAACTGTTTTTGAGGTCCCAAAAGGTTCTTATGCATGTAAATGTACCATATTTATACAGAAATATTCTTTATAACAAAATAATAATCTGGCCCCCAAGAGTTTGTTACACATATTATAAAGAAATTTTACTGCATAGTGCAGATATATGATATATGTATTTTACTGTATTATAATACTACTTAAATGTTTATCTAAAAATCTGATCTGATCTTAAAGGGGTTCTCACCCGCTTCACCAAAAAAATATGTTTAACTAAGGCTAATTAGCTATGAAATTAGCGACTTAATGAAAAGAAATCGGGTTCACCATAACCCGGGAAAAAAATATCAAAGTTAGTGATTTTCGAGCTAGGTCCCATCGGCGAAAATCTCCCATAAGAAATAGCATTGGGACGACCTGTATGCCTTGAGACCTTGGAGGATTCTGCTAAAAAAAAAATGATGTAATACTTTTCGCTGCGTCTTTCTTTTCTGCGTATTTCGTATATTTTGGTTTTGTAATCGGAGCTTCCGTTCAGGTACAAAATGATGATGTGTAATCGGGTGCTGCATTTCGTTTTGAGCGTTGCTGTGCACATCGGCACGTCGAGTCACACGATACTCAGAGGAGGGATAAACGAGTGGAAGGAGGGGCAGGCAGCGTGTGTAGTCAGTCAGTCAGGGTGAGGGGTTTGCATTGCATCGTCTCGTAATTGTAACACTTTGCGTAGCATATTTCTCGATGGCTACGGCTGGGTACCAGTTTGAGCCCGAATATTCTGCAGAAGAATTGGCAGAAATAGAGAAAGCCAAAGAGTCTATTGAAAGTATTAGCGATGGCGATAGGAACAATAAGGAAAATTGGTGCAAATGTGACTAATGTTCAGTTATGCACACAGTCGCCGAATGTATTTGTTGTGCGGAAATACCGGCTGTGAGAAGTATGTTAGAAGACAACGTGTGCATTACGGACCACCAAATATTTGATAACTTAATTTTGTCAACCTCTGCACTTAATATGTTACGCCAGGCCTGCCACCAGGGAAAAAATTAAATCCTGTTGGAGTGGGTCAAATATCCTGAAAATATCCATAAATTTGAAATTTACATTTTTAATCGATCTCGGCAAGTCTAATATTAAAAAAACATACTTTTTACTAGGGATGTCATAGGGTACCCGGGTTATCCGGATCCAGAAATTACCCGAATCCATTTTTGGGATTCGAATCTCAATCGGGTAGTAATATTTTGTAAAAAAAAAAAAAAAAAAAAAAATACGCGACGATATTTTTGCGACTACTTTCCTTGAAGCTACAGTGAATTCCTGCTTGTAGGCGTGGCGAGCTGGTCGCTGGGTAGTACGCGCTGTCATTACTGCGGGCGAGTTCTGTGTTACCTCACAGCTGTTCACGCCTACTTCACGGAGTAAATTACTACGCGCAGACTATTTACCGGCCTAAGTCGATAACGTCATGGACTTCTTTATCAATCGCGTTCAAACATTAATATTACCCGCGAAATTCAAATCCGCGAAATCCGAAATACAATATTTTTGAAAAATCCGTAAATGACTGTAAAAATCCTGCTGTCCGTTTTCCACCCCAAATATCCGTTAAAACGGACAATATCCGTAAAAACGGCAGGCCTGTACGCCATCATTTCATACTAATTGCAACTGAAAGAAGTAAAAGGAAATCATATTCTATCTAACCAGTTCCAAACAATTTATGGCGGCATTTAGCGTACCGACAGTTTGTGTATTGGATTAACTCAAACACAGCTCTGGGCAAACACAACCGCGTTATTATACCTGCTTGTGTAGAGAATAAAATAAGGGAACGGTTCCCGTTCCCGGATGTGTCGGGCAAATATACTGGGTTCATTCCATTTGAAGAGACATCCGTGCAAGTTTTACGTGACTGATCTGAGTGATCTAAACTTTAACTTAATTCTTCTCAGTGACATAGTAAAATATTTAATAGGTATCATTGTTTTTAATCTTTTTGCATTGAAGGTAGCATTACACGGAGGCCTACATAACATATACCTAAATAATAATAATGTAGATTTTTGCAAAGCGCAGCGGTGTTGCTAGTGAACAAACAACTGTTTCGCCGGTTTCAATTTCAATTTTCATTCAGTCCACTTGAAGGAAGAGGATCGTCATCCTTTGTCCCTTTGTTGTTGCAACCGTACACATAACAACAGTAACACGGCATTATATAATTTACAATAAAGAAAATAACTGTCAATAAATAATATAGCTATGATAACAGACACTGTACAAGACACACAGTTACACACCATACACGAGAATGCACGCACATGGGAAAACTAAGCTTCACCCGTACACCGACGAGAGAGAGAGAGAGAGAGAGAGAGAGAGATAGAGATAGAGTAGTATTGGGAGGGGAAATAGTCAACGCATGCGCAATGAACGCGGTCTGCTATGCTGTGTCGAGCGGAGTACAGCCGCACCCAAAGCCGGCTGACACCACGCTCGTGCAACAGTCGCCGCGGCAGTTAACCAGAAATTTCATTAATTAATAACAATTCACAGGTTTCAACTCACGATGTTTAATGGTTCATTATCGATTGGTGTGGTGCAGTAGATCATATGGTAAAAAATAAATCTAGCGGGTGAGAACCCCTTTAAAGGGATAGTCAGATGAAGAACTAAAAAATCACCAATTAGTCATTAGTCCATGAAATTCAGTTATGTGTAAAATACAATTGATATAGGTTGCTTCAATGCAAGAAAAAAAATAGTGAACAATTAGCTATTCTACTAGATTCCCTTTGGCAGCTCTTGCTGCATTTTTTTCTAAAGCGTAGTGTAACTGTATCGGTTCTGAGGTCGCTGGCGCCTTCCCGATAGACAGAGGACTCATTGTGTTATACGAGACCAGCCCGCGCTCCGCGAAACGCTCGGCGACTGCGGACAGTACCGCTCAAAACAGATTGCAACTTTTCTACACATCATGCCACAAAAAAATTAATTGCAGGGTATTTTGTAGAAGTAAACGTTCGTACTAAGAAGCATGTTATCGGTAGAGAAACAATGCACATTAAACATCCTGATCGATTTTTGATCAGTGCCCTATTTTAGCGGTGGTTTTACTTTCTCAAGGCAACATTTGTTTTATATGGGAATTACCATGAGAAAAGTTGCTCGGTGCTACTTGGTAGCACCAAACCAAATAATCGCGTTTTCTTTAATTTTTTAACCGCCTGCTTTTAAAGTATGGTATCTTTTAGTCATGTTTTTTATTATATTTAAAGGTGGACATCTACAAATGGTAGTTCTTTAGTTTTTCACCCGACTATCCCTTTAAGTGACACACAAATAACACACCATAAGCAAACATATGTAGTTTGAATGGTTTTACCTATATTCTCTGCAAACATATTTCGATTTCAGACAACTAAAATCTGGCTTGCAACCTATATATAACCTTACAAATACAGTACAGTGGATAATAGAAGTGAAGATTATCTACCCAAGCGATTAGGAAGAAGCATCCTGAAACACTACTGAAACTAATAACCTTATATTGTTTCAGGAGAAGTACCAGGAAGCATCTTGCTCGACAAAACCAGACTACTTCTAAGTTGGATAACATCTCGAATATAGACTTGGAAGGAGGTCTTGCTGTTCAAAATCTTCTTAGAGAGGTATGCTTCAATAATTATAAGTATTACAATTTCAAAGAGAGCATTACCGCACCAATCAATCAATGTTGGGAAAAATCTTTTAAAAAAACTACAAATTTATTAATGGTATTGGTATTGTGATTCATGACTATGGACATCGATTTGATGATTGTATTGTATTTATTAAGCAGCTCTTAAAGTACATTTGGTATGGTGTAACAAGTACAACCATTGTAACATTTGCATTGTCATTACATAAAAACATACAATTGTTTATGTACTTTCTTAAAAGCTATGTTTAAACTATGGACTTAAGCTATAGGGCCTAATATAAACTACTTGCAGATATTCATAGACAGTATGTACCAGACTAACAGTCATACCTAGAATTCCTTACAAGCTAGGCATAAAATACAAACTACTGTATACAAATAATATAAACTACTAGACAAGTGCAAATGCATGCAAATGTCACAACATCATTAGTAAATAATAATTAATATTAGGTTGGTTGTACTATAAATACCAGCTATACAACATTGAATAGACAGACCCAACATTATTACTAATACTATAGGTAGTAGTAGGGACAGGCTAGCAGTATGCCTACTATATTTATTTTTTAATTAAGTCTTCAATTTTGTATAGTCCCATTTCTAATAAATACCGACGCAATTCTCTTTTAAATACGTTAAAGTCCGAAATATTTTTGATGTCCTCTGGTAGGTAGTTAAAAAGCCTTTTCCCTGCTCGACTTGGTGCTTTATCACCAAGCTTCAGTCTGCCTTCTGGTATGAATACATTTTTCCTGGTTCGTGTATTGTATTGGTGATTGTCGATGTTCCTAATACTGGTATGGTAGTGATGTTCTCGCATAAAAAGAATAGTTTTATATCAAGGATCCGGCTCACTTTTATTTTAAACCAAGCCCAAGCCAAGCCAAGCCAGCGCTAAGTAAAGTAAGCCGGGCTTCAAGCTGGGCCGTGGCGTCGACACAACGCCAAAGCAAGCCCAGCCGAAAGCAAGCTCACAAAATCCAAGCCGGGCTAAAGCAAGCCGGGCGTAATGGTGCCCAGCTAAACCAAGCCAAACCAAGCCGGGCCGAAAGCGAGCCTAACTAAGCAAAGCCATACCAAGCCAGGCCAAAACTGAGCTCAACTGAGCCGGGCCGAAAGCAAGCCGAACTAAGCCAGGCCAATCCAAGCCGGGCCGAAAGCGAGCCTAACTAAGCCAAGCCAAACCAAGCCGGGCCGAATACCCGCCAATAGGCCCTACCCGTCTGCAAGAACATTTTGCCAAGTCTCACGCTCCCTTCTCGCTGTGAGATAATAAATAATAATTGTTCGTAGGAATACCTGTTATATCGTGCACACTAGCTTAACCTGATGTGCCCTTCTTCAGGTGACTAACTAGGTTATTAGGGTGTTTGGATAAATGGGAAGGAATTTCCGATAGTTATTAGAAGGTCTCAATCCCAGCATTCGCCTTTACGACTGAGGAAAACCTCGGAAAAAACCTTCAGTCAGGACTGCCGGTGGCCGGAATCGAACCGGCGACCTCCAGAATTAGAGTCTCGCGTCTTACCGCTGAGCCACCTCTATCGGTGCTGTGAGCTAGTCACTTTGGTTGTCTTGCACCCTCTAGTAACTGTTCGCTTGTCACTGTTCGCCCACGCCCCCCTCCCCCTGATAACATACCGTTGATGATACCGTGCGCGCGGTAGAGCCCAGACAGAATGCAACTTGTCGCCAGTGAAACAGAGTTGGCGTAATGACATATCGCAGCGCATGGCCACGATAATATGATGATAACAATTGCTCATTTTATGTCGCTATCTATGCATTTTGATAAGTACGGTTACTTCTATATGCTAGTGAACATAGAAAGCAGAACTGTTCCTCTTACTTACCAATTACAGATTAATTAAACAAACATTTGCTAGGCCTAGTCAAAATGTTGATGGTGAAGGTAGCAAATCTGCAATCTTCCTCTCTTTAATAATAATAATAATAATAATAATAATAATAATAATAATAATAATAATAATAATAATAAAAGTCGTCGTCTCCGTCCATTGTTTGGTCACCAAAGAGTGGTCAGCTGCGAAAGAGAAGCTCCACCTAAAGGACAAGCAAGTGCGTTTCATGCAGAAGGCTGCTATCCGCGGCAGGAAAAAATGCAAGCGCCATTTAAATCAGGACACATTTTAGACTTGCAAACAACAAACAACACAAAAAGAACACAAACAAAACCAGACAATAAAAAACGAACACACAACCAAACAAACTAATATACAGTACACACCAACAAGAAAAAACAAACACAAAACAAAAAACAAGTTATTTCACAATAATATCGAGCACTATTTTCAACTGCGGAATGAAATCTTCACCAATAAGTTGCTAAATTTGGCCACATATAATATCGCTGTATGTAGGCCTACTAATACACGGTGTCTATTGACACATTAAAACTGTTGTAGCAGCCTATGGATACAGTTATGTAAAAAATGAGTTTTAAATGTACTAATATACATTTTGTTTTGTACGTATCAGGCTTACATCAGGATTGGAGACAGTGATGCTGTTTATGGTTGTGGTTCTTCCCACTTACTAAACCCACAGACACGAGTCCGTCACTACGAAATGCTTGGCAAGTGGGATGACGTTCTTTTACTCTATGACATTGAGTTGTCCAGTGGAAACTTGAGTGCTACAAGAGGTAAGTTAACATTTAACACTACTTAGTGTTGATAGTAAACAAAAGCCAACCAGCAGCATCATATGTATGGGAGGGACATGGGAGTACGGGAGGGATATGGGAGTTTGGGAGGGTATGGGAGGGATTACCGGGATGGACAGAGAAAATAAGATTGAAAAGGGGTAGTAGAGAAATATAAAGGATCATTAATGGAAGGTAGCTAAGGTTGGTAAAAGTTCTGACCTTGGAAAGTTTTCTTTGATAACAAGAACAAGTGAAGACTGGAATAGATTGCCTGCTGAAGTTATTGAAGGTTGTTTCATTTCATTCATTTCATTTTATTATCAGCTTTTTAGATTACATTACATACAATAAAATAATTATATTCGTAATATCAGCTTTAAATGTGAGAGATTTCAGGATGAGGCTATACAAGTAAAAATACTAAGTAATATTATAAATTTGGGGTGTGCGAGTACCCAAAATTTCGGGTAGTTTTGGGTAGTAGTGTACTGTACCTATTAGCCTTATCATTAATGTACATTATTACTAGTCATTATACTATTACAGTATACTGTATACTGTGTCCTTCCCTGTGTCCCATGCTCTTATTTGTTTTCAGGCATGTTGTTTGCTCTGGAGAGGTTTGGCCTGCACCACTTACAGCAAGGCTATCAAGACTCATCAGGAGACTCGGTGAACTATGAGTGCCTTTGGCGTCTGGGGCTGTGGAATGCTCCAATTGAGCCTGTTGATCATGCAGCAAGTGCTCTGAAAGACATTGATAATGTAATGAGTCACGGAGAATATGCAAAGTATCATTACCTCTCTTTAAAGGCTTTGAACAACAAGGATGCGACAGGTGTAGAGAATGCAGTCGCAAATGCAAGACACTGCGTGGTCGAATCGCTAGCAAATGTAAGTCTCGAGAGTAGTAAGAACCTGTACCCGGCTTTATCTCAACTTCAAGCTCTTCAAGAGATTGAAGACTTTGCAATGGTGGCTGCCCAAAATGGGAGTTTTGAATCTCTCTTTGATAAATGGAAATGCCAAGATCAACTGAACGTCGACGAATTCTCTTATGTTGAACCGATCTTTGCGCAACGTGCTGCCATGTTAAATATCATATCTGAAATGGATAACCCAGCTCAAAACGATCTGGCTGAGATTATAGTGCAAGTTCAACTCACGACTGCTGCTCGTGCCAGGGTTGAGAAATGCCACCAGGTTGCGATGAGATGCCTGGGAAAGCTTAATAAGACTATGAACTTATCAACAGATATTGTCGGCAAAATAAAACTGGAAGAAGCTTGTCTTGCTTGGGAACATGGCAACAAAGAGGTAGCGCGGGTTTTGTTACAGTCTCTCTTGAGCAAGTATTCTGAAACCCCACCCACTTCGGAGTCCGAGGTCGTTCTCTACTCTTTAGCCTTACAAAAGTACGGCAACTGGATGATAGAGACCAAATCTGAAAATCCGCAGGTTATTATTGAGTGTTATTTATTGAAGTCATTGAGTGTCTTGTGTAATGTTGATAATACTGTTGGTAACCGCATCGAAACATACGGATCCCTTGCGCGGTTTGCAGACGCTCAATATCAACAAATAACTCACTATGTAAAGTCGGCTGAAACCCAGAGAAAACGTCAGGCATGTACAGATGCTCTTAGTAATGTGGTAGACGAAAACAGTAAAGCTTCAAAACTTATGCGAGACATGAGCAAAATTGATAGAAAAGAAATAGAAAATGCAGAGAAGGATAGAACTACTTTTCTACTACAAGCAATCAAGTAAGAATCTTCTAGTTTCTACTGTAATTTAGCATTTTTTTTTTTTTTTTACTTGTTAAATTAATCAATATGCTTCCTTCGTTACTTGAAAGTGTACACCTAGTAATTCTATAATAATAATATTATATTATTAATAATTATTATAATAAAAAACTATAATTCTATCACTTTACATTCTACCGTATTTTTCGCACAGGGCACACAAAGGAGTTAAATGATCAGAAATAAAATGTGAGTTAAATTAAATAATGTTGGCATTTAGTTAAGCAAGCATAGCATACAAAAACAGAATATAAAAGTAGAATGGAGACCCTGTCCATTCTACTTTTATGCCATTCGTTCTGTTATTGTTTTTTTTTTATGTCTCGTGATAGCGATCGAATGGAGAGTCCAAAAAGTTGAAATTTGGGTAATCCACAAGCTCTGATATGCATTGAACACCATTTATTTTGTGGCAAAATCAGTCGAGATGTTTCTTATAGTTACCAAGTAATTAGAAACGTCTGTTTCTTATGCGAGAAAATACAAGAATGTTATGCATATTTTTTCACAATATAACATTACGTAGCCTATCGATTATTGCTCCTGCATAAATACAGTATGAAACATAAAAGCTTTAACAAAATTTACTTGCTCAGCAGTAATTTTGCCTTTAAATTACATTTTTTAACTATGTAACATGTAGTTGTATTTAGTGTCCTCTTAGCACCATCAGTAGATCAGGACCCCTATTCTGTAACTTTTTTTCGTAGGTCCTGATATGGTTCCTGCCTGAATTCGACGTTGATTGGATAGTTGCGATTTTATAACTTTTTTGGTGCCCGTTTCCGCCTGAATCCATTTCCGTGGTCCTGATATGGTTTCAGTAGCTTTTTTACTGGTAAAACGAAATCAGCCGTAATATTAAGCATGGATAATAACTGTTGACGCGTGATATTGTACTGCAAACTGCATTCAATAATTATGTTCCATTATAATGAGTGAAAAACACCAATAAACAACGTATTTACTTTTCATTTGAGACAGTCTTTATTATTTGAAAATCTCAGCCGGCGCCGCGGTCTAGTGACGCCCGCCATTAGATAATTATTATGTAAACAACTCTAACCTAGGCCTATTGTATCACTGGGACTGCCGTATTACAAGGCCGATACATATACATTGAGTGTTAAGACATAATTAGATATTGGCGTAGGCCTAGGCGTTACCTTGTAGGCTTCCTAGAACATAGATAAATTCCTAGAATAGAGAAATAGGGCATTCTAGGTTGCTTCTTGTGTTGTAAAAGACGCGTTCATGTAACTGTGTAGGGTTATGTTTATTTTGATTAGAGCCGTGTTGCAGTGATCACAGCCTTCTAAATCATGATAATGTCGGTTTCTGATTGGCTTAGAGCCTCGGTGGCTCAGTCGCCTATGATGTCCTCCCAAAGCGTACATACACATTTCAGGCGCTGTTATAGAATCGCTATTTTGTTCATCTTTGGCGACGGCTGAAACGGGCAACTATTTTCTGCCTGCATTCGTTTCGGCTGCTTTCATTTCAGGCAGAAATGGGCAAGTTACCGAATAGGGGTCCAGTTCTATAACTATATAGGTTATGCCTTAAATAAATACACACCTAACAAAGGTTTACTAATTTAGTAATTCTTTGTTAAGTGCCTGTGGTATGTATTTTATTTTGTACCACATTGCAATGTTGAATGTATATTTAGCAGCTGTTATGGTTAATGTGTTGCCAAAGAATCCTGGATGCTGGACCTAGGAGGTTCATTGAGTTGGTTTTGTCCCATGTATTAGCGTGTCACTTATTATCTCGATTATTGTTGTTTCATTCAATTATGCAATGAAAATTAATTAATAAATACATTTCTATTTATGGTCTACCCACTCACAATAACTGATTTTCGGTGGGGGGAGGGCATTTAAACTATCTATTTATTTATGTGCGAAACTTTGCATTATTATTAGGGATGTGCGGGTACCTGAAAAACGGGTATTTTTTGGGTAACAAAATTCACCCGAGGTCGGGTCAGGCCGTAAATTATGCCTGAAATAATCGGGCGGGTAGTACAACACACTTTCGAGGTTATGAATGGTCAAAAATGAGAATTTCAAGATCAAGCTGCAAGACTGGGAAGCTTGGGAGGAACTGATATTTATATATGAGGATGCTTTACCTTCTATCTTACTTAAAATT